>CM042140.1:116652270-116654770 GCA_023376005.1 Doryteuthis pealeii
ATATATCTATAATATATATCTATCTATCTCTCTCTCTCTCTCTCTCTCTCTCTCTCTATATATATATATATATATATATATATATATATATATATATATATACAAACTAAAATAATTCCTTTGCTCAGCCAGATACTTACAGATCAATAAACAATGAATAAAAGGATCATTTTCTCCACCTAATTGTTGAAGGTGGCTAAGTCTGGTGAGGATGGAGGTTACTACTTTGGCACAATTTTGAGTCTTGCTCCAAAAATGATTTAAAAAAGAAAGAAACTGGTTTCATAATTTTTCTCCAAATTGGCACTAATTCATCTAGACGGAATCTAGACGACTTTTATCAGATTAGTGTCTCAGCTGTGTTTTAATTTATGTATATTCCCAACAGCTCTTTCACGAATATAATATGAGACAATGTCAATTTTTAAGCGGAATAAAGCAGGTTTGTGTTGTAGAGTTGCTAGCACCCCTTCAGCACTCTACCAGATGGAATGGCTCATAGCCTTAAAATAGCCTACGATTAAAGTGGATTAACAAGCTGAATAATATTCAGACTTCGTTGGCTATACACTCCTCTATTTAGTGGAAGTTTTGTCTTGTTAATTGTTTGTTCTGTGTTTTGTATGTATCCGTTGGTACCGGATGGTGATACTGAATAAATATATCAAGTACGTAACTTCTCTGTGTATCATTTCACATCGACGATACAACAGTTTGAATTTAGAATTTTCCTTCTCCTAAACTGGTTTCCTAACTAAGCCAAAGAATGCAGCTTGTCCTACTGTTTACCCATAACTGGGGAAAGAAAAGATTGATTTTTGCCTTTCCCAAGAAATTGAAAGGCAAGCAGTCGTATCCAGGATTTTAATTCGGGCCGTCGATTAATTTCCTATGACGATAACCATTACTCTAATCACGCTGCAGACTTTTCAATTACATTTTCTAATCTTGAATGTTTAAAAATTAAAAAAAAAAATGAATTAATATTCAGATTTTCTGCTTCACTTAGTGCAGAAATCCGACCTGTAATGTGGCATATCTTATTATATATATATATATATATATATATATATTATATATATATATATATGTGTGTGTGTGTGTGGTGTGTGTGTGTGTGTGTGTGTGTATGTATGTGTGTGTGTGTGTGTGTGTGTGTGTGTGCATTATGGATGTGCAAATTACACGCATATAAACATGGACTTAATTCTGATATCGCTTTCTTAAATGGATACCGATACTACTTGAATAAATAACCCGATATACGTCATATAATAATTTCACTACAATCCAAATAAATAAACAAAATGGATTTCCAAATTTTAGTAATACAAACACAGACTTAATGTAAATGTAGAATTACAATATTTGCTTAAAGAGACACAAACATTTTAGCTACAAACATTTTCAGATAACCTGCACGTCATTGCATAATTCAACTCTTGAAATGCAAACAAAAAAGGAAATAAAATGGATACATCTCAGATACACATTAACAGCCTGGATATCACCCAACATATCTGAACGAAGAGAATGTGACGATTTTATTTTCATCGCCAGTTGAAGAGGATAGGATTCATGAAGTATATCATTTATTTATAGTTTTCTCCTGCATCCTTCCCAAAGGCATTTAATTGTAAATACATTCATTTTTTTTTCAAAACTTTCTTTAACATGATTTAAAGATATAGACCATGCCAATTTCATCTCTCTCTCTCTCTCTCTCGCTCTCTCTCTCTCTCTCTCTTCTCTCTCTCTCTCTCTCTCTCTCTCTCTCTCTCTCTCTCTAATATATATAAATTGTTAATATAGTGTACTATATATACAAACAAATAGTGCTCAAAATCGTTGATAGACCACGTATATCTAAGTAAGTGTAGCGTGGACATGAAGTTGACAGACCTTGATAACTAATGGTTTCTCGACTGTGTGATTTTCAAACCAAGTTAGTCTGAAAATCACACAGGCGAGAAACTCAGCTCCCTTACCAAGCGGATTGACATTACATGCAACCCAAATATATATATATATATATATATATATATATATATATAATATAATAAAGAGTCAGATCTTAGCCCTGAAGATCACTAAGCGAAACTTTTAGTAGATATATCTGACTCATTAGGTTAATCTTTATTGTTTGCTCTACTTAGGTATTGGACACTCTTTACTTAAAAGCATTAGAATGTCCTGGCTGTTTTTATACGTATATATATTTTTCATATATATGTATATATATACATATAAATTGTTTTTTTTTTTTTTTTGTCAAGTATTATTTTTCGGTTGGTACAACTGTCTTGGTCTTTTCTTTCTTCCAAATTTTTTTCCCCCAGGTGATGGTAGTATATTTTTACAATCAAACTATTTGTCGTTTTTTTTTCTTGCCGCAAGGGTTTACCAACAAGTTTGTATATATATAGAAATTTAACATTTTGAAAAACATCAAAATGTTAAATTTCATAATTAATTTGTATGGGTAATTCTATATGCCAAG
>CM042140.1:116657270-116679770 GCA_023376005.1 Doryteuthis pealeii
GGGTGCAAGTATTTAAGTTTTAATGTAATAAAATATTGTATTAAATTAGAAAGGCTAATGGAACTAAATAAGAATACAGATAAAAAGATTTGAAACAGAGGGAGTATAATAAAAATGGAACAACTGAAACTTACTCTTCCATCACCCTCGTCTTCATTGTTATTTTTTCTAATTTAAGTATTTAGTTAAAAGAGGAAGTAAAGCATAAAATGACAGTTATTTATCTTGTTAATGGATTTCATTTAAGATTAATTGAAGAGATTTTGCTTATATTCATTAAATAAAACCAAACAGTTAGAAATCAATAATACTAAGCACATATTTATTAAATTCGATTTTTTAATATTAATATGCAAATTAGCCTTCCCGTTTACGCTGTAGACTATTTTGTTGTATATATAAATACAATTGCATGTTGTCAGTATGTAGACATAGTTAACAGTATTAATAATGTAAGACAATTTTATTAATAATTGAGGTTTAAATAAGGAATAAAATCATGGAGAATGTGATGTCAATAACTAAGAGAATTGTGACTTGAGTAGGAATATAGTTTCGGTTACAGACAGAAAAACCCACAATCTCCATTATAATAAGATAGGGCGTGTTGTTAAAAAATGGACTTTGAGAAAGGTATCCATCCAATTCTCCATAAATAGTAGACCATACTGGAATCTTTAAGTATGTTTTGTCAATCAGTCTAGGAGAATGAAAACTCCGTTTTCAGACCTTACAATCCACTTGAGTAATTGACCTTGTATCACATCCTATCCGAGTGGAGGGGTTGATATATATATATATATATATATATATATATATATATATATATATATATATATAACCACAGGCACCGTGTTTCGACGTACCACGTCTCCTCAGTGTGGCTAGACTTCACAGGCTACCTTCAGTGAAGATCACAACCTGACCGATTTAACATCTGCCAGAGTTCTTAACCAGTTGGCCATAATCAGTACCTACAAGCATGATTGAGAATTTGACTGATAAATATATACATAGGTATATATGTCAACGTCACCAGAGAGCTTAAATCCGTTTAATAGGAGAAGGTTGTTATTTTTTAAATATATTATAATGTAATAATAACTGAATTTCGAATGAGAATTTTTTTTTACATTAGAATAGAGTCGGTGTTGTTATGTAAGAGCAGATATAAAACCTAAAATAAAACATTCAAATCATAAACTCTTGAATTCCGTTGCTTAAACTTTCTTGTGGATCACACAATCATCAGACGGAAAAATAATATATATATATATATATATATATATATATATATATATATATATGATAAAATGAAAAAACAAAAGATGTTTACAAACTGAATGGGCTCATCAGGAGAGAGTGTGCAAACCGTTTCGGGGCCTTTCTCACGACGGTTTATAAAAAGCAACACCGGCCCTTCCTCATTAATATATGAGGACCCTCGTAATATCAATGCATCGACCGCACGTGGGTCGGTCATCAACAAAAATAAGAGGGGAAAAATGACCGTTAGCAAAAACAGAACGCTGCTAGTCAAACGTTGGAATTAATCAAAAAATACGCTGTCTATACTAAAAATGAAATGAATTTTATTTAAAAATAAAATGAATTTTATTTAAAAATAAAATGAACCTCATTTTTAATTTTAAAAATAATCAGAAGCATTATAGTTATAAAATAAGACTCAAAAAAAGTCTGGTGTAGAGTAATTTAAAAAATGTAAATTTGTACAAAAAGTGTAAATAAATATCAAAATTCACACACACAATATATATATATATATATATATATATATATATATATATATATATTGTTAAATAAAGCAGCCATTTTCTGTTTGCAAATCTTATCCTTTGTTTTTTCATATTGCCGGATTATTGTTTTGATATCTGGCGAGAATTGGCTGATGTATTCGCCATATGTCATAGACCGAGTACTTTCTGCCCTATCGTGGGCCATCTTCAAGGTATTTTTAACCGTACAACAATGGGATATTCCATTTACCATTTATATAGGTTGTGTTTATTATTGTTGTTGTTGTTATTATTAGTTTCATTATTATTATTCTCATTATTATTATTACTATTTTTTGCTATTCTAATTTTATAGTAATTATAGGAATTTTAGAATGTTGGTGCTATTATCAAAGTTTATTTTGTTTAGTTTTGGATTTTTGTGTCTAATATGAAGTGCTTCTAAGATTTTTAATCGTTGTTTACATGATTGTGTTTCTATAATGGTAGTGTTATCATTAAGTATTTTCCGGAATTTATTGTTGGGACATGAGTGTGATTTTAGGTGTTGGGCTATTGAGCTATTGTCTGTAAGGTGCATTGTAAGTCTTCTAAAAAGGGTAGTTGTGGTTACACCAATGTATATATTTTTGTTAGAGATACATTCTCCTAATGGACATTTAAATAGATAAAAGTACTCGGTCTATGACATATGGCGAATACATCAGCCAATTCTCGCCAGATATTAAAACAATAATCCGGCAATATGAAAAAACAAAGGATAAGACTTGCAGACAGAAAATGTCTGCTTTATTTAACAATATATGCCTACAAGAAAAAATGCTGCCTAAATAAACACACACACACACACACACACACACACACACATATATATATATATATATATATATATATATATATATATACCCATACGTTGGATCAGTATGAGCATTGAATTTTAAGAATTAACCATTCTTTTATTACTTTTTGTTTGTCGTCTTTTTTATATGTTGATGTGTTACTGAAAACCTTCAAATTGTGGTCTTCAATCATCAGCTCAAAATGTCATACGCCTGGACTGTTCACGCCACAAACACGTTTCCATACTTATAAACCTATTTTTTTTTTTTTTTTGTTACCATAATTCGGTGACAAATTCCCCAGCTTTTATTTTTACCCTCTTATTGCTTTTCTTTTCTCTTTATTTTCTTTCTCACTGTTTTATTTATTTTTAAACCTTCACCTTCCGTCTAAAATATCACTATTGAATCGATTGAACAAACCCATTACGAAAATATTCTTCCTTGGAAACCTGTCCTGACATGACCTTAAGTCTAAATTGGGAGCGAAGAAACATACCTTATTTTTCAAACTAAAGTTCGAGATTATATTTTAGTCTTTTTTTTTTCTTTTTTTAGAACTTTGTTTTTTCTTCACTGGTTAGATTTTCTGGCGTTATCAATTTTTAGTTTTCTTTAAGTGAGATTTGTTTATCTCGTTTTTCAACGAACAGGGAGAGTTTTTATTTCATTTGCTTATATAATATACTTTGTTATTCATTACCTTTCTTTTCTTGACTTGAATTTTTGAGTATTTCTGGAAAAGATCGAAAGATATTGTCTCAAAAAAATAATTCCTGACATTATTATTTCCCGCCGAAATAGCAACAGAAAACACCCTCCGGGCGTCGTAAAATTTAATTTTTGAAAGACATTGCCTGAGAGGGTGGGATTTAAAAATTCAATGTCAGAGGGTTTGTATCATAAGTAAGACAAATCCTCATATCTATTAAAGGAGTAAAAAAAAAAAATAAAAATAAAACAATTTGAAATGAAAACTGAGCCCTGTCTCTCTCAAATAAAATGTTGCATGCATGTAATAATCAAACAAGTATTTTGAATATTTTCCACACCAATTTTCCACAAAATCGTAGGTATTTATTTATTTGTAAACTTTTTAGTTAACTTCTTGTTACTGTAAAAAAAAAGGTCGAGATTAAAAACATTTTTTTAAATTGATTACTCAAATTTTGGGTGTATATAGCATAAGAATATTGTGAGGTAAACTTTGACGTAGAGCTATGACATAGTTTTTGTTACAGACAGAAAGACAATCTCCATTATTAATAGATATGAGTAACAGAAAGCTTTCTTTTCTTTGGTGTAATAAATCTGAAAATTTAAATGTTTTTAGCAAACTTATTAACATAAGCATGAAATACTTATCCAACGCAACCTGCGATGGGCTGGCCACTTAAACAGACTTGGGGATGACAGACTATCAAAGCAGATTCTGTACTCTCAACGGAGAGAGGGATCATGTAGAATCGGTGGAACAAAGCTCAGGTACAAAGACAATACCAAACGAAACCTGAAGGACTTGAATATCCCCATAGGCATTTGGCAAGACGCAACCAGAGACCGATTAAATTGGAGGAAAATGATTCGCGTGGTCATCATCGGATACGATGGACAGCAAGTAGTTGTAAGTAGTAGCATAAGCGTGTGTGCCTCAGTTTTTAGCTTACAACACAAAACAAAAAATCGACCGAGTAACAGCTCATAACTCGCAAAACTTGTAAGTTGGGACACTCTTAAGTTATATAAAAAGTCGACGGGGCGGCCTAAAATCGGTATCAGCCAGTCAGTGAGAGAGTCTATCCCCTTTTCAACAGCGCTAGACCAAGGAGATTGTTTTAGCATCTGAGGTGGAGCGCCACACCTACCATCAGCTCCTTACTTTACCGCACAGATCCCTGTGCTACTCATACGCTGAGTTGGCGAGGACCGGTATCGAACTAGGAACTTGTGGTTTCTAGCCGAACGCTCTACCGACTGAGCTAACCCGGCCCTGTATAAATATATAGCGTGTCCCCAAAAATTGTTTTAGTCAAATAATAAAGACCAATTATTGCTCAAATTATCTAAACTTTTAACTAAGTGTGTGAATTCAGTTTAAATTTTCAATAATTTTTGTGTAATTAATTCACAAGAATATATATATATTCTTCCGAGACTGCAATGCATATATATATATATATATATATATATGTGTGTGTGTGTGTGTGTGTGTGTGTGTGTGGAGAAAGGTAGACAAACACGGGATGTTGTAGAAAATGGATGTTTATTGTGGGTAGTGATGTCGACGATGCAACGTTTCGGCCTGTTAGACCTTCTACAGGACTTTAGGAATAGAGTTCTTGCTTCAGTGGTGAACATTTTCTTTCTAATGAATTAGGAGATCGTGAATACCCTACCCACAATAAACATCCATTTTCTACAACATCCTGTGTTTGTCTACCTTTCTCCACATACTGTCGGATTAATCTCCTCATATTTCTCCCATATATATATATATATATATATATATATTATATATATATATATATTATGGACTCTCGTCGATTTTCGACGCATTAGGGTTCACACACCCATAAACACCCACACAGTGATTTGTTTATAGTGGTGAAGGCTTGTGTTGGACCATCTACACTTTTTGGCACAATCGATAGGAAAGAATTGGTGCATCAGGGTTGCCACAAACCCAATCAACGACCGACCTCAGGAATTTTGAATTCAGAGTTATCCCTCTCCTAGACTGGTTACCTACCCAAGGCGAAGGGCCCAGTCTGCCCTACTATTTAACCCATGGCTGGATGGAATTTTGAATTCAGAGTTATCCCTCCCCTAGACTGGTTACCTACCCAGGCTGAAGGGCCCAGTCTGCCCTATATTTAACCCATAGCTGGAGGGAGAATATATGGATTCATACATTTCCCAAGGTATTAGCGTTATGTTAAATGCTAACAGCTTCGTCTAGGAATTGAACTCGAATCGACGAGTCCATTTCTCACGACTCTAACCACTAGCCCACGCGCAACAATCTATCATTCTTATATAGATACAAATAGGTATGTCCAGAAATGGCAAAAGAGGTAATAAAAAAATTATTTTAAAAAAATTCTCAAACAATTACCAAAAATCAGGTAACATTTTCAATTTTAATAAAATTTTCACTACTTTATTCATTTGATGACTTAATTTTATAATGAATAGCTTATATTATTAAAAAGATTGAAAAAAAATGTGTTTTTTTTTAATCAATTCAGATCACAGGGCGAGTCACCTTTAATCATTTGAAGGAAAAAATCCAGTCCCTAATGTCTAAATTTCTAGAAAGATCAAATCAGAAGACCCCAGTTAAAAAAAAAAAAAATACAAAAAAAAAAAAAAAAAAAAAAAGAAAAAAAACAATATTTTTCTTTGAACTAATGCAAAAAAGCAGTATTTTCTAAATCAATAGGCCTATTTTTAATCAATCTAAAATTTAATATTGAATTGTAAACATCTACTTGGGTCTATTTTGAACTCAATATTTTGAACATACACAAAGCTTTATTCAATCTATCTGAAAATGTAAGTTTAAAAATGCGCAATTTGTGCAACATATTTTCAGAGATTTTTATATATCTAAAGAAAATATTACTAACGATTTTTTTTGGTTTAAGGATCATCAAATGTATTAAAAAAGATCTCTCCCAACATGACTCTGACTAAGAATACACCGTTTAATTTTACTGAATAAGCTACCATAGATCTTTACTTATTTACACGCAAAAACTACTAAATTCGTACTCGATTTATACGCATTTATCTCCCTTACACTCAAGGTTTAATCATAAATAGATACAATTTAAAATAATTGAATAAGAATTAATCAAATAGAATAAGTACAGTCAATCCTCTGGTGTCCGAGTCTTGATAATACCTGTAGACTGGGAAGGGAAGTAAGTGGGGTGAGGCGAGTCTGAAATAGAATATTTGGGCTAGGTGTTGCTGTATATATGCCACCCTGATTTTCCCTCCCTTTCCCCGTCCTCTTCCTATCCTCACCTATTTTCCCATTGTTAAACATAGAACAATAAATAGGATAATATTATAGTTTTTTTTAAGTACGCCGAAGTTCAACTTGCCCAAGGCGCCAGGAACCCTACAGTCGGCCCTGATTATCAACGCCTACACTTGATTTTACCTGATCCCACTGAATTTATTAACCTTTATGTTGTAGTTGTTCTTATTTACTTGTTTACATAAGAGGTGCAGTAACACAAAAACGAAAGAACGATCTCAACATATATTACTGCACTTGAAAACTCCCAAGTAGTGAAAGAAAACAACAAAAAAAAAAATGCCATTCTTACATAACAGGATTTTTGAAAGAAAAAAAAACAAAAACAAAAAACAACCAAAAACAAAACAAAAAACAAAACAAAACAAAGCAAACAAACATGGAGACAAAACAATGTACTGAATACACTGACGTCATTAATTCCTTTTCAAGTGATAAATACCAAGGAATCTTTTCCTCTTTTGTAGCCTTCGAAAGGGACTTTTTATTATTAAGGGGATTCATGGGAAAATTATTTTTTATAATTATTTATAAAACCACAACATCTGTTACAAACCTTTCAGACTATATAAATAAATAAAAAAATCCTTTATATTATTTATTATGTATTATTTTATTTGACCACGTGCTTTAATCAAAATCCACTGCATGCTAGGGAGGTAAGGTGATGTATATCCAAATTGATAAATTCAACTCGAATATTTAGATTTCCTTACCGAAATTTTCATTTCAAAGATTACGCATTGTAATTTAAATCTGATGTACCAACTGAATTCACTTCATATGGGCCCTGAAGAAACAAATCTTGTAGTTCACCACATATCCGTCCTTACCATTTTTGGCCCAATTTACAAATAACTCTAGGAAGTTGTATGTTGTATCTGGAAATATTTTAAATTTACAGATTCGGCTCAGAATAATTTTTGTGTTGGATATGTCTCTCACTTTTTCAACATGATTTTTTAATATTAAAATCATTTAATTCCCGGATGTTTTATAATTGTTTTTCATTAATATACAACTTCCATATTACGTGACATCTCCTGGTCATTTTTTTTGTAAACCAATGCACAAGAATTTTTATAGCGTCTTTTTTTCTGCGTGTCTAGATCAAAATGAAAAAGATATTTATTTTAAAAGGATATAGAAATCCTTCAAACTAGCAGCTATTGCAAAGGTAAATTGGAGCAAAATAACTGCCAGTATGTGTAATTATCAGATAATTACCGGATTTTTCATAGTTTTTTTTTTTTTCATTATATACGACTCCATACAAGAAGAAGTTCCCAGACATCTTCTCCTGGTCATTTTCTTTGTAAACCAATGCGCAAGGATATTTTAGAGCGTTTTTTTCTGCGTGTTTAGACTAAAAAGAAAAAAAGATATTTCTTTTAAAAAGATATAGAAATCCTTCAAACTAGCAGCTATTGCAAAGATAAATTGGCGCAAAATAGCCGCCAGTGTGTGTAATAATCTTTTAAGGGACTTACAAAAATGCTTAAAACAATAATCGAAAATAAAGTTTTCATAATAGATTATTGAGACAAGAGGGACAATAATTTGTTTCCTATGTTACATTATTGTTTTGGTATTATTGTTTGACATTAAAATAAAGTTTTGTTGAAGGCATTAACTGCATATTCTTTTAAATCCATTATTTCGTCATTTTCAAAAAATACACATAAAATTGCCATAACATTTTTTTAGGCATTACCGTTTTTTAGGCTACAGGTGTGGGGCACTTAATGATGGGTAAATTTGCTATAAGATTATAGATAACTGGGACTTCAGACTCATGTTTTAGGTTCTTTTAGTCAACCAGTTTAGGAGAAGGAAAACTCTTAATTCGAATTAACCTAACCTTCTCCTGAAAAAAAGGTCTTGTATTGCATCCTGTCCGTGGCGGATGAGTTGTATCAATAAGTAATAGACAATAGTATTTTAGACTGTCTTGCTTACATTTGCCACATGGTCAGACGAAATCAAAGATTGATTACTCTATAACTAATAATAGATAGATAGATAGATAGATAGATGGATTGAAAAATAGCTAGCTAGCTAGCTAGATAGATAGATGGATAGAAAAATAGAGAGATAGATAGATAAATTTAAAGATAAAGATAATTGAACAAATAAAGTATTTTCTAGATTTAACCAGTTAACATATTTAACCTCATTTTTGTTTCGGTAAGCAATATAAAAAAAACTAGATTTATATTACCTAAAATAATATTTATAATCCCGATAAATTAAGATTATATTCCCTATTGCTTTCCATTAAACAACGATAGGAAAACAGAAATATATTAAGTTTATAAAATCAATTTAAATGACTCGTATGCTGTCAACAACTCCAGTTTATTCACAAATTCCTTGTTAAAGTTTATGAATATTTCTGGTGACTGTCTTGATCTCATAAGACCTGTTAATCGAGGTGCTTTTTTTATTTAGATAAGAAACGGAAGTGAACATCATGGTTATCAACTGTAAGAAAAACAGGGGCACCTCTTAGTTGTGTACTTTTAAGCAAGTTAGTCTCATAGAAGTAGTGATACCGAGTAGAGAGTTCGATCTTCACTGAATACAGGGGTAGTCCCCGTGGCCATAATGCTGGAGTGCAATATCGTTGTAAGCGAGTTCGAACTCCAGTTCGGCTATTACGTTAACTTCTGGTCTAGTTGTATTAGGAAAGGTATGAACCCACTCACCTCCCAGCTATAGGTTATATAGTAACCCTAGTGGGGTTTTTTTTTCGACACGGATGGATTTGGCATTAAATAACACACAAAAGTTGTCCTTAAAGAAAGAAACTAAATTAAACCTTCACTGGATGCTCATTTCTTCTGGTCTTGCACTAAAATCTAACATAACCTAATTTTCAATTAAAACAATATTGTATCTTGTATTTACCATTCATGAATGTGTCCTTTTATCTCTACTCTTATATCTTATTTGTATCTTATGTATCTATGTACTTTATGTATCTTATCGTTACCATGTGCTGTACACCTATTAAATGTTTTGTCTCACAACGTGTCGAAGCTGTTGTTCAATATTAACTTTGAATCTTACACAAAAGTTGATCTGTCCTTAAAGAAAGAAACTAAATTAAACCTCCACTGGTTGCTCATTTCTTCTGGTCTTGCACTAAAATCTAACATAACCTAATTTTCAATTAGAACAAATTCCCTTCAGATCAACAAAGTTAAGCAACGATGATCCTATTGTGCTTAGATGGGTGATAGTTTGATACCTGCAAGTAATGTAAGCAACATATGAGCCAGATTAAAAGCCGGTTTAGCTCAGTGGGTTGTGCATTCGCCAAGGAGCCACTAGGTTGCGGATTCGATATCAGCTCTTCGTCAACTCAGCGCATGACTGATTGTTGGTGTGGTGCTCCACCTCACATACAAAAACAATCTCACAAGCGCTAGTGGAAATGGGATAGACTCCCTGCTATCTGATTGATACCGACAATATGCCACTCTTCCGACTTGTGTCAGATAAACCAAATCTTAGTAAATAATAAGTGTTTTTTTTACAACCACTAGCACAAAATATAGACACATCACTCTTAGAAAACGTTTCTCTTGTTATTTTTTAATCCATGAAATAAGCACAAATCCAGGATGAAACATATTTTAATATCCAAACATTCTGGGTTCCTATATTTATGTGAGTTATATTCATAGAATAAAACTCACATTAATGCTTCCATCCCTGGGGTCAAGTAAGTGAGTTAAAGATAATTGCGTGATTCCTGATGCCTCCCCTTGTAGCACCTGCCTTCTCCCTAAAAGGGGTAAGTGCCGAGTTTATTTCCCGGTGCGTAGGGCACCCCTGTAGTATGCCGACGTGACCACGCATTTTTGCACTAGCCACGCATGAGCTTCAGTTTATGTGTCTCCCCACAAAAAAAAAAAAATCTATATCAATTCAGCCTGGTAGAAGTCACAGAAAATGAATAACTCACATTAATTAAAATAATTCATTTTAATTAATAATTCATTTTAATTAATAATTCATTTTAATTTTTTTTTTTTCAAGAAAAGATAGAGGAACTAATAACAGAAACAATTTTTTTCTGTAGGGGAGTATATTTTTACCCAAACCGTTCGACACGTGTAGGATGACATGGTCGCAATTATGGGTCATCCAGCAGAGTCAAACTCGCAATTCAGTATTAATAGATCAACGAGACTAGCTTGATAACCATTACGTCACGATTGAACGGCCTAGTTATTTACTATGTTTTGCTTAGTGGTGGCACAAAGCCGCATGCAGAGGTGCAGTCGGTGCATCCTAAAACCGCAGCCGACAGGGCCCGCTAAGATTTGAGGAAGTGTACGACATTAAAAGAAACCTTACAACCCAGCTTCATCTATATTAAAAGGAGAGTTCAGTATTGAAAATTAGTTGAAATTAGTGTGTCCAATAGCAAGAGGACCATTTAGAAGAAAATTAACGTTTAATTCATTGGTCATTTCAGTATTGGTAAATACAGCTTTACTCTCGATACTTTTTGAACACACGTTGTATGTAATGAATAATCATATTATTTTGCAAATATTTGACAAAAAAAAACTTGGGATTTTATGTCCGATCTTTATCCGTGATGCCAACTCGACCATGTAATAACAGTTATCCTCATATTTCACATATTTTGTGCTCAAGTTTTTTTTATTTATTTCGTTATTTTCCCAAAAGAATTCATAGATATGTTTTGTCAGTTGAACCTATTTTCTTACATCTCACGCTCAAGGTTGAATATGCAATTGATTATTTCATTAGAGGAATGGAAAGTGGGTTATTTTCACCTTTAGTTGTTAAAAATGCCTAGCGTAAAACTGTGCGTGCGCGTTATCTGAAATGAACTTAATTCTTCTTAAGAACATATTCTATGATATTTTTGTGTTAAAGCATTTGTATATTTCGAACGGACACATTCAAAATGGCTACCGTCTAGTTTCAAAGTGAAAGTCAGTTGGCTAAATTCCTAGCATTAAATTATCTGAAATGAACTTAATTATTATTAAGAACACAGTTTATGATATTTTTGTGTTAAAGCATGCAGTTGTATTGTTTTCGAAACGATTCTAAGATTTGTATATTTCGCACGGACACATTCAAAATGGCTACCGTCTTGTTTCAAAGTGAAAGTCAGTTGGCTAAATTCCTAGCATAGAATTATCTGAGATGAACTTAATTGTTATTAAGAACACATTTTATGATATTTTTGTGTTAAAGCATGCAGTTATATTGTTTTTGACAAAGTTTCTAAGATTTGTTTATTTCGCACGGATACTTTCAAAATAGCTATCGGCTTAGTTCAAATTGAAAGTTAAGGGAGGTTACTCTAATTGCCTTATTTGCTAGGAATTTTGACAACTAAAGGTGAAAATTACCGGAAAGTGACGTTCATTTAAGACTTGGACTCTTCATCAGTTAACAGCGTATCGCCATGATTGTACTTGTGAGAGTGGTGTTCATTTAACTCCACCATAATTGGAATTTCAAAACAGTTCTTCTACTACATTGGTTGTCTACCACATTGGCTAAATAGCATAACAAGTCGTCCTGCTGTTTTCCCTACAGCTGGAGACTGTGAATTCGTGCATTTCACGATATAATTACTAGAAAATGAACCCAAACAGCTTCGCTTGGATTTGAAACCGGCTTATCGTTTCCAATTTCAGTGGCGATAATTATGATAGAACAAAGCCGAACAGGTATATATTGTCATTTCGGAAAGTTATGTCCGATCTTTATCCGTGATGCCAACTCGACCATGAAATCACAGTTATCATCATATTTCACATATTTTGTGCTCAAGTTTTTTTCTAATTTCGTTATTTTCCCAAAAGAATTCATAGATATGCTTGGCACAAGGTCAAAGATTTGGAGCTACTAATGATTCCGATGAATTATCTGGTTAAATTGGAAATATACATTATCGCCCATAAATAAGTACACTTCTAACATTAAAACATGAAATAAAAACATAATTTTCTTCTAAGCCAAAGATACCAGGATTTTATTTTTATTGGAACATTGTATAATAAAAACGGGCATCATTAGGTATTATCCATAACCAACCTCTACATCATTGAGATTATGTGACAAAATATAATGGCCTGTGCAAAGATAATGCTATCCTTCTACTATCTATATAATTTTAATTTTGGTTACTGTTATATATATATTTACCAACCCCTCCGCACGAGGAGGATGTGACAAAAGGTAAATTTCTTAAGCGGAGTTCAACAGGTTTGAATTCAGAGTTTTCATTCGCCTAGACCGGTCGCCTAACCAAGGTTAAATAGCCCAGTCTGCCCTACTATTTATCCATAGCTGGAGGGAATGTAGGAGTCATACCTTTCCCAAGAGTATTAGCGCTAAGTGAAATGCAATTAGCACACCACGGATTTGAACTCGGGGCGACGAGACCATTTACCATGACTGTTATATACCCTACATATCAACATTAATAGGTATGTCATAAATACGGAAGTATTATGCTGACCGAGTAGTCTTATACCACTTGCTGTGGTTTGCCTTCTTCACACCGCTGCCGAGTATTGCATTTTGTTAAAGTTTAAACTTTCTATTTAATTTCCAACCTTTTGGTTATTTCTCATTTAGTAACCTTTGTTAGGTTATTACCGTTACAGAGACGTTGCAATTTTACTTTTATTTCCAGAGTTTCCCTGTTGTAGAGTTTGGTAGTTAATAATACCTAATACTTTTCGTTTTGATTGTAATGTTAAGTAAAAGTAATAAAATCTTAGAATCTCTTGCTTAAAAGAAAATTTAAAATGTTTTAACTTAAAAAAAATGTTACTTATTTATGGGCAATACCGTACCTTGCATCTTTAAGGTAGGTTTATAGTGACATATCTCCAGTAGTTGGTAATTTCTGGTATGATTTTTGAAAGCAAAACGAATTGACTTATCTTTTACTGAATCCTGCAGAACATGTACTATTTTATGCTTACTCTCAATTTTATAATTTTTGTACTTCTCGCAACTATTAAATAAAAAAACATTGAAACTACAATTTACATACTCAGCATAAAACAATAAAATTTATTGAAATCTATTAATAGTGGAGATTCGATCTCTACTTGTCTGTAACAAAAACTACGTCACTGTTTACGTCATAATTACCAAAATAATCAATACATAGAATAAAGAACAATTGATACTAATAAAATGAATAAAATATGGTCCTCATAATTTAGCGTTTGAATCATTTCCATTGTAATAAATGAATTATACATTATTTAAATAAATGAACAATATAAACTATGAAATTAATTAAAAAATTGTATTACTTTAAATGGAAAAAAATCTTTTGCGGAATTTGTAATTAATTTAAAGAATTATTTTTTGCTCTCACCCTTTTTTCAGTAAAAATAAGTTAACTAAAAGTTTACAAATAAATATATACTTACGATTTTTGTAAAATTTATGTGTAAAATATTCAAAATAATTATTTAATTAGTAGTTAATAGATGCGAGCAACATTTTATTTGATGGGATCGAACTAAGTTTTATTTCAAATTGTCTTCTTTTTTTTTTAGTCCTTTAATAAATTTGATGATTTTACTTATTTATTCAAACCCGCTGACATTGAATTTTTAGCTTGACCCCTCTCAGTGTATATCTTTCAAAAATTTTTTTTTACACCACCCGGAAGGTGATTTATTTGCTAGTTAACAATAATTTATTAAATCTTTGCTCCTGTTACTACACAACTGAATTTTTGATATCTGTTTCGACATTTGTAATTAATCTGCAATGAATTTCAGTTTTTCTGCTTGGTTGTTGACGCGGAGTGGTAGTACCTGTTAAGGTCCCATTTAAGGGTAAAAAAGATTTTAAAAAAAAATGAGTTTAAAATTGTTTAAAAAATGAGTTTAGAAAATGTGAATACCCAACAATGATGAATAAAACAAACGCCATAAAATAACCCCAGGGTTAACATGACAAAAATTCAACCGACCAGCCTGCTTGATGTCAATATGCTTTTTGTGAAGGGTATGGATTATCATCCACTCACCTATAAGCTGAAATCGGTCACTCGTGGGCGATATCACTCATGGTGAAATGCGATGTCCTATACAATGTAGATACTATCTATTCTAGAAATGGAATCAATCACACACACACACAGAGACAGAGAGAGAGAGAGAGAGAGAGAGAGAGAGAGAGAGAGAGAGAGAGAGAGAGAGAGAGAGAGAGACTGTTGTATTGTCTTGTTGGGAACAATGCGTGGTCAGTGGTGGTTACTTTGTGTTTTGAAGATGCAAATGTATCTGAAGGCGCACTAATCTAATGGTTATCGTCGTAGGGAATTGTATCGGCATCCAGTATTCAAATCCTGGACGTGGCTGTTTGCGTTTCACTTTGCGTTAATGCCCTTGGGAAAGGCATGCATCTATACGTTATACCCCTTCCTTACTATGGGTAAATAGTAGGGTACAATGGGTTATCTAAACTTCACTTAAGTAAAAGTAAGTAAAGTCGGTAGTGTGGCTTATTTTCGTTATCAGCTGCACAGCGAGAGAACCTATCCATTTCTCTCTAGTGCTAAAGACAGGAGATTGTTTTTGTGTCAGAGGTGGAGGGCCACACCTACCATCAGTTCCCCTCTTTTCCACCTAGATCTAAACTGTACTGCTCATACTCTGGGTTGGCGTAGGCTAAGATCGAACCAGGGACCTTCTGGTTCGTAGGCAGATGCTCTACCGACTGAGCTAAACCATACGACTCACCCTGTCCTCGGCGGAGGGGTTGGCTGGTTGATTGTTTGATTGATTTTAACCGCATATCAACCCGTCTGGGGTTATGTCATGCCAAACGGTTAGGAAGTAATATATGTTGTGTATTTATATTTATACTTTTTTTAGTAATTGGTTTTAATCATGTGTTAGCACCATTGGGATCATGTTGTATGGTGTTGATTAAGTTCATATCTATATTCTATGTTATAATTTATTTCCCTAAAAAAGGACAGAATTTCCGCCATGTTGACATTTTCAAGTAAAGCTTTCATTTTGTTTGCATTAAGATAACGGTTTCTGGTGTGAGCAAAAAAAACCTGCATCTCATGAATAAGTGTTTACCAGTCAAAGATGTTTGATATGTTTCACACTGTGGTTGTTGTTCTTGTTTGAGAGGTTGGGTATATACATACTCTATAGACTCTGTCGTAAGTTATGTAAAACTGAAATACTTTAAATGAATTCAAGTTTCACACAAATAGTTTTCGGATACACAAACTACTAAAATAAAAAGGGACCGTCGTAATGTTGCATATAATCATATGTAATCAATCAACGGCTACAGTTATTTATAATACAGCAACACGAACTCACGTGACTTAGTTTTATTTACACATTTTTTTAACTCAGTCGGTAGAGCACATGACTAGGAATCGAAACGTTTCTGGCTCGATACCGGCCCTCGCCAACTCAGCGTATGAGTAGCACAGAGTGCGGTAAAGTGAGGAGCTGATGGTAGGTATGAGTAGCACAGAGGGTGGTAAAGTGAGGAACTGATGGTAGGTATGGCGCTCCATCTCAGACGCAAAAACAATCTCTTTGGTCTAATGCTGGTGAAAAGGGGATAGAATCCCTCACTGTTTTGCTGATACGGACATTAGGCCAACACGTCGACATTTTCGACATATTTTACAACATATTCGATTATTTCGAAAAACAGTTCAAATTCCTTTTTCGCATACCTAGAATTTTAACAAATATTATATCAATATTTGTTAATTTAATACGACAAAAGTTTAAATAAGGGAGGGACATAGAGCGTGGGTGATTGTGTAGCGGCATCGTTCTAAGCAGGGGGGATGTGTTTGCATAAGTAATCAGCATTAGTAATCCTGGTTGTTTTTGCTATTGGCACCGGTGATTTCCTCAGGTACGATGCAGGCTCATTGAGCTAAAAAAATATTTATACATAGACGTTGTATTACAGATTATTTGTTATGCAAAAATATTAGTATATAGTTTATTTTTCGTCACAAGTCATCGAAAATAGTTTATTTGGCATTTTATAAAATACAAAATACAAAATACAAAAAAAAAAAAAAAACACACAAAAATTCCTTTTTTTAAATTTTATTTTTTATTTTTCATTTTTTAATTTTTTTAAATATATTTTTTTTTTACTGTCTGGCTATTTATACAGGGTCAGACAAAATGATCTCCCGGATTTAAAATTGCCACTGCACATGTGCTAGTAGAGGTAAATGGGTAAGAGATATGACTTTTAGCAGCAGCAGCAGCAAGCAGCGACAGCAGCAGCAGCAACAAATGTTATTTTACTTGCCATAATGGCGTTGAAGTTCTGAGATTTTTTTTCCTGGGCGCCTCATCTCATTACGTGGTGACATCCCGTGACCGTCTCGATCACCAATTCTATTCCCTCTCCCCTGATTACTTCCTGCAAAACCCCAGGGTACGGTTTCAGGCGTGTATAACACGCGAAGGAAAGATTTTGGACGATATAATCTTTAAAACAAAGTTAATAAGTAAGTAAAGTCAAGTCATCGTCAGCCAGACAGCGAGGGAGCCTATTCTCTTTTCTCTTGCGCTAGACCAAGGAGATTTTTTGGGGCGTCTGATGCGGAGCGATACATTTACCATTAAGTCCATCATTTTATCCTGTGCTACTCATACGCTGAGTTAGCGAGGGCCGGTATCGAACCCGGAAACATGTGGTTCCGGGTCGGACTCTCTACCAATTGAGTTAAACAGGCCCTAGTATTGTTTTCAGTTTCAACTGTATATACGACCAAGATTCAAAATCACCTGCCACCAGTGTAAGTTTTGAAACCTAACCCCCCCCCCAAAAAAAAAAGAAAGACCCCCCAAGACAAACAGACAACAAATAAACAAACAAAAATTGTATCATTCCATTTTTTCGTTGCACGTTTTTGTGTCTATTAAATACTCATTTGTTCGTTCATTGTTATATGCTATTAATTATTCCTATTCAATAATAATAATGTACACCCAATCATACGGTTAGGTAAATACAAATTCAATTCTTGCCAACACAGCGTATGAGTAGCACAGGATCTGTGCCGTAAAGTTAGGATCTGATGTTAGGTGTGGCGCTCCACCCCAGACACCAAAACAATCTCCTTGGCCTAGTGCTAGTGAAAAGGGGTTAGACTCCTCCACTGTCTGGCTGATACCAACTTTAGGCCACTCCGATGACTTTACTTGCTTTACATTTTACATCCGAGGATTATTTAATGCTAAAAACCCCCTAGTAGACAAACAGCACTGCTACTAATGTCTGATCATCTAGTTCGCATGAATGATTGCCGAATTCCAAAACAACTATTTTACGATAATCTTATCGAATACGAATGATCTTAATCTGAGTTTATGACCTATAGATTGGGTCCTTACAAGTAATTCCTCAGTGGACCCTGAAATGAATGGATTGTCCTTACTCTCCAGACCTCCAGAATTCGTGCCTTACCGCCAGTTTTCCGATTAATTATTACAAAAAAAGTTATAAATTTATATTTACCAAACCCTCCTTACGAACAGCATGTGACACAAGGTCAATTTATTAAGCGAATTTCAATAGGTTTAAATTCCGAGTTTTCCTTCTTTTATACAGGTTGCCTAACCAATGTAAAAGAGCCAATTATGCCCTAATATTTACCCATAGCTGGAGGGAGAATAATTTGATTCACGCCTTTCCCAAGGGCATTTGCACTATGTGAAATGCAACCAGCCTCGTCCAGGATTTGAACGCGTTTCCAGTTCATAGAAATATAACCATTACACAACGCGCCTCTTTGTTATAAAGAGGAAGTGATTGGATTTTTTCTTGAAGGTCGCCTTTAGTGGCTTTAAGGGAGTCCCTGTTTCTTAAGTTGGCTAGATTTTACCCTTGGGTTATTTTATGAGAAAGACGTTTTGTTTTATTCATTCTTGATGAGTATTTAACCTTTTTTTTAAAACAGATCTGTAAACACATTTTAAAAACCTAATTTGATCTATTTAACCCTTAGATGGGACCCTAACAGGTACTAACATTGAGGGTCAGAATGGATCTTGGAGTGATAGCGATGAAAGGGTATTCCACACTCTCCAGAGCTCCAAAATGGAAACATTAGATGCAGTTTAATGTCTACGCAGGATACTAAGATCATCAGCCACCTAGCACATATATAACAAAAACCGTTGGTGTTTGCCATAATGGCAATAGGGAGAATCATCTAGGTGCTAGGGCTTGATGTGACCAGCCAATTGATTAAAGGGTCCTCTCCGGCCACCCGTCTAGCCTAAGTAAGAGCCAAAGTGGAATGTTGTATGTCATGAACTGCTCAGCTACCAGGATTACATCCTTAAGCATCACGAGTCGCCACCCATGGCCAACAAGTAGCCCCATTGTGGGGAGTATTTTACTCGGTTTAGCCCAGTCAGTTGAGCATCCGGCTAGGAATGACAAGGTTCCTGGTTCGATACCGGCCCTCGCCAACTCAGCGTATGAGTAAGCTGGTGGTAGGTGAGAAGCTGGTGGTAAGCGTGGCGCTTCACCTCAGACGCCCAAAAAATCTCCTTGGTCTAGCTCTAGTGAAAAGGGGGTGGACTCCCTCGCTGTATGGCTCCTGTCGACATTAGGCCGCCCCGACGACTTTACTTACAGTTGCAGTATTCTACCGCCCTAGCCGACAGGACGACAGTTCCGCTTTAAAAGTGAAAAAAAAATCCTCTAAAAAATATTATGCACCGAAATTAATCCACATTATTGGTGTGTGGTTTTAGGTAATAAACTAATTAAGGTTAGACGTATCAGATGTTCAAATGTGAATATCTAAATTAACCTCCACCAAACTTTCAAGAAAAATAATGAAAATATATTTTCCGAAAAGGAAAAAGAAAAGATGGTAAGCTTAAACGTTATTGAGAAATTTAGTGTCAGCATGTTGAAAAGCATTTTAATATTTGACACAGTCTCCTGATAATATCCAAACATTTTTAATATATATGACTGGAGTAATAGGGAAATAAATCATCTTAAATTAGCCTCGACGTCTTCCCCATAAATTCTGCTTTCTCAAACTATTTTTTTATTTAATGTGAAAATATATGAGAATTAAATTATATAATTTTAAATTATGAAATTTTATACCTAATAACTTTTTTTAAAGATTGCTGTAATCAATCCTAGAGTCGGACTTAGGTTCATTTTCGGCATTTATCATTAACCTTTGGAAGTTAATTGAATTTCTTAAAATTCAATTCAAATAAACGAGAAGAAAAAAAAGTAACGGATACATTAAATACAAGGTCTGCCCAAAAAGAAAACGACCCTATCAGAAATTAATGTATTACTTTACTTAAAACCTAATGAGAGTTGACACCTTTGAAATATAGTAGATTCCCCATTCCCAGCGGTTCTTCTCGTTCTGGAATGCGTCCAGGGTGTCGTTTTGAGGTCTAGCGTGGAGGTTTCGTGGAGTATGTTCTTCAGTATTTTCTACGTCTGAAATCGACTACCTTCCAGCATTGATTTCTGCTTTGTAGATGAAGAAATGGCAAGGGCCAAATACGGAGAGTAGGATTGTTAGTCTTAGGGTGGAGTGAGTAGTCACGATCTTTGTCAAACTTTTTTTTCAATGTGATCATCGTCCGTTTACAATGTAAGCCCGTTCAAATTTAGAATCGTTTTTTGATGGATGTTTTCAATTGGACACGCTGATTCCACATTTGATATTTCGTTCGTCTCAAACCATTCTTCACATATACATTTTACAAAACTGAAAGGTTACTACAAAGGTTTTCCCTAATGAGAAATAGATTCACTGAACATGTTTCGTGTTCAAATTATTGAAGTGCAATACACTTCCATTCACTTCAGTTTAAGTTGATTGATTATTTTGATTGTTTTTTTGTTTTGTTTTATTTTGTTTTGGTTTGTAGGATTTTAGACTACGTACTCCGAACATCACTAGATTCCATAAAAGAAAACGCCTCACACTAAAAAAAAAGATAAAGCAAGAAGTAGGCGATATCCCGCACAGACTATAACGAATGCGGACTATGCTGATGACCAAGCACTTCTCGCAAATACACCTGCACAAGCTGAATACTTGCAACACAGCCTAGAAAAGGCAGCACGAAACGTCAGCCTATACGTAAACTCTGATAAAACTGAGTTCATGTCTTTTAAAAACAAAAGAGACATCTCAACTATCGATGGCAAACTCCTAAACTCGGTAGAACAATTTAGGTACTTAGGGACTAATATCTCATCCACAGAAAACGATGTTAATGCACGCATAAGAAATACATGGTCCGCTATAGATAAATTATCAGTCATATGGAAATCCAAACTCACAGACAAGTTAAAGAGACAATACTGCCAGGCCGTTGTCGTGTCAGTACGGCTGCACCACCTGGACCCTAACGAAGTGACTAGAGAATAAACTAGATGGGAGCTGCACAAGAATGCTGCGTGAGATCCTGAACAAGACGTGGAAACAACTATCCACGAGAAAACAGCTGAACGGCCACCTGACACATATCACCCAAAACATCCGAGTAAGACGGACAAGACACGTAGGACACTGCTGGCGAAGCAAGGACCAACTCATAAGTGACGGCTTCCAGTGGAAGCTAGCACATGGGCACGCCAGTGTGGGCCGACCAGCAAAGACGTACATTGACCAGCTCTGTGCGGATACAGGATGCTGCATAGAGGACCTCCCGAGAATGATGAGCGATAGGGACGGATGGAGAGAGATTGTCATGGATATCCGTGCTAACATGATGATGATGATGATGATGATGATGATGATGCCGAAGATATTTTGTTTTATTTATGCTTGATGTGTATTCAAAATTGTTTTAAACTCAATTTTTAACACATTTTTAAAAACTCATTTTTCCTAGTTAATGCATAGATGGACGATGAAAGTTACTACCACTCCGGGTCAGAGTGGACCTGAGAGTAATAGCGATGAAAGGGTACTCCACACTCACCTGAGCTTCAAAATTGGAACTTTACCATTAGATGCAGTTTGACGTCATACCCAGGATACTAAGACCCTCAGTCACCGCCATCTAATAAAACTAATAACAAAATTAATTATAGATATTTTTCTTGCTTTTTATTAAATATAAATAATGTCTGGTTTTTTTTTTCACTATGACTCAGAGGCTTTTTGAGGGGTGCTACTTCCATGATTAGTTGAAGACAGCACGCAATATTCTTGTGAAATTCCCATCAACCTTTTTCTATGGGTGTTTAGTTAGTGCGTATATTGACATAGCTTTCTGTAGATGAGATATTACGACCTAAGTACGTGTTCTACTAATGTGAGAGACTTACAATCCAATGAGGAGACATTTCCATCTTGTTTAAAACACATAAACTCCATTTTATCTCAGTTCGCATAGAGTCCATTGCCTCTTGCTTCTTCTCAGGCTATGCAGGTGCATTTGTGAGAAGCGCTTGAGCATCTGCGTAGTCCACATCTGTAATACTTTCTGCGGGATATCGCCAGCCTCTTGCTTGTGGAACATTAGAAAATCAAAACGAGTATTACTAGACCTTATTAATTACAAAACTATAGAACATTTGAACTCAGAAGCTAAAAATAGAATTGCAACCCATCTGTAAGTAGAGGTGATATTATAAATAATATAAGGGGAGTAATTATTATTAGATTGTTGCATATTTGTATTTTAGTTATAGACTTTCATAGTTGTTAGGTAATTCAAAAAATTCGTAACAGTATCGTTTTAATAGTATAATGTTTCAATAGAAATGAAATCCTGTTATTCTTGATTTAAAATGAAATCAACTT
>CM042140.1:116684770-116714770 GCA_023376005.1 Doryteuthis pealeii
ATTAAAATAAACAACAGAGGAAAACAATAACAAAAATAGCTGTGATAAAAAAAAACAACAACTAAAGTGTTTAAAAAGCTTAAAGAAAATGCTAGCCAAAATCAATAATAATGATTGACAAGGTTTCATAAAAAGAGATTATAAAAGAATAAAGTAATTATGCTGTTATCACTATTAGTAATATGGTATCAAGTATTACTATCTAATACAAATAAGGCCTTGTCGGCTGTGGCTGTAAGTGTATACCGACAGCAACTCTGCAGAGGGGTAAGACCCTCTTGTTCCAATGGGTGGTGACCCAGGATGTTTAAAGACGGAATCCTGGTGGCTGAGTAGTCCCTGATACGCAAAACTTCACTTTGGCCCAACTTAAGCTAAAATAACGGTCGGAGAGGCCCCTTCCAATAGCGAACGTGTTAGATAATACATACGAGTCAATATTTAAATTATAATGCTATGAATTGATATGTATTACCGATTTCGACCAAGAAATGCCGGAAACTTTTGCATCGACCTAATACATCAAGATCTATTTCTTTCTGTCAGTCTGCCTCTCTCTTTTTCAAATAGAAAATGTGTATATTTGTGTGTGTCCCTGTTTCTCTTTAATGAAGATATATGTGTCTATGTATATATGTGTGTATTTGTGTATGTGCCCACACACAGCAATATGATTATTTTTGTATCTAGATTCAAACAGGAAGACTATTACATTACTACACTCAAAGCAGCACGCGCGTGCGTGCGTGCACACACACACACACACACACACACACAGTGCACATGTAAGTCCATACATTGAAACAAAGATATGTACAGAAAGATAAGCAAAAAGAGACTTGTGTACTCACAATCTCCTGCGTCACTGGAGCCGCCAGAAAAGTCAGATGTCAGTGGGACAATCTCGTTTCTGTGGCTACCAGATATCGTTCTACGTGAGATTTGCTGAGTTGAGTCCCACTTCTGTGAAACAAGAACTCAGATAAACAGAAAATATTTTGGGGAAAAAAGAATATATGCTGGATTTGAAAATAAAAGAGAAAGAAAAAATAAGAAAAAAGTAGTGAATTTAAATACCGTAGATACTTGAGTATAAGTCGACCTAGAGTATTACCCCAGACAAAAATCATGGAATTAACACTCTTAGAGGTCGTACATTTATTTTTTTATTCAGCATTGCTGCACAAAACAATGCCATTAGAACAAATCATATCAAAGTACAAATTGATCAGACACAACAGAATAGAAAATGTAATGTATGTAGTGACACAGACGAGACAAAGAACCCTGTATTAAGTGAATGTAGCAAAGTAGCACAACGAGAATACAAGATTTGGCACAACTGGGCTGGAAAGATAATGAACCAGAATCTGTTCTTGAGAATGAAACACTTAAAATTCTCTGAGTCCTTGAGATAAAAATAGATCACCTTATCCCAGTCAGAAGACCAGACCTAGTATTGACTAACAAGAAAAAGAGAACTTGTCAACTGGTAGATTTTGCAGATCCGGCATATCACAAGGTGAAGATGAAACAAAACAAAACAAACAAAAACACGAAAAGATAGACAAATACCTAGACCTTGCAAGAGAATTGAAAAAAATTGTGGAACATGAGGATGAAAGGGATAATCGTAGTTGGTGCACGTGGAACGGTTCCCCAAAATTTAGACTGGAGGAATTGGAAATCAAAGGAAGAATTGAGACCACCCAGAGAAGAACATCATTATAGAAGAGATCAGCTAGAATACTCAGAAGAGTCCTGGAGACCTGAGGAAACTTGTTGTCACTCAGACTACAGTGAAAGACCATCAGCTAAGGCTGATGTGGAAAACTCACAAGGTGTGAAGTAACAATAATAATGATGATAAAAATTGTACAATTGTGTTGGTTGGTTGGAGTTGGGATTTGCAAAAAGAAAAAGGGAAGAGTAAAGAACCCCATGACAAGAACACCAACAACAATTGAAATTGCAACCAGGAATAAGTAAGAAATTGATCCAATTTTAATTGAAAATTTTTTAAATAACTACACAATGGCCAAATTAATATTTTGTAAATTAATATTTCATTCTCCTAATTTAAATATATATATCTGTAGTTTATCAGAAATGTATTTAAAAAAAGATGTCTCGCTTTTTATAATATTTCTGATAGAAATCTATTGTAAATAATTTTTAACATCCTAATTTTGGTTTTCCCAGCTCTATTTTTTGAATAATATTAAGAGTCAACGAAGACATCAAAGAAATGGTAATATTAGTAATTTGTTTTTGTTTCAGCTTAAAAATTATTATATCTATGATTCTCCATAGAAAATTACGTTGGTTAATTGTTCGCGTCAAGATGCGATAACTATGACAAAAAAGATTAAAATTAATACTTATGAACGTATTTAGCCATCTTTTCGTGACGGGCAAAACACGATACAACATCAAGTTTTAAGCGGAGTGGAGCTGGTCTAAAAACATAGTTTTCCTTTTCTTAGATAGGTTGCTAAATCACGGCTAAAAATTCCAGTTCCAGTTATTTAACAATAACTAGAGGAAAAGTAAACGGATTCATGCTTTTTATGAGGGCATTAGTGCGTGTTTTTTTATGAAGATGCGTACCATAATGGTTAGAGTCACAGGAAATTGACTCGTCGACCCGAGTTTAAATCCTAAACAAGGCTGTTTGCATTTCACATAGCGCTAATACCTTTGGAAAAGGTATGAATCATATATTCTCCTCCAGCTATGGGTAAAATAGTAGGACAGACTGAGCTCTTTAACCTTAAATAGGTAACCAGTCTAGGAGAAGGAAAACTCTCAATTTGGAAACCTAAGGTCGGTCGTTGATTGGGCTTGTGGCATTCCTTGTGCACCAATTCATTCCTATCGACTGTGCCAAAAAGTGCGGATGCTCTAACACAAGCCTTCACCACTATAAACAAAGCACTGTGTAGGTTGTTCATTGGATGAACCCTCATGCGTCGAAATCGACGAGAGAGTCCATTCAGTGCTTGTGTTTTTTCTAATATATCAACCACTGTACTGGTTGAGTTCAAACAGATTTCTATGAATCGTGTCAAGATAAAATTAATTTAAATTTAGAGGGCAGTTTAATTCTTTTTAATTTTTAAACCATATTTTCTCTCTGTGGTGGAGAGGTGGTGAATGATCTAATTTAAAAACAATGAACTAAATAAAATAATAAAAAAAAAACATTTGGTAGACACATGCTAAATAGAAGTGGTACAAACATAGACTTTGGGAATCTAGTACAAAAATAAATAACCCGGAATACCCAGACGAGGAAATACGTGTTTGAGAGATGGGCAACCACAGAAATGCAGCAGGATGTCTGTGATTATGCGAAAAGATTTCCAAGAAAAAATTGCAATTTATTTGAAAGATTTTTTAAATCCTGTTTTTTACTTCTCCCATAATTACTGTCTGTCGTTTTCTTCCGTCACTGTAGCACTTATCTGTGAATGCAAACATTTTGCATTCATACAAGGTGTGTCAAAAAAGTATGGAGATTTTTTTTATTTTTTGACACAACTTGTATTCGGAAAAAAATAATGTTCCATTTATTAATTTTTTCAGAGTACAAGGTGTGTCAAAAAAGTATGGAGATTTTTTTATTTTTTGACACAACTTGTATTCGGAAAAAAATTAACGTTCCATTTATTAATTTTTTCGGAGTACAAGGTGTGTCAAAAAAGTATGGAGATTTTTGTATTTTTAGACACAACTTGTATTCGGAAAAAATAACGTTCCATTTATCAATTCTTTCAGAGTACAAGGTGTGTAAACCAAAAGGACCAACTTTAAAGCTGTATTTACCAATATAGAAAAGAAGAATGATTGGAACGTTGATTTTTTCAGAATACAAGGTGTGTCAAAAAGTATGTAAAAAAAACTCGATACTTTGTTGACACAGCTTGTACATATGCTTGTACATAAAAAAAAGTTATATGCAGAGACACTTATTATAGCGAGAAGGTTAACCGACTCATCTTGGTGACCATTTCCCTAATGCAATGAGGTATTACGGACGTGAAACTAATATACGAGCACACTATATCATAGTCGATATCATTTTCTTCTTTTTTTCTGTTTATTACCTTCTATCTCATCGTATCAATTTTGATTCTGTTTACAGTTTCTCTTTCGATTCTTTTCAGTATCTTTATGAAATCAGCTTTACTTACTGGCTTCGAAATATGCCAATCTTATTCCTCTTCTTGTTTTATTCTCTCCAGTCCTTCCAGTGGGGCTTAGAATATGCCAACTATATTCTCTGCAGAGGAGTAAGACACCTCAAAAAAAGGTGTGTCCAAAAGTATAGTACTAAACTCCATCCGGTAATCCATCTGGAGCTCCAGGGTAATTTGGAGTACGACTTTGGAGTAGCCATTAATCCAAGGTTCAAACAGACCGGAGTGATAATACCTGATATGTATCCGTCTAGGGATTATTAGTATTAGATAGAAATACCTGAAATCATATAATTGTACAAACAAATTATTACTATTATTATTATTAACTCCTTTTGAGTTTTCACATCAGTGTTAGCTGATGGTCTTTCACTGGAGTCTGAGTAACAGCAAGTCTCCTCAGGCCTTCAGGACTCTTCTGAGTATTCTGGCAGATTGCAGCAGTGCAGTATTCTGAATGATTTCAATCCTTCCTTTGATATCAAAACTTTCCAAACCCCTTTCTAATCCTTTTGGGACCGTTCCAAGTGCACCAACTACAATTGGTATAACTTTGACTTTCATATTCCATAACTCTTTCAGTTCTCTGGCAAGGTCCTGATATTTTTCCATTTTTTCATTTTCCGTTAGCTTCACCCAGTGGAGTTTTTCACACCTGCCGTAGCCGGTGATTCACTGAAGGTTGAGTGACAGCTAGTATCATCATATCTCCAGGACTCTTCTGAGTATTCTAACCGATCACAACAGTGATGTAGTTTGGATTGTCTCGATTCTTTCTTTGATTTCCAATTCACGCTAATTCTTTTCCAGTGTTTTGGAGACCGTTCCAAGGGCAACAATTACATTTGGCAGAACCTTCACTTTCATGTTCAACAGTTTTCTCAGTTCTCTGGCAAGGTTCAAGTATTTGTCTATCTTTTCGCTTTCTTTCACTTTCACTCAATGATCGGCCGGGGTGGCAAAACCCCGGCCGATCCACGATATCCAAGATATGACAAGTTCTCTTCTTGTTAATTAATACTAGGTCTGGTCTCCTGGCCGGGATTAGGTGATCCGTCTGTACCTCAAACTTCTAGAGAATTTTGTGCGTCGCATTCTCAAGGACAGGTTCAGGTTTGTGCATAAACCATTTAGTTTCATGGTGAAAATTGAATTTCTTGCACAGTTCCTAGTAAATCACCTTTCCCACCCTGTCGTGCCTCGTCTTGTATAGGGAATAGATGTTTTAATCGATTATTCACTTGAAACCATTCACTATTCACTTGAAACCACAAAATAGCTTGCAAAACGACTTCCTTCCGTATTAATTAACCAAACAAGTGTTAACGTACCGTATAACCAACCTAACCTAACTTATTACACAGGAAATTGCGGAACCATATCAATGTGTGCAAATAATTAGCATTACATAGGAATACTTGAAACAATACGACTATGTGCATTTACATGAGTCAATTAAAGCTAAAATTGTTTACAAATGATAATTATTGAAACCGTACAATTGCGTGAAATACTTGAAACCACATAACTGTGACAATTTAAGTACCAAATAGTAACGTTTAAAACTATATAATTGTGTTACAAACATAAATATACTAAGTATATTTCTACTTTATAATTACTACAATTAAATTTGAATTAAAATTTCAGTGTTAAAGACTGGAAATGCCGTTAAACAGATATTTCAAATCAAACCAAACCTAATTCTTTCTCTCTTTCATTATTTTTTTTTACTTTGTTTCTTTTGTTTTCTCTTTCTTTTTTCTTTTTCTCTTTTGTTTATCTGTCTGGCATTTTATTTATACAAGCTAAAAGTATTTAGGGATCTTAATTCTACCTCCCTTCCTCTCTGTCCTATAAGCGTTAGCAGACGTGCTGAAATATTTAGGGGCAGTTTGCATTTTTTTCTAAATAGCCGTTTGCGCAAGCGTGGGTATGAAATAGTTGAAGAAAACCTATATGTTTTCGGTGGGTCTATGTGTCACTGCACAAAAGGACTTAGTATATAATGACGTCTCTATTTGTTTGGAAACGTATCAAAGTGTATATAGGTTTAATTTCCTAGTTTTAATGGCATATCAAGCTTCATTGGTTATTTAATGCCAAAGCCATCCTTGTAGAAGAACGGTAATGGTATTATTCAGCCAATAGCTGAAATGAGGGGCTTATACTGTTTCTAAAGGTATCAGTCCGAAAGTGAACGTAATAGTGCGTGTGAAGTTCGAAATCACTTACTACAATGCCACAGTCCAGCTTTTAAATAGTCGCTTTCTTACTCTTTTAGCTTAGTTAGTAGAGCGTCCGCATGGGAACCACAAGGTTCCTGGTCCGATGCCGACTTTCGTCAACTCAGCGTATGAGTAGCATAGGGATCTTTGCGGTAAAGTGAGTAGCTGATGGTAGGTGTGGCGGGCCACCTCAGACGCAAAAATAATCTCCTTGGACGAGCGCTAGTGAAAAGGGGATAGGCTCCCTCGATGTGTGGCCGATATCGACTTCAGGTCACCCCGACGACTTTACTTACTTTATCTACTATGCTGGGTGGATTGGGTTGAGTTGAGTTCTTCATCTGGATCTTTTCTTACTGGATTGACCTGGCCTTGTTTGAGTGTTGTTGGGGTTCCTGAATGCCTGTGTCCCTTCTTTGTACACAAAGACACGGTATATCTTTGTTGGATTATATATATATATATATATATATATATATATATATTTAAAAAATGGACTCTCTCGTCGATTTTCGACGCATGAGTGTTCAACCAGCACAATGACTTGTTTATAGTGGTGAAGGCTGTGTTGGACCATTCCGCACTTTTTGGCACAGTCAATAGGAAAGAAATGATGCACACGGAATGCCACAAACCCAATCAACGACTGACCTCAGGATTTTTGAATTCAGAGTTTTCACTTTCCTAGACTGGTTACCTACCCAAAGTTAAAGAGCCCAGTCTACCCTACTTTTTAAACCATAGCTGGGGAGAGAATATATGGATTCATATCTTTTCCAAGGGTATTAGCGCTATATATATATATATATATATATATATATATATATATATATATATATATATATATATATATAAAAGGTGTGCTGCAATCCATCATTTAAATTTATAGACTAAGTGAGGTCACGTGGTTTAAACCGCAGTCAATCAGCAGTCCGAATACGTGGTTGGTTGACTATCTAATCGCTGATATTGACAGCCGCCCATTTACACTCTATTCGACATTGACGAACGGATCTGCCTGCAACACTAAGGAACACGAAGAACTAAGGAGCACCAAGGAACAACCAAAGGATTCTTCACTGCGGATCGTGCTCTGCTTAACACAAAGGATCTCTGCTAGACAGTGCTCTTGCTTGGAGCTTAAGGATGGCCACAAAAATCGTACCAATCTTCTGCGACTTCTATTTTCCCCAAGAATCATGTTTCCCACGCGTAATTATCAGACATATGCCATTCCCGTCTATCCCAGTCGATCGCCTAGTTCACTCTTTCTCTAAAGCTAAGCCTATTTTCCACCGATTTCAGTCACGTGATATACTAAACGAATCAGAACATCATATCCAGGTAACTAAGGGGTCAAAGGTTGTCAATAAAACTACTGGTTAATTTCCATAATGACTTGCTAATTGATAGTTACTTCTTGAATTCAAATATTTCTTCCCATCCTTACACAATGGATCCATTGTGTAACGCATCACGTTAAATTCTACGCTACAGTGAGTCCACCAAATTTATATATCTATTTACCAACCCCTCCGCACGAGCAGGATGCGACACAAGGTCAATTTCTTAAGCGGAGTTCAACAGGTTTGAATTCAGAGTTTTCCCTCTCCTAGACTGGTTACCTAGCCAAGGTTATAGAGCCCAGTCTGCCCTGCTATTTACCCATAGCTGGAGGGAGAATTGGATCCATACTTTTCCTAAGTGTATTAGCGCTATGTGAAATTCAAACAGCTTCGTCCAGGAATTGAACTCGGATCGACGAGTCCATTTCCTATGACTCTAACCATTAGACCACGCACCTCCATTCCACCAAATTTATGTAGGGACGTGAAAGTAAAAAAAATGTAAGCTTAACTAGATTTCAGGCCAGTATCGAACACCGAACCTTGTGGTTCCTTGGTGGATGCTCTACCGACTGAGCTGAACAGATAAAGATATCATCGAAGAAAGAAATAAATTATGTGCATATAGAAATGTGGCTCTGTTATTATTCATCTCAGTAAGAAGAATATTAAAAAAACGAGAGAGAATACGAAAGCAAACAAGAATATCAACATGGCGATGAGAATAACGCCATGTCGGTTACAGCGGGCGTAAGAGAAGAGTTATGCGATGAGTGATGGGTGAACGTCCGAATAACAGAGTATGGAACGTCTCTTTCATTTTCATTCATTCATTCATTCATTCAATCATTCAATCTTATTCTCATTCGTTTTTTTCTTCTCTTTTCTTCTATCTTATATTTCTATGTTTCAATTCCATTAATTCGTTCTTAATTTTATTGTTGTTCTTGGGGAGTCAACCGTGGCGTAGTGGCTAACCTGCTGGACTGCGACATCGAAGTGAGCGAGTTCGAACTACAGTCTCGCTATTACATTCGGCTTGGGACTAATACCTTTAGAAAAGATATGAACCTCCTCAGCTATGAGTTAAGACCGATTTAATTCAGTCAGTAGAGCATCCGACTCTGAACCACAAGGTTCCGGGTTCGATAACGGCTTTGGCCAACTTAGCTTGGATCTGTATGTAAAGTGGGGAACTGGTCTAGCGTTATGGAAAAGGCGCATTGTCGGGCTAATACCGACTCTACCTACTTTTCTTACTTTTACTGTTCTTTTAAAAGGAAGGCTTTGGCATTAAATAACCCACAAAGTTTTATATTCCATTAAATCAAAGAAGCCAAACCTACATATATAGATACGCTTGCAGACGAAGTAATACCCTTGCGATTAATATGAATTGTCTCATCCCATAGCTATGCGTTAAATTGTACAACTTCTTATATTCTACGATGATGACTTTGGAATTAAATCTTTGCATACGTTAAGCCGCTCGCAGCGTCACTCCTACCACGCTCAAGTAAAGTAAAAAAAAATGATGGTTAGTTCATTATTATTGAGCAAAAGGAATCAAACGAAAACAATAAGATGTATTTGTGTAAATAGAATGAGTTCTGAGGTGAACAGATTAGAAATATCCCATCATACAGGTAAAAATACCAAGAAAATTTGGTACAGCTGTGGGGGAAATTTGGTAGGCAAAGAATTGAATAACCCATGAAGGTTGATGAGTCTTTAAAACAAATAAACAAAACTAATCTTGTTAACCTTGTTCTTCTTCTTGAATGTTTTTCTTTTCTTATTTCTATCGTCCTTCTTCTCTTTCTTCTTTAGTTACATAATTTATTAGAAGTTATAAATTATGAACCCACCTGTAGTTAGAATTTTGAATTAGGGTCCATTACCTTAAAATGACGTGGTCCATGAAATGTTACCCGACAGTTGTAACGGGTAATGACCTTTTACATGACCCCTTGAAAACGCGCGACTGGACGCGTGGGAATAGGTTTTAGTTTAGTTAGTCAGATGCGAGCTGGCACCCTATCAGAGAGAATTTCTCAGGGTTCGCAACTCACCTGCAGCGAAATCGTGGGCAGGGTTGCGAAATAAAGCTTTATTATTAAGAAACACCAAGTCTTATTGTGAATTGATTATTAGAACAAGTAATGTCCAGCCCAGCACAAAGAAGAATCAACAGAAAGAAGAAAACCAACCCTTAGAAGTAAGCCCAACCAGAGAACACGGCATCCAGACGAGTAGATGAAGTAAACAGAATGTAAAGTAAGATAATCAACTAGTATCATCTAACATCTCCATCTGTCTCTCTAACCTATTATATACACGATGTCGTATATATATTTACCAACCTCTCCACACGAGCAGGATGCGACACAAGGTCAATTTCTTAAGCAGAGTTTAACAGGTTTGAATTCAGAGTTTTCCTTCTCTTAAACCGGTTGCCTAACCAAGGTTAAAGAGCCCAGTCTATCCTACTATTTACCCATAGCTGGAGGGAGAGTAGGATCCATACCTTTTCCAAGTGTATTAGCGCTAAATGAAATGCAATTACCACGTCCAGGATTTGAACTCGGGGCGACGAGTCCATTTCCAATGACTTTAACCATTACACCACGCGCTTCCTACATACAATACAAGGGCTATATAACAATTTTTCTTTTATTTCTATCGGTGTAATGTTGCGTAGCGGTGAAGATAATAGACTTGGATCCTTTGGGTTGATGAGTAATAGGCCTGCGAGTGCAAGGGAGGAAACACAAACACTTCTTAATAATACTAGTACAAAATTTAAAAAAAACCCTCTGGGCGATGTAAAAATAAATTTTTGAAACATATTGCCTGAGGGGTGGGAGTAAAAAATTCAATGTCAGCGAGTTCGTAACCTAAGTAAGTAAAATCATCAAATTCATTAAATGATTAAAAAATAAACAATTTGAAATGTAAACTTTAAATATGTATTAAAATAAAACAAACTATATATAGATATATAATACCAGACATGTTTTTATTAAAACCTGTTTAAAAAAACAAAAAAATGGTGTCTGTCTAATGTTGCATGTTCAAATTTTGAGTGTATTTATTGAATAAATACACTCAAAATTTGAACATGCCAAAAATCGTAGAGTGAATTTTATTCTATGTTAAAACGATTATGAGTAATGTGATGTAAGCAGTGCCGTAATTTTTGTTACAGACAAAAACCGGAAGCGAATCTCCATTATTAATAATATTATATGACTCTTATTGATTATGTCTTCTCTCAAAACCCAATCACGTGATACTGTATTCATGATTTTCAGCAATCCCCTACTCAGCACCCGAAGATACAGGATTCATTTTCAGGTCACCTTATCATAGAATTACTTGCACATAAAAAAACATCCCAGCCAAGCGACATAACTCTTATATGGAAAATATTTTTTTTTATTCCTGTTGCACAGTTACTCTTAAGAAAATGGGGAAAATAAATAAATAAATAAATAAACTCGTATATGAAACTGGGCTATCAGAGAAACCCCGTCAATGATATCTATCTATCTATCTATCTATCTATCTCTTCATTGCCTGAGCCCAGAATAGGAAATATTATCTTAATGAAATATCGGATGAATGTGAAATATGTTTTTCCAGATGTTTACCTGCAAGTGTTCAAGAAATCCACTGTCCTTCATCTCTTTCTCTCTCTCTCTCTCTCTCTCTCTCTCTCTCTATATATATATATATATATATATATATATATATATATATTGTATGCGTATCAGAATGTGTGCGTATGAATGTAGAAGATTTTGGACGTACGTGTAAGGTGATAAATTGAGTATTTTCGTTTTAAAATATAGTGATAAGAAAAAATGTAATTATTTTCAAGGCCAGAAAAACACGCAAGTCCTTCGAAATAAACGAGAGGATATGTGAAGAAGAAAATTATAAAATAACTCAAGGACATGTATCTGAACGTTGGACAAGATAAAATGTGGCCGTTAATTCTATTCGTGGTAATATTGTAGAAAAAAAGAAGAACCCTAAAATATCAATATATTAAATGAAAAACTAGTTGAAACTCCAATATAGGAGAAAGATGTCAGCAAAAACCTGAGAGCGCAGTGAAGAGCAGTTGGCTGGGACAAATCGTCATGGAGAGAGATGGTGTGCTATGAGTTTATATGGTAACCTGCTCTGCAGGCTGTCCTGTTTATCAAAATTACATATCTCTAATTTTCACTTAGTTTTATTATCATTTCCCAACATAGCATTACGTACAGAAATTCCCGTATGTATAATAATAATAATAATAATAATAATAATAATAATAATAATTTGAAAGAACTTGTCAACTGGTGGATTTTGCAGTGCCAGCAGATCACAGGGTGAAGTTAAAGGAACATGAAAAAATAGACAAATATCTGGACCTTGCCAGAGAACTGAAAAAGTTATGGAATATGAAAGTGAAAGTGATACCAATAGTAGTTGGTGCACTTGGAACAGTCCCAAAAGGATTAGAAAAGGGCTTGGAAAGTTTGGATATCAGAGGAAGGATTGAAACCATTCAGAACACTGCACTGCTGCAATCTGCCAGAATACTCAGAAGAGTCCTGGAGACCTGAGGAGACTTGCTGTCACTCAGAATCCAGTGAAAGACCATCAGCTAACACTGATGTGAAAACTCAAAAGGAGTAAATAATAATAATAAACGAAAGTACTAAGAAAGGCAAACAACACAACGACACAAAGGAATGAACATCCGACTATGCAGATAGAGGAAATCAACCAAAAAATACTGGCGAGAGAAGGTAGACTAAAAAGATACCTGAACAGAACGAGACAATATAATCAAAACAAGACTTTTCAAAATAACGACACAGACAGACTCTATGTGTCAAGAAAAGAGGGGGAAGGTATTTTGTCAACATTGAAGACTGTGTTGATACGGCAATCCGAGGACTTGACGAATACACTAATAACAGTAAGGAAAGACTAATAGCAGCAGCCAGGAAAAGCAATTGCAACACATTGACAAACAGAAATACATCAAAAACTAAAAAAAAAGAAAGGGGAATAAAAACAACTACATCGGTAATTTACGCGTAAAATTCAAGAGATATCACATTAGAAGACATGGCTAATAAAAGGAAACCTCAAAAGAGAAACCGAATCCCTTATAATCACAGCACAAGACAATGCCATCAGAACAAACTATATAAAGGCAAAAATAGATAAGACGCAGCGGAATAGCAAGTGCAGTATGTGTGTAAATAGAGACAAAACGGTCAATCATATAATAAGCGAATGCAGCAAACTAGCACAAAGAGAGTACAAGACTAGGCACGACTCTGTGGGAAAGATAATCCACTGGGAATTGTGTAAGAAATTCAAATTTCACCATATTACTAAATGGCATATGCACAAACTGTCCTAGAGAACGAGACGCCTACAATTCTCTGGGACTTCGAGGTAGAGGCGGATCACTTAATTCCGGCTAGGAGACCGGACCTAGTATTGATTGACAAGAAAAAGAGAACCTGTCATCTCGTGGATTTTGCCGACCTGAGTGAAAGTGAAAGAAAGCGAAATGATATACAAATACTTAGACCTTGCCAGAGAACTGAGGAAACTGTGGAACATGAAGTTGAACGTCGTAATAATTGTAATTGGTGACCTTGGAACGATCCCTAACCTCTGGAAAAGAATTTGGGAGAACTGGAAATCAGAGGAAGAATCCAGACCATCCAAACTACAGCACTGTTGTGATCGGCTTGGATACTCAGACGAGTTCTGGAGACCTGAGGAGACTTGCTGTCACTCAGGCTCCAGTGAACCACCAGCTACGGCAGGTGTGAAAAACTAATAATAATAATAATAATAATAATAATAATATCTGTATCTCTCTACGTAAGTTAGGTTTTTCAAATATAAGGACTCAAAAGGAACTTTACGTCCCAATGAAGAGGCTCTGCGGTCCAAAAGTGAGATGTGGTGTGGCCGGATTTCTACAAGTCGTGTCTATTAAAATCGTTAAAGAAACATTGAAATACGCCTCCAACACATTCATAACCTATAACATTCAATAATCCCTTATATCGAAGAACACACCAATTAAATCATTTTATTATTTCTGATTGGATCTGGGACACAATTTATTTATACATACACGTGTCATTATGGCGATATCTACCTATCTTATTATGTCTAAAAAACAAAAAAAACTGTATTCTATGTTTTTATATTGTACAATTTAATTGGTGTTTTTTTTTTCTGCAGGGAGAATATGAAGATGAATACCTTTCCCAAGTTTATTAGCGCTATGTGACATCAAAGAGCCTCTTCTAGGATTTGCAATCGAGTCAGCATGTCCATTACCTACGATGATAATAATTACAGCGTGCGCCAAAACCTTTTCGGGAATATTTGCAATCTGGATGGTGCCGGGTATTCCTATTAGTCTCTAATCCATTGCAGTAGAAGCCGTCTTTTTTATACAGTTATTCATAAATTGTATGATAATTATAGTGTCTGCGGTGAACTGGGAAAACGGTAAAAGCATATATATATATATATATATATATATATATATATATATATATATATATATATATATAGGTTCAGCCTAGAACACGCGGCAATCGCCACAAGATCACTACTAGAATTCACGGTCAAGTCGAAAGGACGTAGCAGTCCCGAAAATTTACCAGTCTAAATAAATGAAACTCAAAACAAACCACAGAGTCTTCAGATATTTATTCCTCAACTAACATATTACGCTAACAGTATTAGCATAATAAGTACGTTAATGCTTCACACCAAACCTGGTACAAGTATCTCCTACAACGGATACAAATACTAACATTCACCTCAAATATATATATATATATAATTATATATATATATATATATATATGAATGTTAGATACCACCCATGCAGATTCGTACACACTTATCATATTCAAACATATATCAATAAATAACTTTGTGTACGTCTTATATATATATATATATATATATATATATGTGTGTGTGTGTGTGTGTGTGTGTGTGTGTTTGTGTGTGTGTGGTGTGAAGAGATTCAAGTGAATCCGACGGTATGTAGCATATTAAGAAAATTAAAAAAAACACAGGTTTAAATAAATTGAGTGGTAAGTTTATTAGCCGACGCTGCTGTGTTTCGATCTATTAATTAGATCTTTTTCAGGGCATTTGCTGATATAAGGATAGGTAATAAAAAATGTTATCATAGAAGAACGAGAAAAACTGCGATAGTCCTTGTTTATCAGTCTGTTCAAAATTTGAAGTTTGAAGAATGAATGCTGGAAAGGTGGACGGTTTGAAATATGACGTTAAATACCTTTCCTTATATCAACAAATGAGGTAATTACATTTGCAATCCTGATACTTTTTTAACACCCCTGGTATCTATCAAAACTGTCTGTTTTATTGCAATAGTATATTCATATACAACAAATTTCATATCTAATCAATCTCGAAGTATTAATATTATATATATATATATATATATATATATATATATATATATATATATAATATATATATATATATATATATATAGGTCCAGCCTAAATCACGCGGCAATCGCCACAAGATCACTACTACAATTCACGGTCAAGTTGAAGGGACGTAGCAGTCCCGAAAATTTACCAGTCTAAAGAAACTCAAAACAAACCACAGAGTCTTCAGATATTTATTCCTCAACTAACATATTACGCTAACAATATTAGCATTATAAGTACGTTAATGCTTCACACCAAACCTGGTACAAGTATCTCCTACAAAGGATACAAATACTATCTAATCAATCTCCAAGTATTAATTTCTTGTATTTCAATTCTGGATATGGAGCAGGCACAGTTCTTTTCCTTGGGTAACAAAAGAATTCTCTCTTTCTCTCTCTCTCACTAAATATGATTATAAAGGCCTATCCCTGGTGCCATTCCTTTTCAGAAATGGTTCGGTAGTATGTTATCTTAATACCAAACAGATGCTGATTTTCTGATTAATTTCAGAACTGGTCAGATTATGAAGGACTGATTGACCGACTTTTTATGAAGGTGGGTTACGATTGTTGTAGGGGTTGTATTTAACTATTGTACAATTTAACGTGATGTATGCTTAGGACTTTCTTCGGTTAAGCTTGGGAGGGCTAAATTATTGATTCAAATCAGTTGAACAGAACTAGGAATTCTTTATGGGTAGGATCTTCCAAGTGATTATATTTCCCTAAACCATGAAGTTATATCTTGCTTATTCTGAAGCTGATAAACTATTTTTAACTCGAAACAAACGGTGTCATGGTCAATTGCTGTTTTAACACAACATATATATATATATATATATATATATATATATATATATATATATATATATTCTGCCTTCAAGCAGAAAATATAAATAAATAATATACTTAATATATATAATATATATATATATATATATATATATATATATATATATATATGAATTAAGGTAATTTGCTTTAGAAGCATTGTTGAGTAAAGTATATTATTATTTATATTTTCTGCTTGAAGGCAGTTACAATGCGTATATCGTATAAAATTCGATAATTAATGATTTCTGTCGGAAGGAAATCATAAGTATACATCGCTGATGAGACTTAACAAAGTTGAAACAGCTGCTGTACGATGTTCTACGTAGGGTGCAATATTTTCTGGGTTAGCTTGTCATGGTTATTTTCATTAATTATCGAATTCTATACGATATACGCATTGTAACTGCCTTCAAGCAATATATATATATATATATATATATATATATATATATATATATTTTATTGTATTACTGTGAGGCATTTTCTTGTATGATTTCAAGTATTCCTATCTAATACTAATAATTCATACACAAATGTATATTTTCAAGCAAGTATTTCTATTTTAAATAATCATTTCTTTGCACTGTTATATACTTTCAAGCAACTAATCTTGTTATAATGGATATAGTGTCTTTGTAACCGAAACTATATCACTCCTACAGTTACAATTTCCTTTGTTATTTACATCATATTCTCCATCATTTTATTTCTATTTAAACCTCAATTATTAATAAGATTGTTTTACATTATTAATTTGGCCATATCTACATTTATTTATCTCTTGTATGGGTTGGACACAAGGTCTCATTTTTATGTGGGACCACGCACAAGCCGAGACTCATGGGTGGCAGGTGGAAAAAATTGCGTTGATCCCTTCGGCATTCCCCCTCAAGGGGGTGCCTCAGGTGGTGGGCAATAAACCCCGCCCTGCCCCTTCAAATCAAGGGGACAGGTGTTGCCTGGGGGTATAGTCCCCTGGGATCGACGCTATTAACTTGGAAAGATCCAGGGCCAAAGCCACTGGACCTCGGAGTTGGCCACATCTACATAGGAATAACGTGAAATTCTATTTATATATGAAACAAAATAGCGGTTTACAGTGTTAACGGGTAGGCTAATTTGCATAATTATATTATCAATTTTATTTTAATAAATGTGTGCTTAGTAATACTGACTTCTAATTGTTTGGTTTTATCTTAATGTGAATATGAGCAAACATCTCGGGGATAAATATTAAAATAAATACATTATCAAGAAAGAATAGCTGTCATTTTATCCTTTACTTTCTTATCTATATGGTATTATTTTTTCCTGTCTAATACAATTAATTTGCAAACAAATCTATTTGACCCATAGATGGGATCGTAACAGTTACTACCACTTTGCGTTAGAGTGGACCTGGGAGTAATATCAATGAAAGGGTACTCCATACTCTCTATTGTTCTAGAACTGGAGCCTCACAACCAGATTTGAGTATCATAACCAGGGCCAGGGGTGGGTTTTTTTTTACCTTTCCGCAGGGGATACAGTCAGCAAATTCTAAACTCCACGGACAAAACTTTCAAGTTTGAATTCATACTAATGATTTGTAACTGCCGAATAGAAATTATCTGTATAGTTAGCTTAGTTTGTTTTACGGTATATCAACCACGGTGGGTCATTTAAGTTTTGAAATAAATTAATTCGTAATGTATACCCAATTTTTTTAATAAACGCATTTTTCTATTTAATCCATAGATGGGACGCTAACAGGTACTACCACTCCGTAATTGGTTTGGTTTTATTTCTTTGTTTAATGACATATAAACATTCATGGGTTATTTGACGCCAAAGCCATCATTGTTGAATAGCAACGGTACTAATTAAACAATAGCTAGAGTGATAAGGGGGTCATAACTTTCCCAGGGTCTGAAAGTGAACCTAATAACGCAGCTGTGATTCGAACTGGCTTACAGTTCGTCGCAGTTTGTCCCGTGGCTACTCTTGTTCATTCTCAATCAATCAATGAGTTAGTTGGCATTTAAGTACGGTGTTGCGTCGAAACTTATTTATTTAAATTATGATTGATTACAAATATATCAAGGAGGGTACTATATAGTTATTTACCAAGATTAACTTAGATGTGGCACAAGGCCATAAGTATGGGGAGACCATTGAGAATCGAACTTACTAACAATGGTTTGCAAATCTAGCTTGCTAACCATTACACCACGTGAGATGCCCAGGGAGAATACTATATCGTCAGCATTTAATAACGATTCCCATTAAATTATAATGATCGGAATTAGCGCAAAAGTAGAAGCCACACAATTATTATTATTAAGTTGCAAACATTTTTCTTTATTCTAAAAATCAGAGAACTTCAAAGCTATAGCGTTGACAAAACTTTCGCAACAATGTGTCATTTTCTTATGTGATGGTAGATAGCACAAAGATCGGATAATTTAAATACAGTCTACGAAACTCTACCGACTGAGCTAACCCGGCCCCATAGTGACATATAAAAGGATTATTATAAGGGTTATGAGGAATGGAAATTGTCGAGGCAGCATGAAAAAAGTTTATTGCTGTAAATCTTTAAGACATTTGAGGAATTGGTTCGGTAATCCTGTAATCGAAAATTGAGAAGAGCTTGAAGATTGAGCTTACGAGAGTTATGGAAAAAGGAAAATTCTATCAAAGATATATTCAGTATGATACATAATATAACATAGTAGGTAATTCGTTTTTGTTTAGGTACGACACCTATGTATTGAATATGACGGCTTATAAGACGCACTATTAAAAAAATGAATAAGAAAATCCCCCTGCACCATATAAGGTCATAGCTCAGGTTGTGTTGGTTGGTTGGATTTTACGGTATGTCAACCTTTGGTTATTTAATGTCGATGATGTTTTTGTTTTATTCATTCTGGTTAGGTATTCAATGTTTTTCCAAAATCATTTCAACCAATAGGTACTAAAACAAAAAACTGCCAAACTCTTGTGCATCCTAAACAAAATTTGCTTGCTTTCCACTGCGAAATATGGATAACAAAATAAATACCTATATTAGCAGGACATTGCCCAGAGTAAAAAGATCCAAAGTTAAAAAGATCTGAACCTTGCGTCGTGGAATATCCGGACTAAAACCCCGGGTCAGAGTGGACCAGGGAGTAAAAGCATAAGCTGTATGTGTAAGGAGTACAAAGTAGCAAAATGGTTACTTGAGATGAGGAATTAAGGATAAGCTTGTGGTTTTACCGTTTCCTGGCTGGGGTCAGAGATGTCGTCTCTACAGTCAAAGACCAGCGGTAAAAAGATCGAAGATTGTTTTTTTAAATTGTCATGTGGCTACTACTGGACATGTGCTGTATAGCCCCCTTCATTCTTCCCATCATATTGTAGTACTTAGCTTCTGAATTATTGTGTCTCTTTGTTTGCTAACCGTATATCTCTACTATCTCTTTTATGTTGAAGTGATTCCGTCACTATTCCTCTATTCTGCTCCCCTGTAACTTCTTGGGTCTACATCATCTGTGCTCGTTGTTGTTTTTAGTGAATAGAAAGATTTGGATATTTTTCAGACGTCTTTACTTAGCCCAAGTAAACCATTAAAGAAATAACCGTATTTAAGAGACCAGTCTGTTTCATTCAAAACCTAAACGAGAACTCAATTACAAATTCACCTACCGCTACCAGGAAGTGAACTGACCAACCAGAGGACAGACACCAGGGTTAGCAAAACGACAAGCACTGTAAGTTTAGAATTACAATTATTTTTTAAATCATATTCTACCGTAATGTAACACATGGGAATTATGTTAGGGAATAATTCATTGTATCGCTGCAGTTTGCTTAGATTCTTTGCCAGGACTGAGTCTATGGGGTGGCAAGGGGTGGCAAGGGGTTTTTTGCTTTAAGTTTTAAAAGTAGCTGGTTATTTTCGGTGCGTATTCTTAGGGTTTTTCTTTTAACACCATCTCATTTGGAAGTCGGGCGGAAAAAGAAGGAATTCAAGGAACGAAAAGAAAGAAACAAAGACAGAATGTGGTTTTATGACTTAGGCTTTATTCGCCCTTCATAGCCGCCAAGTTGCAAGGGAATATCTCCATAATTGCCGAGAGATTATATTGGGGGTCGGAGTCGGTCCTTTTTCCCGCACATGCGCGTATGATTCTTCCGGTGAAGATTCATGGGAGTTTGTTATTTATTTTTATTTCAATTTTATTTTAATCCCCACAAACATGGTGGAACCGCCAGCTACATATCGATTGGAGTCCCCGTAGTAAAAATAATTATGCCACGTTTCATTCATATAATAACCATATTAAAACCCTTGCTGTAGTTTTTTTTTAATGTTTCGCTTGTACCTAAACCTAGTCGTAATCAAATCTAGTTTGTACAATACTTGTTAAGTCACCGTTCATAACCAATTTCCATATATCTTTTTCTAATTCATGATAAGAGATGGATACATATCTTCTCATATAAAAATGAATTTATTTTATCATTTTTATTTCATTTTAATTACTCTTTGTGAAATAAATATAATATTTATATATAATCAATTTAAGGTCAATTTTCGTTATACAGTTATTATTTAACTTGTGCGTGTTAATCATTTAACCTCCGCATACTTTTAAGTGTTATTTCTTTATAACATACATTTTGTACATGTAAAACCATATTTACTATAATGGAGTCAATAGTTCTAGTATCGTTGTCCAGAATAATGAAATAATTCAAAAGATATACGTAATAATAATAATAATAATAATAATAATAATAATAATAATAATAAGAAGAAGAAGAAGAAGAAGAAGAAGAAGAAGAAGAAGAAGAGGAGTAGGATGAATGTTAAAGAAAAAAGAAAGAAAGAAAGAATGCTCCTTGTGTTTGTCTGGTCGGTGGGTGAATAGGTGGGATGGGGGTAGGTAAGTTAAATATACGGAATTTCGTAGACAAAAATGTCGGTCAAACCTTCCTATCCCACCCATTCAAGTGCCCCACACTTCTTTACACTCCCGACCCAAACGCCAATTTACCCCACCGCTCCGCACATTACCCCTCCATAGTGTTTTGTTAAAATCCCGAGTGGTATATGCCTCCCTGCTGGGTCGGGATTTTGGGCTATGGCTCTGATTATTTTCATTTGTGCGCATGTATGTGTGTGTATGTGTGTGTGTGTGTGTGTGTGTATGTATGTGTGTGAGTGAGAAAGAGAGAGAGAGACAGACAGACAGACTGACAGATAGACAGACAGATAGACAAAAAGAAAGAAAGAAAGACACATACTAAGAAATAAAGAAATAATAAAATAAAGAAAGACAAAGAGACAGAGAGACAGAGACAGAGAGAGGGGGCAGAGAGATTGAGAGAGAGAAAGGCACAGAGAGAGAGAGAGAGAGAGAGAGAGAGAGAGAGAGAGAGAGGGACAGAGAGAGAGAGGGACAGATAGATAGATAGATAGATAGATAGACAGAGAGAAACAGAGAGACAGAGACAGAGACAGACAGATATACAGACAGACAGAAAGAAAGATAGTCAGACATACAAAGAAAGAAAGAATAAATAAAGAGAGAGAGAGAGAGAGAGAGAGAGAGAGAGAGAGAGAGAGAGAGAGAGAGAGAGAGAGAGAGAGAGAGAGAGTTAAGTGATAAAAGGTGGTAAGGAATTATGGCTAAAAAATAAAAACCTTGAGAAGAAAGAAACAATCCCAAAGAATGCGAAATAGGAGTAATACAAAAAAATCAATTAATGAAAATATACATAGATAATTATTGTATTACAAACACATCATGAACAATAGTATTGGTTATTTTGCATATACTGTAAGTTCCATTGGAATATTCAGAACAGAAGAACAGAATTGCATTATGGGAGTTTGATATAAAGAAATATATTGTGTATGCATGTGTGCAGAAAACGCCTGAAACCGACTTGATTAAAAAGACACCGTAATTGTTTATGCATAAAACGCATCCGTAAATTTGAACTGGTGAAAATACTCGTGTCTAATACACATAGCATTTCTAGTAATTAAATTTAATCTAAATTTGATCAACTTTTTATTAGTTCGTACAGATTCATTATCATCATCATATAGTGCCGACATATGCGTGTTGTAATGGTTAGAGTCGAAGGAAATGGACCCGTCGCCCGAGTTCAATTCCTGGACGATGCTGTTTGCAATTCACATGGCGCTAATACCCTTGGGAAAGGTATGAATCCAAATCTCCCTCCAGCTATGGGTAAATAGCAGGGCGGACTGAGCTATTTAACTATGGCTAGGTAACCAGTCTAGGAGAAGGAAAACTCTGAATTCAAACCTGTTAAACTCCGCTTAAGAAATTGACCTTGTGTTGCATCCTGCTCGTGCGGAGTGGTTGGTAAATATATAGTGTCGACTGCACGAATGTCCATGACAGCCCCTCGCAAACCGTCCCTATTGGTCATCGTGCCCGAGAGATCCTCCGTGCAGCATCATTAGGGTCTAAGTGGTGCCGACCGATGTCTTAAAGCAGAACATTTACACAGTCTTTAGAGCAAAATCACAAAAGACATGTACAAATAAAAATGCAACAGGTTTGCAAGTAAAGTCGTTGGGGCGAGGGATCCAAGTCGTTGCAGCGAGGGATCCTACCCCTTTTCCTTAGCGCTAGACCAAGGAGATTATTTTAATGTCTGAGGTGAAGCGCTACACCTACTATCAGCTCCTCACTTTACCGCACACATACCTATACTACTCATAGGCGCGGAAGCGCGTGGTGTAATGGTTAAAGTCATGGGAAACGGACTCGTCACCCCGAGTTCAATTCCTGGACATGGTAACTGCATTTCACTTAGCGCTAATACCCTTGGGAAAGGTATGAATCCTACTCTCCCTCCAGCTATGGGTAAATAGTAGGGCAGACTGGGCTCTTTAAGCTTGCTTAGGCAACCGGTCTAGGAGAAGGAAAACTCTGAATTCAAACCTGTTAAACTCCGCTTAAGAAATTAACCTTGTGTCACATCCTACTCGTGCGGAGGGGTTGGTAAATATATATACTACTCATAGGCTGAGTTGGCGAGGGCAGGTATCGAACCAGGAACCTTGTGATTCCTAGCCGGATGCTCTACCGACTGAACTAAACCGGCCCTATCACATGAATAGAAACAAAATGATAAACGCACACACATTCCAGTGGATATTTCTCGGCCTAAAACTATTATTTTGGACGTTAGATATAACTTACATTCGGTAATCCCGTCTCAAATATAGTGAGGTATGTGGCCGGAAAAAAGTTGATCATATACAGGGTGGCCAAGAAGTCACTGAAGGATTTTGACCTGGAATAGATTCTTTATTTTTGAAGGTACCTTTATGGAATGTCAATATAATATGACGAAGACAATGGTAATTTGTTTAAAAAAAATGAAAGATAATTTATTTATGAAAAATAACATTTTTTAGATGGTTTCCATTTTCAGCTTCACAAATTCATGCCTTTTCCAAAACATTATCCATGACGGATTGCAGGATCACTCGATTACGATCTAATTCCCTGACTTAATTCCTGATGTTCTTCAATTCTTGTAGTTTCAGGTTTGTTGATGTAAACCTTTTCTTTGAGATACCCCCCACAAGAAAAAGTCAGGGCTAGTCAAGTCTGGGAAACGTGATTGACCCCTGATTTTGATGAAACAATTTAACAATTTGGGTACATTCTTCGACGCTATACTTTTTTATGATTAATTTCCAAAGTATTTGCTATACAATATTTGGAATAGAAATAAAAAAAATAATTATTAATGGTAAAATGGCAGCATTTGGCAACCCCTTAGTGACTTCTTGGTCACCCTCTATTTCTCGTGCTACTATGCAGCTACACCACTTGCATCCTAACAAAGCGTCTAGAGAATAAGCTATATGGAATTTTTTATAACAATGCGGCGTACTGTCTTACATAAATCATGAAAACAAAATCCCACAAGAAAGCAACAGTGCGACCACTTTCTACCTATAACACAAACCAGCCAATTAAGACGAACAAGTCATGCTGGACACTGTTGGAGAAGCAAGGACGAACTCATAAGGATCGTTTTCCAGTGGAAACCTGCACATAGGCATGCCAGTGTGGGCCTATATCAATCAGCTCTGTGTGGATTCTGCATGCTGCACAGATGACCTCTCTGCGGTGACGAGTGATAGGGGCGGTTGACGAGAGATTTTCATGGATACCTGTGCTGTCAACACGACCTAATGAGGATGATGATGATTGCACGCAAAATTAGTCTGAAGAGTCGTGTCATAAAAATCACTAGCGCTAAACCAAGGAGATTGTTTTGGCCCCTGGGGTGGAGCGCCACACTTACCATCAGTTCCTTACTTTACCGCACAGATGCCAGTGATATGCTGAGTTGGCGAGGGTCTGTATCGAACCAGGAACCTTGTGGTTCTTAGACATATGTTCTATCGACTAAGGGGATAGACTCCCTCTCTGTCAGGCTGATACCGACTTAAAGCCACCCCAACGAGAGAGAAGGTATTTACCAAACCCGCTGGCCATGGGCACCACGTGACACAAGATCACGAGTAAGGGTCATCAGTAGTTATGGATCAGCGAGATTAGCTTGCTAACCATTATATCACGATGGGAACCCCTAATATTGCATGAGTATATACACTATTCATTGATGTCTGAAAATGCCTACGTTGCTATGGTCAAGAGGTTTTGGAAATCTTCTAATCAGACCGAAAATAAAATGACCGACAGTGTTTCCCAAAGTTGGTTCCATGAAAACTTATTATAAAACTAAATTTACGATTTTAAATGTTAGGAGAGGTGAAATCTTGTTTTCAGTCGACTTCGTGCGCCTCGGCATGCCACACGTTTCATTAGGGCACTCTAAAATTCGCTATCGTCTTATCTTTTAATTTCATTTAGGGAAATCCATGCCTGACAGAATTAAAGGTGTCATAAAAATTCAAGGAGGGTATCAAATAATTGATTCGATTTTTTGTCAATTAATTCCGCAATTTATCTCTAAACATTATTTTAGTCAAAGATATTCCTTTACGTATGTTGGAAAAAATTTGGCATTAATTTGAGAAAAATTAATCTAGTTTATTTAAAAAAATATTCTATGAAGCCAGAATGTTTAGGGATGATATACAAAACTGTTTTGCACCTTATTTGTTATTAGTTTATATACTGCTAAATAAATAAACAAAAAAACCATAAGGGAACCTTCTTTTATGTGTGTTGAACACATAAAGTATGTTCCCTAATGTTGTTTTTTTTAAATTTATTTTTATTTAGCAGTATATAAACTAATAACAAATAAGGTGCAAAACAGTTTTAGCCGGGTTAGTATACGCAAAACCAGCATAAAAGAAATGTTTACTTTTAATAGGAGTATTTGACAAATTTAGATTAGAATAGATTTTATAATTTCTAAGAGTATTTACGGGGTTTCGTTGGAGCTCCTATTCTCCGTAGTTGGTTTATTCGGACGAAAGAAGGAAACAAACACGAATATAAATTACAGACACATGTATTATCAAAAAGTGCAGAAATTGTTCCAAATTTTAATGGCATTTGCTACGAGACCTATCTGAGAGGTGCAATAAAAGGTTCCAGGTGAAGTGCGCTAGAAAGGTTTTCTACTCGCAGGTTTTGGAATGTTGTTAAGACGCTTCGTCAGGTCGGTTGTGCCCTTTGGATGGGAATTTAGTTCCTCAGCCTTCTGTTAGTATGCTATTGTGACAGCCTTAGAAAGTATGCTGGTTAAGGGCAAGGTGATGGGAGCGCTTATTTTAGTGTATCTCCTCGGTAACTGCTCCCTGATATGTGAAGGCTTTGATTCTGGCGCCAACATCCTATGTTGGCTATTCACCCTCTAGTGGCAGGGGGAGATAATTCCCTATCGGATTTCTGATATTTCATTTTCCATTATGTGATTACCTGACTCGTTTATAAAATGACTTCTACTATTGACGACAAAATGCTGACAACATAGCAACAGAGCCAAGTATAAAATAAATAGGCACAAACACCTCATTAACAAAGAACTTATTTCATAAGCACAGTATGCTCTAGACTTGCCATGGGGTCGATAAGGATGTCGACCACACGAACGTTTTTTTTTACAAGAGAAAGCTTAGCACAAACCAAGCAAAGAAGGACAAACGAGAAATTGATCATCATTCGTTTATTTGCTGTAACATTCACGCGAATAAAATTCTATTGTTATTGTTGAACCGTAAAACAAAAAAGTTTGCCATAAGTGGGTACAGCGGAAGAGCTCGTTACAAACTGGACTTTTTTAGTGTCCGAGGCAACTTGAGTAGGTTTGTTCGAGCCACCGAAGTGGTGAATGCTACACTACTAAGCGCCGTGGCGGAAGCACAAGGGATGGAGGACAAGCTAGGGTCCTCAACCACCCTGGAGCGGGCTGAACCACCGAGTGCCATTAATTCCAGTCCAGTATGGTCTGTAATTGACTGGAGTCTCTTATTTATTCATAATTTAAGACTTTCGGTAGACGTTGGCGTCTGTGGCATGGTTGCTTAGCCCGGTAAGAAGGTGAAGGTCGTGAATTTTCTGAATGCTGTTTTGAAGAATCAGAAAGTGGGTGAAGAAAGTAATAGTTTTTGAGCAGCGTGATATGGAGCTGCGATAGACTCAAGGACCAGTTTCTATACAAAAATAGTATCTGATGCCTAATGACTTAGATATCACATCATCAATCGCTATTAAGATATTTATTTTGAGATGTATATCGCTGACGTGTATAGGAACAATAGAATAATTGTGATTTGTATAGAAACAAACGAGATAGACGCAGCGGAGTGATCAGAGAAATAAAGAATACTGCAAGATGGTCTACTTAAGTATGACTTACGGTAATGGCGTAATAAACAAATTGGTAACAGACAGAGAAGAGAAAATGTTATTTACCATAGGTTAGCTTGGTCAGGAAAATATAGAAAAGGTTCATTAACGTCTTTTGGCGAGGAACCGGTAAATTATAGTAAATTTAATTGTCGTTTGGCACTGGACAAGCAAAGAACAGAAAACGTTAATTGACGTCGTTTGGCGCTGAACAGGCAGTGTAGAGTAAACGTAAATTAACGTCGTTTGGAACTGAAGAGGCAAAGTAGAGGGAACGTAAATTAACGTCGTTTGGGACTGAAGAGGCAAAGTAAAGGGAACGTAAATTAACGTCGTTTGGGACTGAAGAGGCAAAGTAAGGGAGTAATAAGAGGCAAAGTTTAACGTCGTTTGGGGCTGAAGAGGCAAAGTAGAGGGAACGTTAATTAACGTCGTTTGGGGCTGAAGAGGCAAAGTAAGAGAACGTTAATTAACGTCGTTTAGGGCTGAAGAGGCAAAGTAGAGGGAACGTTAATTAACGTCGTTTGGGGCTGAAGAGGCAAAGTAGAGGGAACGTTAATTAACGTCGTTTGGGACTGAAGAGGCAAAGTAGAGGGAACGTTAATTAACGTCGTTTGGGGCTGAAGAGGCAAAGTAGAAGGAACGTAAATTAACGTCGTTTGATGAGGCAGTGTAGAGAAAACGTTAATTCACGTCGTTTGGGGTTGAAGAGGCAAAGTAGAGGGAACGTAAATTAAACGTCGTTTAGGGCTGAAGAGACAAAGTAGAGGGAACGTTAATTAAGAGCAAAGTAGAGAAAACGTTAATTAACGTCGTTTGGGACTGAAGAGGCAAGTAGGGAACGTAAATTAACGTCGTTTGGGAATAAAGAGGCAAAGTAGAGAAACGTTAATTAACGTCGTTTGGGGCTGAAGAGGCAAAGTAAATTAACGTCGTTTGGTCTGAAGAGGCAAAGTAGAGGGAACGTTAATTAACGTCGTTTGGGGATGAAGAGGCAAAGTAGAGAAACGTTAATTAAAGTCGTTTGGGGCTGAAGAGGCAAAGTAGAAGGAACGTAAATTCGTTTGGGTCTGAAGAGGCAAAGTAGAGGGAACGTTAATTAACGTCGTTTGGGGCTGAAGAGGCAAAGTAGAGAAAACGTTAATTGACGTCGTATGGGTCTGAAGAGACAAAGTAGAGGGAACGTTAATTAACGTCATTTGGGCTGAAGAGGCAAAGTAGAAGGAACGTTAATTAACGTCGTATGGGCTGAAGAGGCAAAGTAGAGGGAACGTAAATTAACGTCTTTGAGGCAAAGTAGAAAACGTAATTAACGTCGTTTGGGCTGAAGAGGCAAAGTAGGGAACGTAAATTAACGTCGTTTGGGCTGAAGAGAAAGTAGAGCAAACGTTAATTAACGTCGTTTGGGGCTGAAGAGGCAAAGTAGAGGGAAAAGTTTGGGACTGAAAAAGTAACGTTAATTAACGTCGTTGGGCTGAAGAGACAAAGTAAAGGGAACGTTAATTAACGTCGTTTGGGGCTGAAGAGACAAAGTAGAGAAAACGTTAATTAACGTCGTATGGGGCTGAAGAGGCAAAGTAGCTGAAACAGTAATTAACATCGCTTGGCACAGATCCGGTTTGAATTTAAATTATCTTCTGCTTTTCTCTCGATGAGTCCGGATTAAAAACTTTTACATCTAAAAACGGACCTAATTATCATTATGCTCTGATGATGATTTTTTATAAATCGAAATATTGTCAATATTAGCAATGAAAAAGGATATGAAAATATATTCATTTTAACAACATTGGGTTTTCATACCCTTTTATCTATACAGAAAACTTTAAAAAAAAAAAGTAACGTCATTTGAAAATGAACAGATAAAGTAGACTTAACTAAACTTAACGTTGTTTGACACTGAAGGAGGGAAAGTAGATAAAAATGTTAATTAACATCGTTTAAGCTGAACCGGTCAAGAAGATAGAATATTAATTAATGTATTTCAACGCTAAACATGCAAAGTAGCTAAAAGTTTAATCAACGTCATTTGGCGAAGAACAGGCAAAGAAGAGTAAACATTAATTAACCTCTGTTGTCACTGATGAGGCAAAGTAGAAAAAAACAATAATTAACATCATTTAGCACTGCACACGATTAGTAATGTAAACGTAAATTAACGTCATTTGGCGCTAAACCGGTAACGTAGAGAAAATGGCATTGATCTTTGTTTGGCTATAAACAGACAAAGTTAAGAAAAGATTATTTGGCGAAATTATAGAAAATGTAAATTAAAGTTGTTTGACGTTGAACAGACTTAGTTAAGCAAACATTAATTAACGTCGTTTAGCGTTGAACAGGCAAAGTTTAGAAAACGGTAATTAACGTCGGCGCTGAACAATTTAAGTAGATAACACATTTAATTACCTCGTTTGACGCGGAACTGGTAATATATATATATATATATAATATATATATATATATATATATATATGTGTGTGTGTGTGTGTGTGTGTGTGTGTGTGTTGTGTGTGAATTGAAAGATGGAAGTGAATCCAACAATATGTTGAAAAGATAAATAAAGGAAAGAAAATGTTGAATGGATGAAAATGGTTTAATGAAATGCCTACACGTGTTTCGGCGGAGGGTTTGTTCTTGTACACATGATATTCTATTTATTAATATTTTAAATATAAAATAAAATAAAAATAGAAAAATAGAAAGAATTTTAAGTATGTGATCTTCAACCATGGCTCTGGCTCAGTAACCAGCCTAGAAGAAGGAAAACTCTGAATTCAAACCTGTTAAACTTAAGAAATTTACTTTGTGTCTCATCCTGCTCGTGCGGAGGGGTTGGTATATATATATAACACACACACACACACACACACACACACACACATATATATATATATATATATATATATATATATATATTTATGGACTCTCTCGTCGATATTCGACGCATGTGGGTTCATACATACAATGAACACCCACACAGTGATTTGTTTATAGTGGTGAAGGCTTGTGTTG
>CM042140.1:116719770-116737270 GCA_023376005.1 Doryteuthis pealeii
ACGAGGTTGGTGATCGTACATTCCTCCTAACACCATGGTATTTCTTTTTCTTTATTTTTTTTGCCGCTGGGTGTGTCAAAGAACGAGCTAGGCGGGAGGCCGTGGATAAGACATGATTTGGGAGGTTGAAAGCGAAAAAAGAAGATGAAGAAGAAAATCGGTTAGGGTTGAAAAGGTTACCGGGGACTAAGAGAAAGGAGGTGTTGGGGTCTGAACTTAGACGAGTGGTGGCGGGAGAGCTGTCGTTAGAGTGCTGGACGCTTCTGTTACCGTTGTTAGTCAAGGTTTTGAGGTTTGGAAAAGCTGAATGCAGAGGACAGTGGGAGGTAAACGACTTTGGTGGTGAAGTTTGCCTGTATTTGGGTTTGTGATTTTTTTTTAATAAAAAATTATAGGCTAATAAAATAAATAATAATACATTTTTTTATATTGACATGCTAATAAAATAATTTAATGTTAAAAGCTGAATGCAGAGGACAGTGGGAGGTAATTATAGGCTAATAAAATAATAATAAATAATAATAATAAATGCAGAGGATAATAAATGCATAATAATAATAAAAAATAAATGCATAATAATAAATTCATAATAATATCAAAATATCAAAATATAAAATTATCATAATAATATCAAGAAAATAATAAATGCATAATAATATCAAATAAATGCATGATAATAAATGCATAATAATAAATGCAGAGGACAGTGGGAGGTAATTATAGAGTAAAAATTATACAGTGGGAGGTAATTATAGGCTAATAAAATAAATAATAATTGCATAATAATAAATGCAGAGGATAATAAATGCATAATAATAATATCAAATAAATGCATAATAATAAATGCATAATAATAATATCAAATAAATGCATAATAATAAATTCATAATAATATCAAAATATCAAAATATAAAATTATCATAATAATATCAAGAAAATAATAAATGCATAATAATATCAAATAAATGCATAAAATATAATAATGCATAATAATAAATGCATATAATATCAAAATATCAAATATAAAAATTATCATAATAATATCAAGAAAATAATAAATGCATAATAATATCAAATAAATGCATAATAATAAATGCATAATAATAAATGCAGAGGACAGTGGGAGGTAATTATAGAGTAAAAATTATACAGTGGGAGGTAATTATAGGCTAATAAAATAAATAATAATGAATTTTTTTATATTGACATGCTAATAAAATAAAATTAATGTTAAAAGCTGAATGCAGATGACAGTGGGAGGTAAACGACTTTGGTGGTGAAGTTTGCCTGTATTGGGGTTTGAGAAGGAAATGACATTTTTTTGTTCTGTCTGATTTCATTTGCTTTCTTTTATACGTCTTATATTTGGTGTTGATAATTCCAGAGCGGTGGAAATAAACAAGGACAGTGGGAGGTAAAAAGAGAAGCAGAAAGTAAGATAGAAAAAGAAAAGGGTGACATCTGAGAGAAGCTCTGAAAGTAAAGCCATGAATTTAGTTTCAAGGAAACTGCAACAAATACAGTGATTAAAAAAATAACGTTGGATAGAGCACATTTTCAGCTACTAAACACTATTTCCCCATACAAACACAAAAAATAGCTGCTATATACGTTAGCCTACATGCTACGATCGGGGGACTATGACTCCAAAAGTAATGCACCCTTTTATCACTTAAACCAAAGATCTCAGATAGATGTTGGTGATAAAGAAGTAGAGGCTGATCTTTGCACTAATAAGTCTTTTTTTGCTATTTATAGATAGTCATTGAGTAATAGTACAAAGTACAAAGGAAGTATGATACTGAATTCTTCTATATGGGAAAAATTGATGTTGGTGATATAATAGTAGAGGTTGAATCATGACACCACCAAGCCTTGTTTGTTTTTTTTTTACATATACACTTTTTCAGAAAGTGTAGAAAGGACAGTTAAGTTAAAAGAAGCTTCAAAAGCGGTGTGTTGGCTTGAAGCAAGACACAGATATATACTTGCTAAAATTTTGTGTCATAAAACAAGGCATTCATTTTATTCTAAGGGATCTTACAAGGAGCAATTTGACACTACATTTTAAACAATGATCACCAGTCAAAGTTGGTCAAATCATCCAAATAGGTTTTTCAAAGGATATTCTAAATAAAATGATCCCTTAATTTGTTCTTACCAACATCCACATTTGTTTGTTTTCCTTTTGTTTCATTCATAACAGAAAATCGTCTGTTTTTCTTTTAAAATGTCATTACTTTACGGCTTAATTAATGGGGTAAAAAGCAGCATATCGGACGTGCTGATGAAGATACGGTTTATTTGAATAGAATAAAATGACATTTTTTGTTTAAATATGGAAATTGCTAAATATTCTAATTTCTAGGTCAAATGTTGCAAATGAGAGGATTTTTGGACCATTTACCTTTAGGCACCCGTTTTTGATCTCGATTAAGAAAGGACATCTTTTTCATTTACACTGCCAATATCTGGTTGTTTGTTTTGGGGTTGGGCTAGGGGTTAGGGTTAGGGTTTAGTTTTATAATTTAAAAAAAATCTAAAAATCGTCTGTTAAAACAACTGGATATTGACGGTGTAAATGAAAATCATGTCCCTTCTTAATCGAGATCAAAAAGTGGTGCCTAAATGTCATATGGTCCGGATTTTTGGTGCATTTTAGCAGACGATATTTGATGCTATTTCCTCAAGCAATGGTGCAATTGAGAGATCTAATTATTGGTGTAACTATTCAACATATCGACGCAAAACCTTTGCTGTTCGAGAAAAATTGATGTTTAAAAAAAATGAAAAATCAATTTACCCTAGATTGCTCAGTCCAGGAACCACATTGTTCTAGCTTAGATATCGGCCCTCACCAAATCTGCGCATCGGTAGCACACATTGGATCTATGTGGTAAAGTGGGGAACTGATGCTAGATGTGGCGCTCCACTTCAGTCGCAAAAATAATCTCTCTGGTCTTGTATTGTATTGGCATTTCAGTCTCGGAAGACTAAGATAAAGTTTTTGTGCCCCTGAAGTTACAGCACCTCCTGTGACTGTAAAGTCCGATGTTTGAAAAACATTCTCGACCACAGATTTCGCATTTGAAGTCTGTCCCTGAAGATGTTGATGTGCCGGTGCTTTGTTGCCGCTGCTTTCTTCTGGACCTCTTAGCTTCATGGTGTTCCGTCAGGGTGACTTCTGACATGAACAGTCCTCTACGGAGATTAAGCCACCACCGAGGGCGGTCCTGAGCCAAATTTTCCCAGCTGGAAGGGGAAATGCCAAAGAACCTAAGATCATTCTTGCAGACATCCTTGAATCGCAGCTTGTCTAGTGCTAGCGAAAAGGGGATAGTCTCTCTCACTCATCAACTTACATGGTTTAAAGTGGCTTTTAATACTAATCCTTAATACATACTTATATACTTCGAGAAACTATTCTTAATGCGAATAATTTGCGTACAGTTGGCCTTTAGGGGTCTGTGTTTGTAAATATAAATTAACAGCGTTGATCCCAGGTGGATATCCCCGCAGGCAACACCTTCCCCCTTGATTTAAAGGGGCAGGGCTGGGTTTATGGTCCAGTGTCTGATGCACCCCCTTGAAGAGGAATGCCGACGGGACCAACGCATTTTTTGCTCCCGCCACCCATGAGCCTCGGTTCGCGGGTGGTCCCACATTAATAGGGCCTTGTGCCTAACCCGTACATATAGGGTACGTGGTAAATACCGCTCTATTTGAACTATAGATAGGACCCTAACTGGTACTAACACCTTTTTGGAGTATTGGCAATAAGAGGGTACTGCAGACTCTCCAGAAGTCCTGAACGGGATTGCTGGATTCATTTTAAGGACGTGCCAATCCTTTTAGAATTATTTTATGTCTGGGGGTTAGAGAATCACGTTATTTTACATTTCATATGCAATTGTTCTTAATCTTTTTTTACACACAGTCCTATTGAATACGAATAAGTTTTAAACATCTATTTGAGTCATAGATGACACCCAGACAGATCCTAGCACTCAGGATCAGAGTGGGCCTGGGAGTAATGACAAGCGGTAATTGGGAGAGGGACGTGGGTTATCAACCCTGTGCAGAGGATGGAGTCAGTCTACTCAAAGCCCCGTCGACAGGACTGTGTAAGCAACTTGAAGCCTGATTGCAAAGCTTAGTAAATATCAACAGCCAGCGTACCACCCCCAAAGCCCTCGCCCGAGAGCCCAACAATGTTTTGGGCCTCGGGGGGGGTTTCATATATTTTCTATGAATACTACTTCATGAAAATTGGCATAATTGATTTGGTTTGTTTTGTTTTACGGCATATCAACCTCAGTGGGTCATTTAATGCCGATAAAGTTTTGAAATAAATCAATTCTTAATGGATAATACATTTTTTTAATAAATACATTTTTCTATTTAACCCATAGATGGGACCCTAACAGGTACTACCACTCCGGGTCAGAATGGACCAAGGAGCAATGGTGACGAAGGGGTGCTCCACATTCCCTCCAAAACTGGAACCTCACCATCAGATAGAGTTTAACGTCATTCCCAGGACATGTAGACCCGCAGCCACCGCCTTCTAGCATCCATATGATAAAAAGGGGTGGGGCTTGGCATAAGGGCAATAGGGTTGGGAAAATCATATAGGTGCTAGGGCTTGACGTGACCAGCCGATTGATAGGAGGGGGCCTCTCCGACCGACCGTCTAGCCCAAGATAAGGCCAAAGTGGAGTATTGCATGTCATGAACTGCTCATCCACCTGGGCTCTATCCTTAAATATCACGGGTCGCCACCCACGGCCAACAGGTGGCCCCATTGGGGGAGTCTTACCCCTCTGCAGAGGTGCAGTCGCTGCATTCTAACGCCCCAGCCGACAGGGTGGTGGCATAATTGAGCGGAATCATATAATCTGTATGGAGACTACTTCATAAAAAGGGCGTTCTATATTGGCGTAATGGTTAGCAAGCTAGTCTCGCAGATCTATTACTACTGAATAGAATTCGATTCTTGCTTGATGCCCAATACTTGTGATCTTTGGTACATCCTATCCGACGCAAACCGGTTGGATAAATGCTTACAACTGGCAAGTTGTTGAATGGGGACCCGTATGATAGATTCGTTGAGGGACGTATCATAGATTTTGATAGGGGCATATGGCCCTAGAACTAGCACTGACAACAGTAATACTATTGAAATCGCAAGACAAGGATGGTGGATGGATGGATAAATGGATGATTGGATTCTACGGCATGTCAATCCTTGGGTTATTTTGTGCCGAAGACGTTTTGTTTTATTCATTCCTGTTGGGTATTGAATTTTTTTCAACTCAATTTTTAAAACAAATTCTTAAAAGGCACAATTTGATCTATTTGATCAATAGGTGGAACCATCACTAGCAGAGTGCGTTATAAAACGACAAAGCATGCTGAACACTGCTGGAGAAGCAAGGGAGAACTCATAAGCGATGTTCTCCTGTGGACACCTACACACGGACACACCAGTCTATGCCGATCAGCAAAGGCCTATATCAATCAGCTCTGTGGAGATTCTGGATAAATAAATTTACGGAGTGTGGATTACCCCTTTATTTCTGTCATTACTTCCAGGTCCACTCAGACCCGGAGTGGTAGTATCTGTTAGGGTTCTATCTATTTTTCAAATAAATCTGTTTGAAAATTATTCATACCGTGTGCAAAAAAAAAAAAAAAATTACAAAAATGTAAATATGAATTGAACATGAAATCTCAACTAATAAACAACTAACTGAGTGTCAGACCATATATATATATATATATATATATATATATATATATATATATATATATATATATATATATATAGATTTTTTGGATGTTTGTTTATTTTAGAAGCATTGTTGGATAAAGTATATATTAATATTGGAGTAATGGCAATGAAGGTGTACTCAGCAATCCCCAGAACTTCAGAATTGGAACTAACACAACTAGATGCAGTTTAATGTCAAAACCAAGACTATAAGATTCTCAGCCACTGCCCTTTCGCTCATCTATATATATATATAAAGTTTGGTATGTACGTGTCGACTTATAACTCAGAAACGAGATGTTATTCAGATTCGAAAACTTGCATACACCTTGACTACCTTATAATTAAGAAACACACCAAATTTAGTTACTAATTTTTACTGAATAAGTGATATAATTAATTAATTAAACAAAAATCAAAAGATTTGCGATAGTCATGGCATAGCTGCTGCTGCTAATATAAATAAAATTTCGCTGGCTGCTGTCTATATCAGCAGTGATTTACAATGGCGCCGCTGCTAGTATATCATAAAAAGGCTTGGATATTTGTCATAAGGGCAATAATGTCGGGAAAATCGTGTAGGTGCTAAGGCTTGACGTGACCAGTTGATTGATTGGAAGAGACCTTTCCGACCACCCGTACGTAGCCAAAGTCGGAAGGACTGAACATCACAGATCACCACCACGGCCAACAGGAGGTCCCATTGAGGGGATTTTACTTTTCTGCTGAGGTACAGTCGGCGTATTCGACAGCCAAAACCGACAGGGCGGGACAAGGAAGTAGAAGTCAAAAGTTACTAGATGCTCCAGACGAAAGCAAACCCAGTAAATATCAGTCTATTTCAATGGCATCATTTTACTGAAGATCGTTATCTTCATCGGCTTTTAAATGTCTTATTTCGCTGGCATTCTTAAAATTTCTTCGGTCTCTTCTATTTTCTCTCTCTCACTTATTTATTTATTTATTCATTCACGTTTCTATTTCATGCGTTTCCCTCCAAATTCCATTCCTGTTTTGTTTTTTCTTTCTTTCTTTCTTCCTTCTTTTTAACCCAAACACCATCTTGTACTGTTTGTTCTTGTTCATCTCTTTGTATCTCTTATTATAATGGAGATTGTATGTTTTTCTGTCTGTAACCGAAACTATATTACTATACAAATCACAATTCCCTTTGTTATCTGCATCCCATTCTCCATGATTTTATTTTTAGTTAAACCTCAATTATTAATAAAATTGTTTTACATCATTAAGACTGTTGACCATATCTACATACGAATAACATGCAGTTGTATTTATATATACAACAAAACAGCGGTTTACAGTGTGAATGGGAAGGCTAATTTGCATATTGATCTTAAAAAATTTGATTTTAATAAATATGTGCTTAATATTATTGATTTCTAATTGTTTAGTTTTATCTTATTGAATATGAGCAAAATTCTCTTCAATAAATCTTAAAAGAAATCCCTTAACAAAAAAATAATAACTGTAATATTATTCTTTACTTCCTATTTTAACTAAATAGTTAAATTAGGAATAGGAGTAATTGAAAATGATGGAAGAGTTAGTTTCAAAGTTGTTCTATTTTTCAATCATATCCCCTCTGTTCCAAATCATGTTATCTGCATTTTTATTCAGTTTCATTGGCCTTTCTAATTTATATGATATTTTATCATATTAAAACTTAAATACTTGCACCCGGAGGGTGCATATATTTGCTAGTTTTATTTAATGTTTTAAAGATATTTCAACGCAGACGATTGTTCGTTCACCGTATTTTAAAATTTTTTTCCCAGTTAACATCTGATAATTAGTTAATACGCTAATCTAGATAACAGAGATACAGATAGTTAGGCGTCCTGCGTCCCTGACATTAAAGGACACTAAAATCGTATCCTGCGTCCCAATGTTATTCTTTTTTCTTCCCTGACCATTTCAAACTGTAAATACATTTCAATAGTATTTCTCTGAATGTTTGAGATGAGGTTTGATGATTAGTATGATCTGCGTTATTCGGACTATTGTCCCCATCTTTATTGTTATTTGCACAACGTTTCGGCCGATATGCCCTCCGGCCTTCTTCAGGTATTTCTTGTCGGACTCGGGGACCTTCTCGGACTCGGGAACCTTCTTTTCGGACTCAGGAACCTTCTTTTCGAACGCGGGAGCCATCACGGAACGTAGACGGGAACCTTCTTGTCGTAATCGGGAGCCATCATGGAACTTCGAACCTAACCCTTTATTCAGTCCACTGGGGTGTCCTATTCTCAGTCCGCTAACCATATCTGGGGTAGGAGTTGTGTTAATTATTTTTCTATGTTACTGCCTCTACTCAGGCTTGAACCCGGAACCCAGAGATAACTGTCACTTAGAACTGTCTTAACCTAACTACCTTATCCATTAGGCCATGTGTCCAATTGTTCTAAGTGACAGTTATCTCTGGATTCCGGGTTCAATCATGAGTAAAGGCAGTTCCGTGATGGCTCCCGATTACGACAAGAAAGTTCCCGAGTCCTAAAAGAAGGTTCCCGAGTCCGAGAATGTTTCCGAGTCCGACAAGAAATACCTGAAGAAGGCCGAGGGGTAAGACGCCCCCATTGGGCCCACCTGGTGGATGAGTAGTCCATGACCTGCAACACTCCACTTAGACCCTTACTTAGGCTAGACGGGCGGTCGGAGAGGCCCTCTCCGATCAATCGGCTGGTCACGTCAAGCCCTAGCACCTATACGATTTTCACAACCTATTGCTCTTATGGCAAGCCCCAACCCCTTTTTTATCATATGGGTGCTAGAAGGCGGTGTCTGCGGGTCTACATGTCCTGGGAATGACGTTAAACTCTATCTGATGGTGAGCTTCCAGTTTTGGAGGTTCACTCTGACCCGGAGTGGTAGTACCTGTTAAGGTCCCATCTATGGGTTAAATAGAAAAATTTATTCATAAAAAAATTGTATTATCCATTAAAAATTGATTTATTTCAAAACTTTATCGGCATTAATTGACCCACTGAGGTTGATATGCCGTAAAACCAAACGAAACGAAACCAAATCAAATTCTCCATGTTTTAACGTCGGACTGTCGCCATTATGCAATGGTTGTCGTAGGGATAATTATTAAATATTCGCAAGGCCATGAATTTACCAGTTGTGGAAAAAAAAACAACAATAAAAAAAACAACAACTAGGAAACATAGAAGTTACCAATATAATAAAAAATGTTGATAGAAGAATATAATTCAATGACCCGTCATGGAACATAAAAAGTCATCGTAGGTGTGGCCTAAAATCGGTATCAGCCAAACAGCGAAGAAGTCTATCCCCTTTTCTCTAGCACTAGACCAAGGAGATTGCTTTTTAGCGACAAAGGTGGAGCGCCTTACCTACCATCAGCTCCTCATTATACTGCACAGATCCCTGTGCTACTCATTCGCTAAGTTGGCGAGGGTGGATATCGAACCATGAACCTTGTTGTTCCCAGCCAAACGTTCTAACGATTAAGCTAACCAATCACATTGGGGCCATAAAACATAACGGGTTTTAGTGGAAAGAGATTAAAAATAAACTAAATGAAAAATCTGTGATGTATGTATGATATGGATGATTTAGAAACATATCTTTAGAACCGGATATGTTTGCCTATTGAATGCCTAAAATTCTTTGAGGTAGGAGAGAAAGTAAAAACATATTAAACAATAAAGAAAAAATAAGATTTTAGCAACAATGCAAGGATAAAAACAGTATCTACTATAAAAAACGTCAAGTGCACTCATTCATTTACTAATTCTACAAACACGTAAGTATAATATCAAGTGAGGCTAGATCTTGTACGAATGTCGTTGTCATAAGGTATCATAACTCTCTCTCTCTGTCTCTCTCTGTCTCTCTCTGTCTCTGTCTCTGTCTCTCTCTCTCTCTCACGGTTAAAGAGTAAGAAGTATCACAACAATGTAGATGAGAGATATTTGAGATGTTAAAAAAAATCACAGTTGAGTTTGCTGCTGCTTAAGGACCGTTTGACATTTCCTTAAAAGGTGGCTGCTGGTTTCTGATAGTTAGGCATCTCTTTGAATTTACTGCTGCGAGGATCCCTTAGTCTGCTCGGTCAAATCAGACCCCCATATACGCTGTTAAAGTGCTCTAATCGGGCAAGAAATCGACTTTTCTGAAAGACGATTCTGATTGCTCGGAACATATTTTCATGACCTTTTTGTTTTCGCGTTCGTGTGTTTAAAATCCACCGAATAAATCAGAAGGGTTTTACTTTCAATAATGTCTTTGAGCCTTTTCTTTCCCGGAATCGGCTTTCTCCAGGTCTGTGAACGAGACGATTTATTTCCATTACAAAGAAAACCTCAACAGGATAAGTCTTTGGTTGAATCTTTAAAAGTAAAAATGTAAAAAAGTTACTGGCAGTTGCACGTGGAATTGGTATACATCGGTTTGGTATACTCCAATGAACATGAAATCTGTAACGTGTATCAAATTGAAATTTTTTTGAGTGCAGTGAGATTTCCATGATCCCAAATAGAACCATCCCTTACTTGCAAGTCATTGGGATTACGTTACACGCACGAACACGCACCCATACCCACACCCACCCAATATATATATATATATATATATATATATATATATATATGTACATTGAAATTCCACCTGACTTTATTCCTTATATTCTCTAACTGTCCTCTTTCTTTTCCAAATCCGTCGCATATGACGATGACGTCAACACTATTTCTCTATCGCTGTGGTACGTTTTAAACAAATTAAAAAAATATATTTTCGAACATTTCTGAAATTCTCCGTATTTTAACCGCTTTGATTTAAAACACCAAATAATTTACTCTGACTAAGACCATCATTCCTTGTATACTAAAATAAAATGTAGTTTTCTATTATTGGCAGGGTGGGGGTGAAAATGCCGATTGCGACCCGCTGTTGACCCGTGATGTTTAACGGCGGAATCTGTGTGGCTGAGAAGTCAAAGCAACACACTACTTTGGCCCATAGACTAAACGGGCCGTATGACAGCCTCCTCCAAGGCCTAGCACTTATATGATGGTCCTGATCATTTTATATATGTGTTAGAAGGCGCTGACTGATGGTTTCAGTGTCCTAGGTATGACATTAAATTGCATCTAGTGGTGAAGTTCCAAATCTGTAGCTCTGGGGTGTGTGGTGTATCTCATCCTCACTATTACTTCCAGGTCCACTCTACCCCGGAGTAGTGGTACCTTTCATGGTTCCATCTATGGGTTAAATAAATTAGAAATGAGTTTAAAATGTGTTTAACAAATCAAATTAAAAAATAATTGAATGCCCAAATAGAATGAATTCAACAAAACTATTTCGGCATAAGATAACCCAAGCGTTGAAATGCCGTAAAATCCAACCAGCCAACCAACCAACCCGGAAGTGGATGCGTGTAATTGGGGTTCCACGAATGGGAATGAGAACCGGTCGTATTTGTACCTTATACTGAATGAAAACGGGAAATTCTTCCTGGCACCTTTTATGTTATAAAGGGATGTCTCGCTATGGCAGCGAAGGGTCTAATTTTCTAAAGCTGGCAGGAAGAGTGTTGCAGGTAAGGGTGTAATCCCAACACAAATAAAAGATTGTCAACTTTTTGGCAAGTGTAAACTATAGACATTTATTACTATATTTTATTCTCTCACGATGTTTTTTTTTATGTTTTATACGCGAAATATGTTAGCACTTAGAAAATAACATAGCTGACACGACACAAAGGAATGGATGCTGGAATTAGGCTATTGCAATACTAAGTGATTTTAACTGTTCATATTGATGTTCATGAGTACATTGCTGCCATGTGACTGGTATTGTAGCACAAAACTTATGAGCGTGGAAATTCTACACTCTTATTCTTATAGTTGCGTCATTACTGAAACAGTCACTAAAGGAAAAAAAATGGTGTTGTATTTTAGCTCTAAAAAAATGTTTGACTTTCTTGAAAGAAAGAACAGAACGGTTAAAGACATTCGAGATAATGAAAAGCAATGTTTTTTTCTAAAGTCGGATATTAGTCTGCGTGTCGCGTATCAAATTTTCCCAAATCAAATACACCTTGTGGTTTTAATCCTCGTGGATTTGTGCGTATAAATTGGCTGTCATTATAACATGGCATGCGTAAAAAACAAAAAACAAAAATAAAACGGCGAAGTACAGATGAATATTCTATTCAGCTCTTGCAGGTTTGGTTTCCCGTCTATTGGGAACCGATTGCCAGAAAGTTCTTGTAAGTTCAACGGTAAATCAGATGCCAATACGTACCAAATTTCATCTTACATTCAAGGTCCGTCCAAAAAATATATACAACTTTTTTGTTAGTATCTCGAAGAACAAACCTTGGTTTGTAAATCTAACAAAGAAAATGATTATTAGATACGTAATGAAATATCTGTGATATATGTGTGTATGATATGGATGAACGTCAAACATTTTTAGAGCTCATTACTAGATGCAGTTTGATGTCATACCCAGGACATTAATGAAAACCTAGAGCACATGCGGGAACATACATCTATTAAGTTCTCCAATATTAAGTTTTATCAAATCTTAAAATAAAATTTCCATTCCTAGGAAAAGACACATGTATGGCATCGTTTCGAAAACTAACTGTCGCAAAAATCTCGTGGGTCTTGGACCATCTTCTGTCTAGATATCAGCACCCAGGAATTCAAAGGGAACAGACCTAATGTATATTTTTGCTACACAAACCGCTGAACCAAAAACCAGTTCCAAATTCCAAGACGACAAAAAATTTTATCCTCAAAAAAATTCAGGACTGACACAAGTAAGCATATATATATATATATATATATATATATATATTATATATATATATATATACATATATATATATAAATATATAAAGCACTGTCCTGTCTATAGCTCTGCTGATGAGGGCTAATAGGCGTAATTGTACATACAGAGATCGACTTTTTTCTCGATTTGTTTACGCTTTACATTTAAACCGATATGTACGCCTAATTCATTTAATTATAATTAATTAATTAACAAATTAGGTATGACTTTGATTAAGAACATAATCTCTCAAAAATTGTCGGCCTTCGCCATTTCAAACGCATTGTTTGTTCACTTCATATATATATATATATATATATTATATATATATATATATGTGTGTGTGTGTGTGTGTGTGTGTGTGTGAGTGTGTGTGTTTATATATATATATATATATATAAACACACACACTCACACACACACACATATATATATATATATATGTGTGTGTGTGTGAGTGTGTATATATATATATATATATATATATATATATATATATATATATATATATATATGTATAGTGAAAAAAGTAAATTGTCAGTAACAGCCGGACAGTGAAGAAGTCTATACTCTTTTCACTAGCGCTAGACAGGTGAGATCATTTTTACAGTTTGATATTGAGCTCGAGACCTTCTATCAGCTCCCCAATTTCCATAAAGATCCAAGCTGTGCTACTGAGTTGACGTGGACCGGTATCGAACACGGGATTTTTTTTATCTCTAGGCGGTTGCTCTATCGAGCATTGCATATACGAAAACATATTTGTAAATAATTGGTTATTACCAGGAATATATAAGTACATAAAAAGACAATGTCTGTTCAACTCAACCCTGTTATTTGTTTTATTATTTTTATGTTTTAATTATAATTAATTTCAACATTAACCCTTTTGTCACAGTCATCCGAAAAATTGTTCTGCTCCAATATTAACCTATATTTTGCTACAGTTACTAGTTTCGCTAATATGCTAAATAAACTATACATACGTAAAACTTTATTCCGGCTAACACTTTGGTGTTCCTTTGTAGAAGTCAACAGCAGACCGTCTTTTATGAGTTCGTCCTTAATCCTCCAGCAAGACTCAACAGGTTTTTGTGTGTGAACTGATAATACCAATAGAAATATTTATTTTATGTTATCCATTTTTTCATTTTTTCAGAAGAAAGGCTTTTGCGGAAAAAAAAAGTTTTAAAGGAGTGGCTATGGTATAAGAGAATAAACGAAAAATGAACTGGTGACGCAGCATATCCATTGGTTGATTTAAATTATATATATATATATATATATATATATATATATATATATATATGGTTTGATAATTGCATAGGCGAGAAACTGTTTGTAACCCTGCGCCGCCATGTTCACGGTATTATAAAATACACACACACACACACACACACACACACACACACACATATATATATATATATATATATATATATATATATATATATATATATATTCATTTAGTTATAATTAATTAATTAACAAAATTAGGTATGACTTTAATTAAGCACATAATCTCCCAGAAATTGTCGGCATTCGCCATTTTCAAACTCACTGTTTGACTACTTCATATGTATATACATAAATACATATATATATAATATACATATATAGATATATACATAAATACATATATATATATATGCATAAATATATTATATATATATATATATAAATACATATAATATATATATATACATAAATATATATATATATATATATATATATATACATACATAATACATATATATATATATAATAATATATATATATATATATATATATATATATATTATATATATATATATATATATAATATATATACATACATATGACGTACTTTGGAGAATAAAATAATAATATTAGACATCAGAAACATTAGTAATTATTGATTAAACCCGGTTTTGTTAAAACCACTATGTAAATTAACCACACCATATATTATGTGAACCTGTATTTCTTAGTGATATATAAGACACATTGCAGGGTTTGGTGGCAAATCTGTTTTGTAGCAAATCAAACTCAGATTTTTATAGAAACATCGTTAAGTATGATTTATTCTATGTATTAATGTTGTTGACTATAAATTAAATACTCATTGATAAACTTGCGGAATTCCTGGGGGTATTGTGACGTAAGTAGTGACGTAGTTCCGTTTACAGACAGACATACGCCGAATCTCCCTTATAATAAGATATAAATTCACCCCCCACATACACATACACACTGTCGGCTAGGGCTGTAGAATACGCCGACTACACCTATTCAAATGAATAAGACATACTAAATGTGGCCACTTGTTGTTGACGCTTGTTGACCTGTGATGCTGAAGGATGGAATCCTGGTGGATGAGCAACACTCCACTTTGGCCATTACTTAGGCCAGACCGGCAGTCCTGGAGGCTCCACCGATCAATCAGCTAGTCACCTTAAACCCTATTAACTATATGATTGTTCCAAAATTGTTATCTTTACTAGCAAATATATGCACCCTCTGGGTGCAAGTAATTAAGTTTTAATGTAATAAAATTTATCAAATAAGAAAGGCTAAATAAACTAAATAAGAATGCAGATAAAAAGATTTAAAACAGAGGGGGTATAATCGAAAAATAGAACAACTGAAATTACTCTTCCTTCACTCCCGTCATTCATTGCTAAATTTTCCTAATTTATCTATTTAGTTAAAATAGGCAGTAAAGAATAAAATTACAGTTATTTCTTCTTGTTAATGAATTTCTTTTAAGATTTATCCTCGAGGTATTTGCTAATATTCATTAAGATAAAACCAAACAATTAAAAATCAATAATACCAAGTACATATTTATTAAAATCAATCTTTTATATCAATATGCAAATTAACCTACCAGCCCACACTGTAAACTGCTATTTTTGTTGTATATTTAAATACAATTGCATGTTGTTAGTATGGAGATATGGTCAAGATATGGTATTTATAATGTAAAACAATTTTATTAATGATTGAGATTTGAATAGAATAAAATCTTGGAGAATGTGACGTAAATAACTGAAGAAATTGTGACTTGAGTAGTAATATAGTTTCGGCTACAGACAGATAAGCACACAATCTCCATTATAATAAGATGGCAAACTCCCAACCCTTTTATCATATATGTACTAGATGGCGCTGTCTGAGGGTCTTAGTGTCCTGGGTATGACGTTAAACTTCATCTACTGGTGAAGTTCCAATTTTGGAGTTATGGGGAGTGTGCCGCACATTTTTATCGCCATTAATCTCAGGTCCATTGAACCTTAGTGGTCGTACATGTTATGGTCCCATATATGTGTTAAACAGAAAAAAAATAAGTTTGAAAAAGAAAACGTGTTTATATAATTGAGTTTAAAAGAATAAATTTTGGATACCCATCAAGAATGGATAAAACAAAGCGCATTCGGCATGAAATAGCCCAACAAGGATTACATGCCGTAAAACCAACCAACCAACCAACCAACCAACCACACACACACCACACACACACACACACACACACACCACAAGCGCACACACATATACACAAACACACACACACACACAGACTGGATTATATAGCCTTGGTTCTGCAACTAGGAAAATTCTGAATTGCAACTGATTAAAAATTGACCTTGTGTAGCGGAGAGGTTTAATAAATTATATATATATATATATGAGAGTAAATATGGAAATTAAATCCGACAATATAAAGAAAATTTGAAAAAAACAAGTATTCCGAAATTGGGATGAATTTAATAATCGATGTTTAAAACATTTCGGTTACATTGAACCTTCATCAGGATGTCTCTTGGGGTGAAGAAAATGATGGATGTTTTTATATGTGACAGGAGATGAAAATCTTTTTAGTTATGTAACTGTATTTGATCAGTGTTTTATTTTTGTAAGGCAATTTAGTTATCATTCCCACTTTGTTTCCCTATGTTCTCTTAAAAATAATCAGTCCATTAATACTTTTTCTCGTCTTTTGCATTTCTTCGAGTGGCGTCACGCGTCATGACACCTTCGCGTGAGTAGATCGCGACTTGCCTTTCAAAAATAAAACGCTGATCAAATACAGTTACATAACTAAAAAGATTTTCATCTCTTGTCACATATAAAAACATCCATCATTTTCTTCACCCCAAGAGACATCCTGATGAAGGTTCAATGTAACCGAAATGTTTTAAACATCGATTATTAAATTCATCCCAATTTCGGAATACTTGTTTTTTTCAAATTTTCTTTATATATATATATATATGTATATATATATATATATATATATATATATATATATATATGTGTGTGTGTGTGTGTGTGTGTGTGTGTGTGTCTGTGTCTGTGTGTGTGTATGTATGTTTCTGCGTGCATATGTGTATGTGTGTTTGAGTGTGTGTGTGTGTGTGTGCGTGCACCTGTGTGTGTATGTAAATGAGCGTGTATTGTGATGTATATGAGATGAATTTAACACATTCGTCACAGGTACGATTCGATACAAGGTAGCAAGTACGGGACATCCAGCGAGTATTGAACTCACTATTCAGTAGAAATGGATTTTTGAGACTAACCTGCTAACTAGTCCACCAGAATTGGATGCCCTATATATGAGATGATATATATCCAATAGTATAGTTTTTTTAAACACTACTAAGTATAGTATATGAGTATGTGTGAGCCTGTGAAGTAACACACACACATTCCCAATCACTCTCACCCTCTCTCTCACACACACACACACACACACACACACACACATATATATATATATATATATATATTCATGCATACATATATACACACTCACGCCCCCCATATATAACTAGATAAATACCATTTTTTGTAATGGGTTAGGTAGAGGGGAACAATCTCTATCGTGGCATCTTTCTTTATTTCTTTTTTTATTTCTTT
>CM042140.1:116742270-116849770 GCA_023376005.1 Doryteuthis pealeii
GAAAGAGAGAGATATGGAGAGGGGGATGGGCATATCCCAAGGGAGAGGGACACAGAGGGAAAAGAGTTTGCATATTCGATTTTAGAGAGAGAAGCAATAGAGAAGGGAGATAAAGAGCGATGGGAGATAGAGAGAGATAGTGAAAAGAGGGAGAAATATGGAGAGAAGGGTGGATGGAGATAACGAAATGGAGATAAGGAAAGAGGGAGAAAGATAGAAAGGGGGGAAGATAAATGGAGGGGGTAGAGAGAAGAGAGAGAGAGAGAGAGAGAGAGAGAGAGAGAAGGTGAGAGAGAGAATGAGGGGCATAGAATAAGCTCTTAAGTATACATATCAGACGTTGTAATAGTTAAATCATGACCCCGTTATATATCCAAGGAGGTCACCGTATGCAATGGTTATCGTCGTAGGAAATGGACAGAGCGGTTCGAGTTCAAATCCTGGACGAGGCCGGTTGGATTTCCCGTAGCGCTAATACCCTTGGGGGAGATTCGTATCGAACTATTCTCCCCCTAACTATGGGTAAATATTAGGGTAGACGCTGCTCTTTTAACCTTGGTATAGCAACTGGTCTAAGGGACGGAAAACTTCGCATTCACATCTGTAAACTCCCGTTAAAATATTGACCTTGTGCCACCTCCGTACGAGCAGGATACGACACAAAGTTAATTTCTTAAGCGGAGTTTAACAGGTTTAAATTCAGAGTTTTTCTTCTTTTAGACTGGTTGCCTAATCAAGGTTAAAGAGTCCAGTCCGTCCTACTATTTATCCAGAGCCGGAAGGAAACTAACTGGATGCATACCTTACCCAAGGGTATTAGAAGTATATGAAAAGCAAACAGCCGAGTCCAGGATTTGAACTTGTGCCCTGTCCATTTTCTTCGATGTATGTATTCACCAACACCTCAGTACGAGCAGTGTGCGATACAAAGTAAATTTCTTAAGTGGAGTATGAATTAAATTAGAATTTTTAAAATTAAACTTTAAATTAAATCAGTGAAATAGATCACTAATTAGGACTGAGCCTATTCTAGTAGTGACGACCCCTAGCGGAGTTTAACAGGTTTGAATTCAGAGTTTTCCCCTCCCCTAGAATGGTTACTTAATCAAGGTTAAAGATCCCAGTCCGCCCTACTATTTACCCATAGCTAGAGTGCACCCCTTTCCCAACTTTATTTACGCTATATATATATATATATATAAAAAACAAGAAAAAAAAGCCTTGTCCAGGATTTGAACTTGTGTCACCAAGTCATTTTTCTTCGACGATAACCATCACACCACAAGCCTCCACTTAAATATATTCAATGGTCCCTCTACTTTATATACATAAAAAAATTTCTTGAATACAAATTGTTTGTTTCAATAAACATGATTCTAAATGCGTGTAACGATAGATTTGTAGATAAACAAGTGAGGGTTTCACACGCTCCACGAAGCAGCAATTTCTGCGTTTGAATTGTTAACTGCCGCTTAGAACATTACTCTGACCTCCATGATTTACTTGAGTGATTTGATTTGGTTTTAAAATATTCTCTTAAATTCAAAGGCAATGAAATAAAACGTTATTTAGGCGCTTTCCAACGAAGAGAGATCTTGTTCGAGACAATGTATAGAGTCAACAAATCTATAAATACTGCTGAAGTCCTCATCTACATCTGATTTTAGGGTTTTAGATAAATCTCTCTTGTATGGTTTAAAACACAATTCTATTTTATTTTTTTAAAGGCTGGTTCGTAATTGCCTGTTGAATTACAGTGATAAAATATATTCGTTTAATCTCTTTTCTTTGTTATCTTTTTGAAATGTTATAGCAAAAAAGTAAAGTGGTCTAATTTTTGTATCAGCCGGACAGCGAGGGAGTCTATCCCCTTTTAACTAGCGCTATACCAAGGAGATTGTTTTTGCGTCAGAGATGGAGCACCACACCTACAATTAGCTCCACAATTTATTGCACAGATCCCTGTGCTACTCATATGCGGAGTTGGCGAGGGCCGGTATTCGAACCAAGAACTTTGCAATTACCAAGGGAAGTGCTCTACTGACTGAGCTAAACCGACCCCACGAAGCAAAAAATGTGTCCTTACAATAAAAAGCTTAGAATTAGAACTGTAAAACTTATTAACATTTATTTATTTTTGTTTACATTTAAAATAGTATTTAAAAAAGGTAGCTTTTTGTTTGTAACATTTTCCTGATTTCTTCAGTTCTCAAAAAAATTAGAATATTTAAAAAAAATTAGTACTAAATTACAAAACAATAATATTTAAAAAAAATCAAATATCGTCCTTAATTGAGTTTGGATTCTTTGTTTAATGGTACAACAACCTTCATGGGTTATCTGATGTCAAAGCCATGCCTACAGAAGAGAAAAACACTAGTTATAATATTTAAGCCATATAATTTAGTGACTTGGATAGCAAAAACAAAAGAGACAAGTAGATAAACGTAAAATTCCTTTCCACTTAATCTGAAAAGGCACAATCCACAAGATTGCAAGATTTTTCTTCTTGGTAATTAAAATTCGAGATGGTCTTCTGACCAGGATTAAGGGATCAGATTACATCTCAAAGTTCCAGAGAATTTCCTCGGTTCCATTTATCAGCATGTTCAAATCCCAGTCTCTTATATTATTATTATTATTATTATTATTATTATTATTATTATTATTATTATTATTATTATTATTATTATTGTTCACTCCTTTTGAGTTTTTCTAATCAGCGTTAGCTGATGGCCTTTCACTGGAGTCTGAGTGGCACCAAGTCTCCTCAGGTCTCCAGGACCCTTCTGAGTATCCTGGCAAATTGCAGCAGTGCAGTATTCTGGATGGTCTCGGTTCTCCCTTTGATTTCCAGATTTTCCAAACTCTTTTCTAATCCTTTTGAGACCGTTCCAAGTGCACCAACTACAATTGGTATCACTTTGATTTTCATATTCCATAACTGTTTTAGTTCTCTGGCAAGGTCCAGATTTTTGTCCATTTTTTTCATTTTCCTTCAACTTTACCCTGTGATCTGCTGGAACTACAAAATCCACCAGTTGAAAGAGTTCTTTCTTTTTCTTAATCACCACTAGGTCTGGTCTTCTTGCTGGGATAAGTTGATCCGTTTTTATCTCAAAGTCCCAGACAATTTTATGCGTTTCATTCTCAAGAACAGATTCTGGTTTATGCATATACCATTTTGTTGAATGGTAAAAATTTAATGTTTTGCATAATTCCCAGTGGATCACCTTTCCAACCCAGTCGTGCCTAGTCTTGTACTCCCGCTGTGCTAGTTTGCTACATTCGCATAGTACATTGTTTACAGTCTCATCTCATAGTCTACATTTACTATTTTGTTGGGTCTTATCAATTTTTGCTTTGATATAGATTGCCCTTATGGCATTATTCTGTGCAGCAATTATTATTATTATTATTATTATTATTATTATTATTATTATTATTATTATTATTATTTTTAACTCCTTTTGAGTTTTCACATCAGTGTAAGCTGATGGTCTTTCACTGGAGTCTGAGTGACAACGAGCCTACTCAAGTTTCCATGACTCATCTGGGTATTTTACTATATTTCAACAATGCCGTTGTCTGATTTCCAATTCCTCTAGTCTGTTTTCATTAAACAATATCGATTTTACAAACTTTTGTCGATTAACACATTTTATCTTGAAGTCTTTGATGATTATGATCTTCATCATTGTTCTGCCTTCATCTAAGGTTCCCCTTCTTATCTACATACCTCTCCTCTCTGTTTAGACCAATCCTTGTCAGTTCATACACCTTTCTCTGTTTAGATTCATCCCTGTCTGTCAAGATCACTGGCCCCTAAGTCGAAATTTGCCTAGCCAATTAACACCTACATCATCGAATTGTTTTGTTAAACTAGCGCAATTAAATTGAAATAAAGTATTTCAATGTGCCTTTTCTAAAAATGTTCCCAAACTTTTCGAACGTATCAACTATCAGGCATGATGCCAAGCCATGACACCTTGCTAGAAACAACCATTGGAACGTTAGTTTATTAGTTATAAGGCTTTCTACAAGAGTTTTATTTTAGTATTTTAAAGACTTTTCATGCCCTCAAATTTATGGCATGATCCAGATTCAAAATCGCAACACTTAAAATTGATATTCTCATTATCTTTTTGGACCCTGTACATTTTCTTCCTTAAATGTGTGTATTGTGTCAATAATACCTGACTTTTACATTACACATACTGTCTCTAGTTTTATTTGCATCATTTTTATTTCATTGTTTTATATTCTTTCGTCGTCGTTTGTGTCCAATTCCACCGCACGAGTGAGAAGGCAGAATAAGTAAAGTAAGTAAAGTCGTCGGGGCGGCCTAACGTCGGTATCAGTCAGACAGCGAGAAGTCTATCCCCTTTCACTAGCTCTAGACCAAGGAGATTATTTTACCATCTGAGAAGGAGCACCCCATTTACCATCAGCTTCTCACTTTACCACACAGATCCCTGTGTTACTCATACGCTGAGTTGACGGAGGCCGATATTGAACTAGGAACCTTGTGGTTTCTAGCCGAACACTCTACCGACTGAGCTAAACCGGCCCCAGGTAGAATAATCAAGTCATGCTGATGACATGGATTCTTCAGACTCTTGCTATCCCTTCCAATCGATCATCGCTCTTACAAAGGCAAAAATAATAAATACTACTTTCACAACTCTCCAAACAGAAATGGGAACAACTTACCGAGTTTACTCTCAAGAACAATGTCTTATGCCTAAAGACTAAATTTCACAATAAAAAGAGGAATCTAAAGACTTATACCTACCCTAATATCTCGAAATTCCTGCTTGATTTTATATTTATAAACAATTAGTGAATAACCAGATGAACTGAGGTATACTCCTCTTTTAAAAGAGTATCTCCAGATCATAGAATCGTTTCGGTAAAGATTCACTTGCGTCTAAGTTGGAATAAAAAGCAATCAAATAAGGCTTTACGTTGTGACTGGATCTCACTTACCAATAAAGATTATACAATCACTATTCGGTAAATGTAAGAAACGGGTTTGATGCTCCACAGGAGACTTATGAAAGAATCTCTACAAATGATGAATATGAAAACTTTGTTAACGTCCACCTAGAAGCAGCATTTGAGTGCATACCAACCAAACCAAAAGCCAAACGTAGCGTTCCCAGTGAGTAGGAAAATCAGCTCTAGATTTGATTCCCCGACAATTTCAAGATACCATATACTGATTGAAACCTATAATTAATAGATTCCTTCATACAAAATGGCAAACAATACTGGAATAACAACATCCACAATAAACTCTTCCTAATCAAACCCACTTTAGGAGGCTGGAGACCAACTTTAAAGAAGTCTAGAAAGGAACAAGTCATTGTGTCCGATTATGCATTGGTCATACAAGACTAACGCACTCTTATATACCCAAACAAGAACAACAACCACAATATGGAACATGTCAAAAGCTTTGACAGTTAAACACTTATTCATGGAATGGAGTTTTTTTGCTCACATAAGAAACCGTTATTTGAAAGCAAACTATATGAAAATCTGTTTGAAAATGTCAGCATGGAGGATATTCTCTTTGTTTTAGGGAAATAAAATTATACCATAGAATATAGACATGAAACAAATCAATACCATAAAACATAATCCCCAATAATGCTAACACATTGTTAAAACCAATTACTAAAAAGTATAAATATAAATACACGATATGTATAACTTCCTAAACGTTAGGCATGACGGGTTGATATGTCGTTAAAATCAATAAACAAATAAACAAACAAACGAAACGGTTTGAAAAAAACTGGATAGCTTGAAAAGTAACCCGGTAAATACCAAAGTCCAGAAACTTAGGAAAACTCAGAAAGAGCTAACACATACCTAAAAAAACAACGTGAATACATTTAAGGTAAAATCAATAAAACCATAAACTTTTTCGTCGATAAACAATATGATAAGCATGGTAAACAGTAAATGAATTTAGTGTAAGTAAAACCATAAAAGTAAAATAGTACAAAACTAAAAGTAACCAGTCAAGAAGAAACGCTTTAGAAGTGTAAAGAACATTTGAGGACACTGCTTGGAAACCCTCCCAAAGCCACAGAAAAAAAAACAACAGAATAAATTATCCAGGAGTAGCAGTAAACTTGGACAATTAACGAACGATCATATCAACTCAGTTTTGAGTGTAATTAAAAACAAAAAAAGCATCTGGCCTCAATGAAATACCTCTTGAAATATGGAAGACGAGGAAATTTGATGCCATACATTTTCGATTATATAATGCCATATACAACCAAAATACCATTTAGACTTGTATGTTTTGTAAGTTTATGCTATTTGGCCAACACTGATGTGTCCAAGTGTAAGAGTTCACAGTAGAATGCTGCTTATGAGTTCATCCTTACTTTTCCAGCCGTGCTCAGTTTGTCTTATTTGGATGGTTTGAAAGATGGGACGTAATTGACCATACAACTGCTGTTTTGGGGAATGCTGCTCCTAGGATTTATTCAAGAGACACACACCATCTTCATATAGTTTCAATCTAGTTCAAAAGTATCATATATATATATATATATATATATATATATATATATACCGATAGGTACGCGTCCTGCCTCTCTGACGCACAAAAATCTAAAAGGGCACAGTAAAATCAGATCCATGCATCCCAGTGTTTTTATTTTTTCTTTCCTCACCATTTCAAGCTAAGGGTAAATACATTTCAATATTTTCTTAGAAATGAATTACACAGGATAGGTTACAAGGAAGGGGTTAGACGGCTTTAGTTGTTTCACCACATCATAAATGAAAACCCTTCACTTTATTAAGACACTTTAGTTGGAACCCATACAATTTCAAAGCAAATATGTGCGTCCCATGACACACTAAATCAAAAAGCTATCAGCATCTCTCTCTCTCTCTCTCTCTTCACACACACACACACACACACACACACACACACACACACACACACACACACACATATATATATATATATATATATATATATAATCGAAAGAATAAAATGACCATATTTATTATAATCTATACATTTTGTTCTTTTTTGTATTATGTAGAAATTAGTACAGTGGACAGACGACTCTGAAAAGAAACATAATGTCTCCTTTTTAGAATATTAGATGCAAAAAAAATCGAAACTTATTTCATTAAAGAGAATTTTTAATTTGTTTAAAAGGTAAATAAATTGTTTAAAAAATGACTGGGCTTATTTTCTGTGGACATTTTCATTTTTAAATTTAAAAAGTGAACAGGCATGAAACCTCGCTGGAAAATTAATGTCTCATATCTAAAATATTAAATTAAAAAAAAAACCTAAAACTCACGCATCTTATTAGAAAAAATTGTGTATTTGTTTAAAAGTTAAATATCAACTCACCGTAATGTAAAAAGTGATAATTCTAAAATTGTATAATAAAAAATAGATTAAATAAACGATTGTTTATCCTGTACAATGAAATATTTAATACAACTTTGAATCAGTAAAAATGTAGATTAAATATGAAATAATGAAAAGAAAAAATTGATGTTATTCATTTGTCTACATTTTAGCAAGAATTGATATAATTATTCAGACTCTTATCTTTATAGAAAAAAAAAGTAAAAATCGTTTTTTTCCGGTTTATTTTTTTTTTTTTTCATATTTCATAAAATGAAATAGTGGGTGGGGTAGACCTCGTAAAAAAACTATTACCCCTAATATATTTTAGGAACAAAACTATTTCAGACCTATTTTCATTAAAAGGTAAATAATTATGGAAATCTTCGTGAAAATCGGACCATTAATTGATTTTTTATAGAATTATTAAAACATTCTCTTGTCGTAACTTGTTTTGGTTACGTTAAATTTCAATTGATTTAACGATACAAAAATGAAAACATTGTTTTTCACTCATAATTTCATTATGTCCGTAAGCTGAAAATTTTTAAAAATCATCAGTAGTTTTTTAATGTTTCTTCTTTTGAATGGACAAAAAATTATCAAGATAATATTAACCTTTATGCAAGTTTGATTGTGTTAAATATAGGGGGGGGGGTAAATTTCACAGGGAAATTTGGTGTTACCTAGTATATATATTTACTTAGTCGTTGTTTTATTTTCGAAGTTTCCTCCGGACATACAGATACACACAACTGTCCTTTATATATGTATAGATGTGCGCTCGTTTTTCTACAAACAAATACAGACAGACAGACAGACAAACAGAATATTTATTTTATGTATATAGATTACATTAACATTTTTTTAAATCAGTAATTAGTTAATTCTCAGCTATTTAACAAAATGTGCTTTACATGTAAAATCTTTAAAATGTGCCGTTTACATTGCATAAATAACTTGCAAGCAAAAACAATTCATTGTTTCCTTAAATAAACAATAAGGAGAACTAAAAATCGTCGGGTCGGACAGCCGAGTCTCGCCACCGAAAAAGACGTTCTCCGCCGAGAGGACGCCTCGACATTCCCCCCAGGAGCCGAACCACTTTAGCCAACAGCACTACCACCACTTGCGATCAAGAGGTTGCGAGTTTAATCTCCGTTACATAAACATTATATAAGAATATTCTCCATTTTTTCCTTTTACTCCTGTCTCAAAGAATGAACATAAAATACATATTGCGTAGACTGAAAAATAAAGGTAATATCGCATACAACTTTAAGTGGATAAATTGACAAAAATCCCTCGATTTCATATATCAAAAACGCTGATAAAATCTTTCAGACTAATAAAAATTTTTTTTTTAATCGCCGTATTCAAATGTGAATCAGCGTGAAATATCATGTGTGAAGCTAGACAGTTAGGTCTATGACCGCTCTCTCTCTCTTTTCTAGGAAGAAAATTTAACACCATGCAGTTAGAACTTTTACTTTTTATTTTCTTTAGAAAAATAAAGAAGATATTTCTTTATAAAGAGAAAAATAAATAAACAAAAGTTAGTTTGGAATCTTTTTTCTTTTTTTTTTTTTTTTTGAAAAAAATGTCTAAAATTTCAATAGTTTCAGATTCTTTATTTCTCAGTGAAGAAAACGAGGAGCCAGCGTCAGGTCAGAGGTTACGGGTAGGATTTGAGTAAGGTTCAAAAGGAACCGTTATTTCTATATCATTATTGCGTTTTTTAATCTCTAAATAAATGGAATTTATCCTGGGGATAAAATATAGTAATAAAAATGTAACCCATTCTATACTACATTAAAAAAGAAATAAAGAAAATTAGCTATCGTCGTCGTCGTCGTCGTCGTCATCCTCCTCCTCCTCATCATCATCATCATCATCATCACCATCATCATCTCTCATGACTCTCTCTCTCTCTCTCTCTCTCTCTCTCATCACCCCTACCTATTGGGACTGGTAGGTATTCTGCAACGGCATCCAGTGTTCGAACAGAGTTGCTTCATGTATTTTTTTTTTTTGCTCGTCTGCCTACACTATTGTATCCACTGGAGAACGTCCTTGCTTTTTCAGTAGTATCCAACATGTCTTGTTCGTCTTACTTGGATGATTTGTGTGATAGGAGATAAGTAGCCATACAGCTGCGTTTTGTGTGGTGTTATTTCCAGGATTTTATCAAGACAGCCCGCAGCATCCTTGTGTAGTTCCCATCTAGACATATTTTCTTTCGTTAGAATCCAATTGGTGCAGCCATACAGTAGCTCTGACACGGGTACAGCTTGAAAAAAATTATCGTTTTATCTTATCAGAAAGATCACATGGATAGTCTGTCTACAGAGGTTATGCCTTTCCTATGTGGATAGTGACATCGCTTTCTGAATGTAAAGTCTTTTTTTAAATAATTACTGTTTTAACTCCGATAAAAGGAGAAAATAATAATGAAAAAAATATTAATGATGTAAAATAAAAAGGACAAAAAATAAATAAATAAAAGTATACCCACAAAGTTTTAATGTAACATTTTCTGATAAATGACTTTTCTGAATATGAAGAAAAAATATATTAGAAAATTTAGCAACAATTTTTTTTATTTAGAAATATTGATATATTTTTTATAATTTTTTGTATATGTTTGTATATATCTATTAAGATTCGTAAAAAGATACAAAAGAGTACACACGAAATGAGTTACTTATGAGTTAGTTTATCAATGGGTACTCGCACTTCTGGCCTTGTTCCAGAACTAAGCTTAGCGTAGCTTATAACTATAGAGATGCTTGATTTTTCTTTTATAAAGAAATCATCTTTAGTATAAAAATTAAACAAACCAAAAAGTATAAAACACTGAACAACATTGATTACATTTCGTATCTCTGTTATTCTTCACTGAAGATTTGAGAAATCCACGTGAGGAACTAAAACATCATAATTAGCGAGGACTAACACCAGAAGCGCTATTACGTTCAATTTCAGACTAATACCCTTGCGATGGTAGGATTTGATTTGCTTGGGTTTTACGGCCTGTCCACCCTTCAGTTATTATATGCCGAACATTTTTTTTGTTTTATTCATTCTTGTTAGATATTCAAATTTTTAAAGTTATTTTTCTAAACACACTTTTTAAACTCATTTTTTATCTATTCAACACATAGATGGGGCCCCAAAAAAGCACTACCTCTCCAATCAGAGTGCACCTGAGAATAATGGCGATGAAGGCGTACTCCACTCTTCCCAAAGCTCCATAATTGGGACGTCACCACTAGATGCAGTTTAACTTCATACCTTACCATAACAACATGACACCAAGACCCTCAGCCAGGGCCTTCTAGCACATACATGATAAAAAGCTATGGGTAAATAGTAGGAAAGATTGGTCTCTTTAAAATTGATTAGGCAACTAGTCTCGGAGAAGGAAAAATCCGAATTAAAACCTGTTATTCTGCTTGTGCGGGGGGCTTGGTAAATACATATTTGATAACAAGAGTTGGGGTTGCCATAAAAGTAAGAGGGTTGGGAAAATCTTATAGGTGCTAGACCTTGACCTGACCAGCCGATTGATTTGAGGGGGCCTCTCTGATCGTCTGTCTAACCCAAATAATGGTTAAAGTGGAGTGTTGTATGCTATGGACTGTCTAGCCACATGGATACCGTACTTAAGCTTCACGGGTTGCCACCCTCGGCCTAAAGTGGTCATATTATGCGTGTTTTACAGCTCTGCAAATGTACAGTCGGTGTATTGTACAGCCCTTGCCGATAAGGTAGGAAATGCATTCACCAACTTATCCTCCAGTTATGTGTTAAACAGTACCACTACTATTCGCTTACAATTATGCTTTTGGCATTAAATAATTCATGAAGGCTGATATACCATTAATCAAAGAAACCAAACCTTCATTAAAGAGTTGTACAACATTTTTATAGAGATATTAATTAAACAGATATCATCATAAATTTAGATATATTTCATTAGATTAATATTTTATTTCATTATATTTCATTAGATTAGTATTTTATTTTAAACCATTTCTAAATGATTTTCGCTTTAAAATCATATAACGGCCAAAATGTCCGTTTTGGATTTAACTGCGGTCAAAATCGCCATATCGAAAAGCCCTGTAACCACTTGTTACGAAAATTTAACTAATTAGCGTAAAGAGCTTGTAACAAAATGCAGCTTAATGATATACCAGAGGAGCATTATCTTTTCTGTGATAAAATGTTAATGCTGAAATGAATTATAAATAAATGAAGCAAACAGAAGAATAATAACAGGAGATTAAGTTGAACAGATGTTAACTTCTTATGCATTATTTTGGCTATAAGTAGGTACCACCAGAATGTGCCAATATTCATTTTAAAAAACGATTTAGAATTAATTATTCAAGGTCAAATTTTAGTTGAATAGTAGTAACATAATGAGCATCAGTAAAAAAAAAAAAAAAAAGCAATGTGATTAATTTTTAATGCATTTTAAACATTAAATTAACTCCAAAATTTATTTTGGCATTTCTTTGCCTCTACAGTTCGATCTTTATTAATTATTAATAGTCTTTTTAACATATATTGAGAGTCAAGGTGCAAGAAAACACAGCAGAAGCTGGTATATTATATTGTGCACTGCCAACCATTGTGCAACATGAATGTAAAAACAAATGTGGGAAGGTTATTTTTGAGTAGGTCGACAAACATTTCAACAAATCTGAAATGCTGCACAAATTGTTTAACAAAAGCGATTTAAAAATAAGCTATTGTTGTACACATAATATGCAAGAAAATATTTCTAAACATAATATAGAAATTTTAAATGAGTAAACTTGCAATCCGAGTACATGCTGCAATTGCAAGGACTCTGAAAAATGTCCATTTGTGCACAATTGCCTACCAAAAAAAAAAAAGAAAGTAGCATACAAGTCTGTATGACGAAAATGGGAGAAATGATTGTACAAGAGTCTACATTGAAGCCTCAGAATTGGAATGGAAATAAAGATCCCCACATCATAGACTCCTCTTTATAAATGGAAAATATTGCATTAATATTGCGCATTAATTTTGCATTAATACTACATTAATAATATTGCATTAATAATATTGCATTAATAATATTGCATTAACAATATTACATTAATAATATTGCATTAACAATATTGCATTACTAATATTACATTAATAATATTGCATTAACAATATTACATTAACAATATTGCATTAATACTATTGCATTAATAATATTACATTAATACTATTGCATTAACAATATTACATTAATACTATTACATTAATAATATTGCATTAACAATATTACATTGATAATATTACATTAATAATATTGCATTAACAATATTGCATTAATAATATTACATTAATAATATTGCATTAATACTGCGCTGACCAGCCATGTATGGAAAATAAAAGACCATACAGAAAAGTGAGAAATTGTAAACTAGCTCACCATAAAAAATATTAATGAATAGAAAAGGTTTCTGTTTAGAACTAATCTTATTTCAAAATGTCGGCATTTTGATAAATTCTTGTCATGTCCTTTACCTCCGACTAATTTGCATAAATCACCACATATATAGTACCGGAAACAGCTGTAATGGAGGTGGATGAAGACAGAAAATAGATGGAAGAGGAGGGGAGGAATAGAGAGGACACTACTACATCTTCTCTTGTCCGTGTTTATCTAGCACAACCTAAATATACCCATTCCTATTTTGAGTAACTATAAAACAATAAAAAAAAAATCAGAATAATCAATCCATCTGAAGATAATATGATCAGAGAACACGGGCACTCAGTGAGAATTGAACTCAATAACCATGTTTTATTAGCCTAGCTATTTAACAATTAAAACAGACACAAATTACAATCTCATTTGAGGTGGTTGTCACTTATTATCGCTTAGCTTAGCTCACCGCCGGAAGTATTGGACACCCAGTGAGAATCGAAATCGCTAACCAGGATCTGCTTACTTAGCTCTTAAATTATTACAACAGGCAAAAAGTCCTGAGGGGTGGCTGTAACTTAATAACTTAGTTCAGTTTAGCACAAGGCCTGAGGTGTGGGGCCACAGTGAGAATCGAACTCACTGACCATGATCTGATAGTCCAACCAGTTCTCTACAAGAAGCGCCCTGTTAAAATGATTCTTTTAAGAAAAACCGCCGAAAACGCAAGTTTTCCTATAACTGTGAGTGTGAGACACACAATCGATAGGAAAGTAGTAAATAACAAGCGTCTTAATATATAGATACAGTCGTTCCTTTCTATTTATTTTAAATAAGTAACACTTATTTCATGACGGAAAAAGTCGGAAATGAAACACTCTGCGCCTAGATTTCCCTTTTCTGCCTCTACATCGAAATAAACATCATTTATATACATATAAAAATATAATTAAATGGATACATAAGCTTTCAGAACTTCCTTTTCCCTAGAGAACTGAATCGACATTTCCTCAAAAAATAAAAAGTAAATAATCCTAGAATTTTGCCAGTTGGAGTGATTATAACATTTGGTGCGTCGATCGTGTTTCATTCGGGAAATTTCACATTCTAACATTCTTAGCGTTAATTATTATAGAATCTGAAATCAAGCCACAAGTCACCCGCAATTTATTCAATTTATTTTGCTCTATACTCCACATTTGTATCTGTATTGAGTTAGAACAACACAAATATACTGTGTGCTGTTTTTTTTTAAACCTGGAAGCTCTTGTATGGCCACTTACCTCCCATCTCGCAAACCATCCTATTAAGACGAGCACGACGTACTAGGCACTTCTGGAGAGGTAAAGATGAACTCATAAGCGACGTTCCACTATGGACTTCTACACATGGACATACCAGTGTTGACTAACCAGCAAAAACATAGCTCGGTGATGGCATTGGATGTCGATAGGACTTACCAAGAGCGATGACCAATCGAAACGGATGTCGAGAGAGAGAGAGAGAGAGAGAGAGAGAGAGAGAGAGAGAGAGAGAGAGAGAGAGAGAGAGAGAGAGAGAGTCAAGGGAACGTACTTGGTGAATTATGGTGATATAACTAATTTGATAAGTTTGTGTGCGCTTTAAGATAACACTCAGAAGATTACAAATAAAGGTGTTAAAATAATTCCAATTAAAAGTAAAAATTACCATTTACCGATGGCTGACGGGAGAACAGAATGATTCATGCTTTCCCAAAGGGCATTAGCACAAAGTAGAATGCAAACAGCCCCGTCTAATATTTGAACACATGTCACCGATTCCATTTTCTACTACAGTAACCGTTAAGCTAAGAGAGCCTCCATTATATTATGTAATCTCTTGTTGTTCTAGGCACCTTTCTGTCCACTAAGAACGATGGCGCAGTGTCCAAAAAAAAAAGAAGATTATCTGCGCAAGTGACTGTGCAAGCAAGCCAATTCCTGAGTGACAGTCTTTGGTGCACTGACTGCATAATATAATCTCTTATACTAAGGCTAAACAGTTGAATCTTATTTTCTATTTAACAGAACTGGTTATGAGGGTGTGGATATGGACTGATACCTTTCCAAATATATTATTGCAAAGTGAACACAAATAATCTCAGCTAGAATTTGAACCCGGTGTGCCGATTTTATTTCGCTGTTTAACGTCATTCGACGTAATAATTTAAAGAGGAATAGAATAATAAGCAAAGATCTTGCAGTGTTGTTGTTTTTCATCATTATTAAAGCCATATTTTATAAATTAACTCTATTCTATAGATTAGTCGTTTCGCTGTTGGATTTCCTATTTTCGATACCTCCCAGTTAGAATTTTTTTCCAGAAAACGACTATTAAGAAAAACAATATTTTAGGTTTCGTTTTATTGTTTATCAAGCTTCGTGAGAAATTTAACGCCAATGCTATCCTGGTAGAAGGACAGTAGGGACACAATTCAAGCTATGACTGGAAGGATCCAGGTTTCATATCTTTCAATCCGAAAGTGAACGAAATAGTACGATTTAAGTTCGAACTCGCTTACTATTTTGTCGCAGTCCAGCATGTTTGCCATTACGCCACATGGACACACCCGGTAAATAAAATAATATGATAGCCAACATAAATGTTATGAATGTTTAGATGCATGTGTGTGTAGCAGTACAAGCCTAAGTACAAGTACATACAACATGAGCTAAATGTAGATAGTAGGCACGGCTAGTTTGTAACACTTGTCTTACTCGTGACATAACATCCGGCTCAAAGAATCCTTACCATTTGATAATTGGAACATGGGAAAAACCTATGTAAAAGATTTTCCTAATTTGAAACAGAATTTTACCCAAAGATCTTATATATATATATATATATATATATATATATATATATATTGCGTAGAGTCGATACCATAGCCAATGAGGATTTTCCGAGGCGTGGTTATTGCTAGTTGAAAACTATATATATATATATATATATATATATATATATATATATATATATATTATTTCTAAACTCTACCGGTTAAAAAAACCATAACTTAGTTTTCAACAAAAAAAAATTAAATTCCAACTGATATATCGAGAGAAAAATTTAAAAAAAAGATAAAGACCAAAACACCAGTACTTTCTGAAAATAATCATCAGTATCGTATGTAGTGGCCCAGAAATTTGACAGTTTCATAAGGAAAAATAAAAAAATTCTTGGTATCTACAAAATTTATTGGATTGTAAAGAAATTCAACTATTGTCAACAAGTTTCACTCAAAATAACCACCATTAGCATCGATCAGAGCCTCACTCCTGCTTCGGAACCTGGAGTAAGCTGATGTTACTGTTTCCTGGGAAGGGTATCAAAAACTACCTTAATTCTGTCAATTAACTGAACTTTTGTTGTACTGGCACAGCGATTGGTGTCTTTCTCAATAGCGCCCGATACATAATAATCCACAGGGTTAAGATCTGGGGAGTTTGGAAGCCAAACATTGGGACTGGCGTAATCGTAAAAATTCGCCGACAACCATTTTTGACTTTTTCCCAGAGGTATGGCAGGGGGCCGCATCCTGCTGCCATATGGCCTACCATGGGCTACGCTTGTTATCCAGGGCTTCACTACAGTGTTTAGCAACTCCACATAGGTATCTGAATTCAACCTGATACCCTCTCAGAAAAAAATGCGGAGGCATCACATCACCCTCAGATGACACACATCCGAAAACCATCACATTTTGAGGAAATTTAGTCTGCATGACACGAGGAGTGTCCTTTGGACTGTATGCAAGCCATTTGTTATTCTGCGTGTTGTACTTTTGATCTTGGCAAAAGTTTTTTTCACCGGAAAAGAACCAGATTGTTTGTGATTCAGCAGAACGTTTCACTTTGCTCATAAGTTTTACGGGCCTTTTATGGGAGAAGTTGTCCTCTGCAACACTTGTATGAGTAGTAGCGATGGTCTTCATTGAGTCCAAGCTTCATGATTGAGGCTGAAATATTCAATAATGTTTGCCTTCATATTATCATCTCTTCGGTTCATGAAAAAGGGTTTGAGAGGCATACATGCATACCCATGATTCCAGTGACGAGGAAGTGAAATCTGTAGTGAAGAAGTGATTCAAAGAACAGTCAATATAATTTTACGGGGCAGGGATATATGCTCTCATTCGAAGGTGAAACATTGTTATTGAGTGAAACAGTGACTTTATGGGGGAAGTAGGAAGGTGATCCACACAGTACCAGCTTAATTTTGATGCATGATACATGTTTCTGTGTTGATAATTATACCTGTCCTAAACAAAATGGCATTACTCTTTGACATCCTCGTAAATATAGATAAATTTAAAAATGTTGGTAATATACAGCCAGATAATATTTGAAGGTAGAATTAGAATTGATATAAGAATGGTAAAAAATTGATAATACTGACTCATCTACCATCTGCTGCGCGTTTACCTACTTAAAAAATGAATCAAATTCTATTTTTACGTCATCATTCAGGGTACGACGGTCCAACACGACATTCGTGTCAAATTTCTTTGTCCAATGTTGTCCGTTTTATTATTTAAGATAAAAAGAAACGAAGAAGGAAAGATAGAAAGAATCTCCAGTAGACCAGAACTAACTCATTAGATACATTCATGTCTTTCATGGTTTATTGTGTGTAAGTCGATGAACTAAAAATTCACCGACATGCGCAGATTTTCTACCTTTGTTTTCATGATTTCTTTTTTTTTTTTTCTTTGAAAAATCAAACAAAAACAAGCAAAAATACCTACACAATTATTATTAAGCTCCGTCTTTCAGGTTTTCTTTAGTTTTCCTTGGGTTTTCTTTTTGATTTTTTAATTTATTTTCCCTGTTTTATAAACTTTTAGTATTTTCTTTTTTCATTCTCTTTTTTTGTGTGTGTGGGTCTTTTTATTTATTTATTTATTTTCTTGCACTTGATCTATTTAAAAATGTCTTTTTCGATACATAATTATGATTACGTTCTTCATTTTTTTCTGCGTCCTTTTCTTGTTTTTATGTGTCCAATATTTTCTTCTTTTTTCATTTAACTCCTCTTTCTTCATTTTAAATGTTAAAATTTTAAATTTTTAATTATCTTCTTTTATGTTGTCTTTCTTTCTTTTTTCCTACTTTATAACCTTCACTTTGTTTCTTTATTCAACTTTTAATTTTTGAATTTCTGATTCTTTCTTCTTTCATTTTGAGTTCCGTTCTTAAGCCAAACCATTCTTTCTCTTTCTTTCTTTCTTTCTTTCTTTCTTTCTTTCTTTCTTTCTTCTTTCTTCTCTTTCTTTCTTCTTTCTTCTTTCTTTCTTTCTTTCTTTCTTTCTTTGCCGATCTGATTTTATTCTTTCTTTCTTTCTTTCTTTCTTTCTTTCTTTCTTTCTTTCTTTATTCCTTTCTTTCTTTCTTTCTTTCTTTCTTTCTTTCTTTCTTCTTTGCCAATCTGATTTTATTCTTTCTTTCTTTCTTTCTTTCTTTCTTTCTTTCTTTCTTTCTTTCTTTCTTAGCCAATCTGATTTTATTCTTTCTTTCTTTCTATTCTATTTTAATTTTAATTGTTATTCATGTCTTCTTTATTTTTTCATTACATTTTGATTTTAATCTCTATTTATTTTCTTTCTTTGCCAATTTGATTTTATTCTTTCTTTCTTTCTTTCTTTCTTTCTTTCTTTCTTTCTTTCTTTCTTTGCCAATTTGATTTTATCATTTCTTTCATTCTTTCTTTCTTTCTTTCTTTCTTTCTTTCTTGCTTTCTACATTATTTAAATTACTGCAATTTTTTCCTATCGTGTTTTCTAAATTGTTTGCTTTTTTTGTTTCTAATTCCTGTTTTCTTTCTTTCTTTTTTCAATTCCTATCCCCTCTTTTAGTTTCTTAAATTTCTTGCCTTGGGCTTTTTTTTTGTTTCTCCCTTTCTTTCTACTTCATCATTCTGAAATCATTCTTATATTTTTATCTCTTATTTAAGAATAATTCTCATCTTTCTTTCTTCCTTTCTTTCTTTCTATCAGGAATTTCCAGCCTCACCCATTATCTTACATTTGCTTGTATGGTAGTTTTTTGTTTTTTTGTTTTTTTTTCTTTCTTACTTACTTCTTGCAAATCTTTTCCGTTTTCTTCTTTAGCCACTTCTTCATTTGCATTTCTTTCTATTCATTATTTCGTTTATTTTAATCTTTCTTGCTTATTTGCTTTCTTTCGTACTTCTTTTCCTCCTATTTTCCTACTTTGTTTTTTGTTGTTGTTGTTGTTGATGTTACTTCTTTCGTTGTGTCTTTCAGTCCAACCACTCAACAGCCCCGGTTTTTCAGTTCTAAATCATTTATACTTGTAGAGAACGGAGAATATTGGTTAATGGGCAAAAATAACTCACACATACAAATAGATATGTAATAACAAAGCATTTTAGTACACATGTGTACGTTCACATAATATTTATGAAAAAAAAAACGCAAATTAAAATATATGCCATAACATTTTTAATTCTCAACATTTTTAACCACACTGGGTGCCAAATTACAGAAAACAAACTGAAGTGCAAAAATATGTACATATTTTACAGACTATATTCATTCTGGGAAGTTTACAGCAGTCCATTAGTAGTTGATGATGTGCTCAATCCGGGTACCACATTGAGCTAGCACATGCTGGATACGGGTTCTTGTGACCATATCGGCAGTGATTCGTCATACTTCACGCTTTATATTCTGCTTCAGCTGCTCTACATCATGAGGCACATACTAGAATACACTCGCTCTTTAAGGTAGCCCCACAAAAAATAGTCGCATGGGTTAAGGTCTGGACTAAATGGGGGCCAGGTGTGCTGACTTCTGAGTGAGAAAAACCTGCCATCAACCTTCTTTCTAGCTAGGCAATGGTGTCATTAGCAGTGTGGGGAGGTGCCCCTATCTTACATGAACCACACGTGATTGATATCAGTATGCTGGCGCCTTCTTGCAGCTTGATAATACTGGTTTTGTAGCATCTACTCCGAAGTGTTTACGTTTTGTTTTGGACCACCCTATATATATATATATATATATATATATATATATATATATATATATATAACAGATTTTATAATTTGCTCGAAGCATTGTGATTATATTGGTTAGGAGGTTGATTTAGAAGGCTATCACAATGCAGGTGTAAAGAAAAAATAATAATACGGTAACAATGATGTTGTGTGTTAACCTGTATTTAATTCTTGAATTTTCGAGATAATATAACTTTCTCAAAAGATCACTGGAACTGAAGCAGCCAAGTTATGGCTTTAGTTCTGCTTCAGTTCCAGTGATCTTTTGAAAAAGTGATATGATCTCGAAAATTCAAGAATTAAATACAGGTTAACACACAACATCATTGTTACCGTATTATTATTTTTTCTTTACACCTGCATTGTGATAGCCTTCTAAATCAACCTCCTAACCTATATATATATATATATATATATATATAATATATATATATATATATATATATATATATATATAATGTATTCATATGTAAATACTTATATGTATTAAAATAAACATAATGAATCTATATGAATTTATATAGTCCTCTTTCTCACTTTGTCTATCCATTTATTTACAAAGCTTTAAAGCCAAGAAAATATTTTTTTAAAGACACAAAATTTACTTATTAGTCGTTACCCAAACTCCTAAATTGAATTCCTTTACTTGGTTATTCCATAAAATCGCATTCTCGGTCTGCAATATACAGGGTGCAGCATAAGTAACGCACTTTTTAATTTCATATCTTATAATGTATATTTTCTTTATTATTTTCTTTAATTAATTTGCTAAATCTTCATTTTTTCCAGATATCTTATACAACCATCAGATTAACAAAGGAACAGAGAGTACAATCAATTCAATTGGACTATCAAAACGATAAAAAATGGCATTAATTTTGTTCCACTTAAACAAAGGGCCGTGCCCTGTATATTAAGCTATGTAAAAAGTTCAAAGTGTACAGTATAAAAATGCAAATAGAATGTTAAGCATGATGATGGAAAACTTACAAATGTCTCCTTTCTTTATAAACTTGTGTAGCTGAATGCTTGAAGGTATATTGTATCCATCTAAAAACATATTAACAAAGCATATATACGCTTTCCGCCTGCAATACTAAAGCCGAGCTTGTGACTTAGATCAAGGAGGCATTCTAAGATCTTCGCAAGGGCTTCGGGAAGAATACAATCACCAGGTTCCGGAGCCGTCATAAGGCCATGGTTGAATTTGAGGGCAGATAACGTGAGGAAACTGTTTTCTCCTAAACGTAACTTAATAGATTTTTGGGAGTTTTAAAAGGTTTGCATATCGTGTCTTCAATTTGTGCAAGGAGGCATATATATATATATGTGTGTGTGTATGTGTGGTGTGTGTGTGTGTGTGTGTGTGTGAGTGTGTTTTACAATATATATTGCATTAAAAGCGAGACAATGGAAACATTAACCAGTTCACACCTGATGATGGCACAAAGACGTGCAGAAAGGGCTCGTGAAAAAACCTTTGGTGGATTGCTACACCAATTCCACCCGGATATTAAAAAGATGGCTAGACGGAAAGGATCGAACAAAAACTCGTCCGACAAGAATTGACAGTAGAGTTTAACAAAAACACACACACACACACACACACACACACACACACATATAATATATATATATATATATATATATATATATATATATATATATATATATATATAGAGAGAGAGAGAGAGAGAGAGAAATAGATAGATGATATCCAGTGTTTCCTTGATAGAATTCAACCAAAATTAAAAACTTAAACGTATATATATAAAGATTTGCGTATATATCTTTCCATTTACGGAGTATTACAAATAAATGAATAAATTGGTGTAGATATAAATTTATTTCGGCATTTATTTGTCTCCTCAGTCTGATCTTTACTAATTCGAAGATCTCATATCCGGTCGCACTGGTATGATCTTCTTGTTTCACTGATTTTTTTTAATTCTTTTTTTTCAAATTCCTCCTTTCACGTTTGTTAAATACATCGGCTCATGGCCATGCGTTTACGCATGTTGGTCATGTTTGTGACGTCGTACTTTTTTAATTTGATTTTTTTTACTTGTGAATATTTCATGTATTTCATGTATTTTATATTTTTTATGTTCCAATTACTGGGGTTTTGAATGTGTATATACTAGGTACCACAAATTTTTCCTGTGAAATGTATACCCCCTATATTTAACACAATGAAACTTGCATTAAGGTTAATATTATCTTGAAAAGCTTTTGTCCATTCAAATGAAGAAACAAACTCGTGATGATTAAAAAAAAAAAATTCAGCTCAATAAAAAGGTTAAAAAATATTTACGTTTATTCTTTTAATATGGCCTAAACTGATCAGGTGACGTATTTTGGTGGTACCTTGTATATATGAGTATGTAAATGTTTTTATGTCTTTAATCCTTAGAAAGAAACAAAACGGATTCCGCAGAAATCGGTCCACAACCTCTCAGATCCTGACTATTCACCGAATCATAGAACGGGTCCGAGCAAAGAATCTCAAGGCAACCCTACTATTTGTAGACTTCTCCAAAGCATTTGATTCCATACACAGAGGGAAAATGGAACTAACACTACCTGCATACGGCCTCCCCAAAGGAAGAGCCACCGCCATAATGATGCTCTATCAAATCACCATGGTACGTTCACCTGATAGATACACATATTTCTTTGATATATTCGCTGGAGTCCTACAAGGAGATACGCTAGCTTCATATATATCTATAATATGCCTAGATTACGTACGTCCAACATCATTAGATCCCATAAAAGAAAAAGGCCTCACACTAAAAAAAGGCAAGAAGCAGGCGATATCCCACACAGACTATTACGTATGCGGACCACGCAGATGATCTGGCACTTCCCGCAAATACACCTGCGCAAGGCCGAATCTTTGCTACACAGCCTCGAAAATGCAGCACGGAACATCGGCATATATGGGAATTCTAATAAAACCGAATTTATGTGTTTTAGAAATGAAGGAGACATCTCCACACTCAATGGGAAACTCCTGAAATCGGTGAAACAATTTACGTACCTAGGTAGTAATATCTCATCAACAGAAAGTAGCGTCAATGCACGCATAGGTAAGGCATGGGCTCCTTTAAATGAATTGTAGTTGTATCAGTGTTACTGTACGGTTGCACTACCTGGACTCTAACGAAGCGCCTGGAGAATAAGCTAGATGGGACTTGCATGAAAATGCAGGCTGGAATATTAAACAAAACGTAGAAACAACATCCCACGATAAAACAGTTGTATGGCCACCTGCCGCATATCACACAAACCATCCGTGAGGCGAACAAGACACACTGGGCACTGCTGGAGAAGCAAGGATGAACTCATAAGTGACGTTCTTCTGTGGAAGCCAACTCATGGGCGCGCCAGAATGGGTCACCCAGCAAAGACGTAAATAGATCGGATCTGTGCGGATACTGGATGCTGCGCAGAGGACCCCCACGGGGGCAATGAATTATAGGGAAGGATGGCGAGAGGTTGTCGTGGATATCAGCGCTGCCAGCGCGACAGGATGATGATGACATTTTAATATTATTTCATTTCTTTTATTCAGTAGTTTCTTCCGGTTTTTGAATATTATTATTGCTATTTTCCCTCTAAATAGAGATGGCCGTTGCTTTTGAATCGTGTTGGTGTTTTTGACTTTTTTTAGGATTTGCACATTTTATTTGTTGGTTTTGATTTTTTTCTTTTAGTTTCCAGAAAGTAGCATAGGGATCTGTGCGGTAAAGTGAGGAGCTGATGGTAGGTGTGGCACTCCGTCTCAGACGCTGAAAAAACAATCTCCTTGGTCTAGCGATAGGGAAAAGGGGATAGACTCCCTCGCTGTCCAGCCGATACCGACTTTCGGCCACCCCAACGACTTTACTCACTCCTCTACAGAGATGCACCCAGAGTATTTACACCCCCAGCCGACACTTAGAGATTCGATTAAATATCTAGCGATTCTTATTTGCAAATTCAGTTTTAAAAATCATATCGTGATGAATAACTGTTTCGTTATTCTTTTCTGTTCGCGTATTTTGTGATTTTTATCTTAAAAAAAAAAAGCATTCGTTTTATTTATCTATTTTATAATTCAGTTTCTTATTCAAATAAAATAATTTTACACTATGAAACCCTTTACATATTTGCAGATTATTATCTGGGTCAAAATCAGGAGTAACGACCTGATGATATTTCTTTATCAGTATAATTAATATATTTGACAATCTAACGCTGCAGTGCATGAAAAATATCTAATCTTTAATAAAATCTAAAGCCTGAAGATTTTAATTGAAGAAAAAAAGAAAAGAAAAAAAAAAAATACATAATATATTTTGTTGATTTTTCTGCAGATGTTTGCATATACACCTTTTATGCTCTCCCACGCTTAACACAAATGTTTAATGGGCATGAGAAAAAAAAAAAAAAAAAAAGACGGTTGATAGAAAAAATAAAGAAAAACAAAAACATATTATTATTGTAAAGTTTGATGATCCTATTCAGTTATTATCATACAAAACATCCAATAAGACGAACAAGATATCCTGGGAATGCTGGAGAAATTAACGATAAACTCATAAGTGACGTTCTTTTATGGAAACCTACTCATGACACACCAAAGTCAGCCGACCAGTTAAAACCTACCATAGTCGACTATGTGTGGATACTGGATGCTGTGAGTTGGATTTGGCAGGAACGGTGAGTGATAGGGACGAATGGCGAGAGACAGTCATGGAAATCCGTGCTATCAACACGACCTGATAATAATAATAATAATAATAATAATAATAATATATATATATATATATATATATATATATATATATATATATATAGTCAAGAAATGTACAGCGGGATACAAATTTAGTAAATCACAGGAAAAAATAAATCATATAATGTACATGGACGAATCAAGAAAGAATGAACAAGAATTAAAAACTCTTATAAAAACTAAAAGTATATACAGCCAATATATAGGGATGGAGTTCGGCATCGACAAGTGCGCCATGTTAGTGAAGAAGAAAGGAAAAAACTGAAACGGCGAATGGAATAGAACTACCGAATCAAGAAGAAATTAGGACACTTAGAGAAAAAGAGAACTATAGATACCTGGGAATATTAGAAGCAGACGCTATCAAACAAATAGAAATGAAAGAAAAAGTAAAAAGAAATATTTCAGAAGAACAAGAAAGCTCTTAGAAACCAAGCTATGTGACAGAAACCTTATCAAAGGAATGAACACATGGGCGGTTCCTCTCGTAAGATACTCGGGACCATTCCTAAATTTGACAGGAGAGGAGCTCCGACAGATGGACAAAAGGACAAGGAAACTCATGACCATGCACAACGCATTTCACCCGAGAGACGGCACAGACAGATTCTATGTGCCAAGGAAAGAGGGGGGAAGGTGTTTCACCAACATTGAAAATTGTGTAGATACGACAATCCGAGCGCTTGACGAATACACTAATAAAAGTAAGGAAAGACTAATTGCAGCAGCCAGGAAAAGCAATTGCAACACATTGACAAACAGAAATACATCAAAAACTAAAAAATAGAAATTGGAAGACAGAAAACTACATGGGTACTTCAAGCCTCAAACTCAATAGTTATCACATTATAAGACATGGACATGGCTAATAAAAGGAAACCTCAAAAGGTGTCACGTGGGATGTTTGAACGTCACGCGGAAGAGACGTGACTTCAGTTGTTCTAATAAATTTCATTCTTTTTATTCGTATTATTAATGATCCATTCGATGTTTAATTCTAATCTTTTAAATGAGTTAATTTTAATACTAACATATTACAATACGTAACTTTTTTCTTCTTACTTAGGGCTAATGTTTTGTTCATATTTTGTAAGCTCGAAAGAGTAAATTTTGTTTTGTTCTTTAAAAACCAAACAATACAGTTATTCAATTAATTTAATGTTTACTTTAATAAATCAATACTTAGATAAATATGAAATTTACAAAATCTCCATGAAAATAAATTAAGAGTGTAAAACAAATATGCTTACATTCATTAATTGTACAAACATTTTTTCAAATAAATTATATTTATTGAAAATATCGAAAATAATTTTTAATTCAAATTTTTCTACAGAATTAACTGAATAAAATTTAGTTTATTGACATTGAACTTTTAACTCCCCCTCCAGCTATATCTTTCAAAAATATTTTTTACACTGTCTGAAGGGTGTTGTTTTTTTCCTAATAATAATAATAATAATAATAATAATAATAATAATAATAATAATAATAATATTTAGTGTTGATAAACAAAAAAGAAAGAACTTGTCAACTGGTGGATTTTGCAGTGCCAGCAGATCACAGGGTGAAGCTAAAGGAAAATGAAAAAAATTAAAAATTAAAAATTAAAAAATAGACAAATATCTGGACCTTGCCAGAGAACTGAAAAAGTTATGGAATATGAAAGTGAAGGTGATACCAATTGTAGTTGGTGCACTTGGAACAGTCACAAAAGGATTGGAAAAGGGTCTGGAATGTTTGAAAATCAGAGGAAGGGTTGAAACCATTCAGAACACTGCATTGCAATCTGCCAGAATACTCAGAAGAGTCCTGGAGACCTGAGGAGACTTGTTGTCACTCAGACTCCAGTGAAAGACCATCAGATAATGCTGATGTGAAAACTCAAAAGGAGCAAATAATAATAATAATAATAATAATAATAATAATAATAATTTGGACATGGTTAAAAAGAGGAAACCTCAAGAGAGAAACTGAATCGCTAATAATTGCTGCACAAGGTAATGCCATAAGAACAAATTATATCAAATCAAAAATCGATGTGACACAACAAAACTCTGTGGTAACAGAGATGAGACCATAAACTATGTATTAAGCGAATGTAGCAAACTAGCACAACGGGAATACAAAGCTAGGCACGATTAGGTTGGAAAAATGAACCTCTGGGAATTATGCACAAAACTAAATTTTGACCAAACAAAAAATGGTATATGTATAAACCAGAATCTGTTCTTGAGAATGATACGCATAAAATGCTCTTGTCGACTGGTAGACTTTGCAGTTCCAGCAGATCATAGGGTGAAGATGAAGGAACACGAAAATATATACAAATATATGGACCTTACCAGATCATTGAAAAAGCTGTGGAATATGAGGTTTAAACTGATACCAATTGTAGCTGGTGTACTTGTAACGGTCCAAAAAAGCTTGAAAAAATAGAGACTGGATAAACTGGGAATCAGAGGAAGAATTGAGACCATCCAGACTACTGCATTGCTGCAATCGGCTAGAATTACTCAGACTCAGAAAATGCACAGGTGGATACAAATTCACTAACTCCCAGAAAAAAAACCCACCTTATGTACATGGATGACATGAAAATTCTTGCAAAAAATGAAAAAGAACTAGAAATCCTGGTACAAACCATCAGAATATACAGCCAAGATATAGGGATTGAATTCGGAATTGAAGAATGTGCTATGCTATAAAGGGGGAAAGAAAATTAATGGACATAATATAACTACAAAATTAGGACACTATAAAATGACTTGAAGAAAAAGAAACTTACAAATACTTAGAAGTTTTAGAAGCAGACAAAATCAAACAAACAGAGTCAAAATAATAATAAATATTGTGATTGCTTTTAAAAAATACTTCGTCAGTGATATATAAGTATTTACCGCGCACTCCACGCGTGTGGGTCAAGCACAAGACCTATTAATGTGGGACCACCCACCAGTTTCGGCTCGTCGGTGGCGGGTGCAAAAAGGCGTTGATACCGTCGGCATTCCCCTCAAGAGGGGGGGGTGCCTCAGTCACTGGGCAATAAACCCAGCTCTACCCCTTTAGATAAAGGGGACAAGTATTGCCTGTGAGGATGGCCCCCTGTAATCAACACTGTTAATTACTTCAACGGTCCAGGACCGAAGCCAGTGGACCCCCGACCAAAATCGGGTGAGTATATATTATATATATATATATATATATATATATATATATATATATATATGTTGTAAGGTCGTTGCTAAAATAGGTAACATGCGATATTTTCCTAAGCTAAACCACAGCACTAAATCAAATGCTGGATTATAAAGCGCACGTGATAAAATAAGACTATGTTGATTGACTCAATATTTTCTTTTATCAGGTTTAATGTAAAGGGATCAATAGATTGAAAACAACCACAAGGCAAAACAGAAGATAAAATATTTTAATCAGATAAAAGGTAAATGAGACTAACGCTTTTTTTTTATAAAAGTTTATCAAGTGAGAAAAGCATGCCTGATAGCATGTTTATGTGTTATGTGTTTGAAAGACACGTCGTCAGTATCTACCTGTCAGCAACTGTATAGTTATCTACTAAGCTTTGCTTAGTTGTCGCGCAATGCCAAACGTGTAGTGCGCCCAGTGAGACTCGAAATCTCTAGTAATGTTTTGGTTATTTCCTATAAGTTTACATGATCAAAGGGAACCACTCTTAACTGATAAATTATTTATTTATTTATTGATCTACTAGGAAAAAAGAAGACGGGGTTAGGGTTAGGGTTAGGGTTAGGGTTCAGGGTTCAGGTTTATGGTTAGGGTCTAGGGTTAGTTTAATGGGAAAATAAATAAATAATTTATCAGTCAAGAGTTGTTCCCCTTTGATCCTGATAGTCTTATAGGAAATAACCAATGGTTTAATAAGACATACCATTAAAATTAATCTTCGATTTATTTGTTTGTTTTTTAGGTTTACTATTGGTAATTTTATGCCGAAATTGTATATTTTGTTAACTCTAAGATTATAGAATGTTTGTTAATTGTTTTTTGAAAATGTTTATGGAAATTCTACTTCTTGATAACAAGAGGGTTTGGAAATATTGCTTTGGGGTTTTAAAAATGTACTTGTAGTTGTTGACTGTAATGGGGATATTTTATTATTTCTGTTCAATAATTTGGACTAAATGACCTTTAGGCACCTCGATTCGTGGGGACATTTTTTCCATTTACACCGTCAAGATCCGGTTAATTGTTAACAGACGATTTTTAGAGTTTTGTTTTTAAATTATAAAACTAACCCCTAACCCTAACCCCTAACCCCTAACCCTAACCCCCAACCCTAACCCCTAACAAACAAACGGATTTTGACGGTGTAAATGAGAAAAGTGTCCTTGTGAGTCGAGATCGCGAAAGGGGTGCCTAAAAGGTCATATGGTCCTATAATTTTTTGTGTATATTTACTTTAAGAAATGTAATACCTAATTGAGACTTACCTCCCCTATCTTATGATTACCCCTCCCCTTGGAGAACTCTCTGGTGATTACTAGAGTGTATAAGCTCTCACTAAGTGTGCCAATTATTCTAAGTAGGATAAAGCTTTCCAAAGCTTATCGTTTGTCATTAAAGAAAGTTTATGGTGTTGCAGGTTTTTGCTGTTTGAAAGAATGTATGTTTTTATTTATTTGTATCTTTTAAGGATGGATTGGATTGTGAGCAGTTCTTCACATGTGCATTTAATTAAAGAAAAATCCTGTTTCCATAATACAGTAATATCGACAAATATTTTCATTATACCATGTCAGTTGTCTCGGCTGCAACTGTATATATGTATGGTGGAATTACAAACAACAAGCAAATACTGACTTAAAAGAATATCCAGGAAGAATAGACCTAGATTTTGATATTCGAGCTGGTGTTTTTCCTCGGATTAGAGTTTAGTAAATATTATTGTATTCTGTCTTAGTCTTATCTTCAGACAGAACGCAGCGAAATAAAAAAAGCGAGCATTCTAGCGGAGGTTTCAACACTGCGGCTTTAAGTCCACTATTCCATCGAAGTGTGTGGAGAGTCTAAGTTGTTTAAATAAAGTCTGCATGGCACTACTCACAGAGAATATGGATAATTTAACCTTTCAGACACATGCACACTGTTAAAACACTCGTTAAAGACACCATAACAACTAGTGGGTGTTGTTAAATTAAAGGTAAGATCTATTTTACCTGAATTGGGCTGAGATCAAATTGTAGTATGTTTGTCTTATTCTGTTATGTTCTGGTCCTCGGAGATGGAAAAGAAAAATAAGGGGAGCCTGGTTCCGGAATTTCAAATCCTGGGGCATCAAATTTATCATACCAACAAAGGGAAAGAGTCCGAGTAGTCTAACTTGGGGTTATTTTTATAGTACTTGCATTTGTCACCCTATTAAAAAGACGACGTTTTACGTATATTACATTAGAACAGTTCTCTGGCAAGGTCCAGGTTTTTGTCCATTTTTTTATTTTCCTTTAGCTTCATCCTGTGATCTGCTGGAACTGCAAAATCCATCAGTTGACAAGTTCTTTCTTTTTTTGTTAATCAACACCAGGTCTTGTCTTCTTGCTGGGATAAGGTGATCCGTTTTTATCTCAAAGTCCCAGAGAATTTTATGTGTTTCGTTCTCAAGAACAGATTCTAGTTTGTGCATGTACCATTTTGTTGTATGGTTAAAATTTAATTTTTTGCATAATTCTCAGTGGATCACTTTTCCAACCCATTCGTGCCTTGTTTTGTACTCTCGTTGTGCTAGTTTGCTACATTAAAACATAGTACATGGATTACAGCCTCATCTCTGTCACCGCATAGTCTACATTTACTATTTTGTTGGGTCTTATCAATTTTTGCTTCGGTATAGTTTGTCCTAATGGCATTATTCTGTGCAGCAATTATTAGTGATTCAGTTTCTCGTTTGAGGTTTGCTTTTCTTTACCATGTCCAGGTTTTTTCATGTGCAACCTCTCCGATTTGTCGTTTGAAGTTTCCATATAATTGTTTTTCTTCCCATTTTTGTTTTCTAGCTTTTGTTTTTCTGTTTTTCCATATGTGACATCTGCTTTTGTTGGCTGTCATAAGTAATCTGTCTTTGCTCTTTTTTGTGTAGTCGTTTGGAGTTGTTGGATTGTGGCCTCTACGCAGTCCTATTATTATTATTATTATTATTATTATTATTATTATTATTATTATTAGCAAATATAAGCACCCTTCGGGTGCAAGTATTTAGGTTTTGATGTAATAAAATATTGTATCAAATTAGAAACTATTTAGAAAATGATAAACTGAGGTGGTATAATCGAAAAATAGAACAGCTTTAAATCTAACTCTTCCATCATTTTCCATCACTCTCGTCTTTCATTTTTCCTAATTTATCTATTCAGTTATATTATGAAGCATTTATTAAAATTACAGTTCTTTTGTCTTGTTTATGGATTTCTTTTAAGTTTTATCCTCGAAATTTTGGCTCAGATTTGTTAAGAGAAAACCAAACAATTAGAAATCAATAATACTAAGCATATATTTATTAAAATCAAATACTTAATATCAATATGCAAATTAGCCTTCTCGTTCACACTGTAAACCGCTATTTTGTTGAATATATAAATATACTTGCTTATTGTTAGTATGTAGATTAATCCATCAGTATTAATAAGGTATAACAATTTTATCAATAATTGAGGTTTAAATAAAAATGAATTCATGGTGAATGTGACGTTAATAACTAAGGGAATTGGGACTTGAATAGTAATTTAGTTTCGGTTACAACAGACAAACACACAATCTCAATTATAATAAGATTATTAAGCTGTATATGTTTCTTTGTGCAAATTAAAATATTGGATGTAATTGTTGAGATTCTAAGCGATTATCTTAAAATCCTTGTAGATGCTATGTGAGTATTTATACAACTTAATAATTGTATTAGACTGAATATCCATAGAACATGTTTTCATACAACAGAAAGGAAGTAATGAGTTAAATTTAAAACTACCGCTTCATCTAATTATTTGCATATATCTCAGCTTTAATGATTGCATATAGTTAGCTTAAGTGCATATTATCAGCCAAATATTGATATAGATTATAATCTATTAAGAATCACGCCACAGCAGGCATACCAATTCTAATCTATTTTTAGTCTAGTAGAGAGGTACAAGGGTGGGATATTTCATGAAAACAAAACTCAATACAGTAATAATTAACTGAGATACGAGTTAAGTATTATCATTATTATTATTATTATTATTATTATTATTATTATTATTATGCTCCTTTTGAGTTTTCACATCAGCATTAGCTGATGGTCTTTCACTGGAGTCTGAGTGACCGCAAGTCTCCTCAGGTCTCCAGGACTCTTCTGAGTATTCTGGCAGATTGCAGCAGTGCAGTGTTCTGAATAGTTTCAATCCTTCCTCTGATTTCCAAACTTTCCAAACCCTTTTCTAATCCTTTTGGGACTGTTCCAAGTGCACCAACTACAATTGGTATCACTTTCACTTTCATATTCCATAACTTTTTCAGTTCTCTGGCAAGGTCTAGATATTTGTCCATATTATTATTATTATTATTATTATTATTATTATATTATTATTATTATTATTATTATTATTATTTTGTATTTAGTGGGTGACATAGTTAATCATTTTCTACATTCAGATCTAATATTTCTAATACTAGTGTACAAGGCGAATAGCCACTCCAGTGTTCAATGTCTGCCGTCGCATAATCTTCCTAACTTTATTTATCCATTTCATCTTTGTAGGAATAAGCTACACTTAGTAATTATAACCCGATCCACACTTTCCACCCAACTACGAGTATGCATTTTCTAAACCTTCTGCAAGAGCAGGATATGATAGAAGGTCAATTTTAAGCAGAGTTTGAATTCAGAGTTTTCCCTTTCCTAGACCGATTGCCATACCAAGGTTAAAGACTGCAGACTGCCCTGCTAAATAATCCCAGCTGAATTATTTGGATGCATACATTTCCGAAGTGTATTAACACTCTGTGAAATACAAACAGCTTCGTCCAGGCTTTGAATGCGCGTACCCCTGTCCATCAATGGGTAAATAAGAGAATAGACCTATCACCATTTCCCACAGTCTCTATTCCATGCTTTTTGAGAATATTTCCAATATTCCAACAATTAAACGTATCACTATGACCTTCATGTTTTATAAGTTTTTCGGTTTTCTCTCATGTTCCAGTGATTTATTTTCACTCTGTGATTTGAATTCAAACCCTTTGTATAAATATTTAATTTATTGCTAAAAATAATAAAGTTTTGGTATCTTTGGGTTTCATCGAAATTGTCCTTTTTTAATAAGTGTTATAATAATTATATCATGAACTGAATTATCATAGTAATAGTTGGAGCGCAGTGGTGTACTGGGTAGAGTCGAAGGAAATGAATTCGTCGACCCGAGTTCAAATGCTGGACGAGGCCACAGTTCACATAGCACTAATACCCTTGGGAATGTTATGAATCCAACTATTCCCCCTTCAGCTATGGGTAAATAGTAGGACAGAATGGGTTCTTTAACCTTGGTTAGGCAACCAGTCTAGGAGAAGGAAAACTCTGAATTCAAACCTCTTAAATCTCCGCTTGGTATGGTCACTATTGTAGTGATTATTGTTTTTTTCTCAATTGAAATACATCAATAAGTAGGACTGAGCCAATTCTTTAACCTTGATAAGGCAACCAGTCTAGGAGAAGGAAAACTCTGAATTTGGTCTAATGAATTTATTTTGATAACTTTGCTGTAAACCTCTCCAGTAATTATGAGAGCGGTCCACATGACAACCATTGTTCTCTTTCATTCAAACCCGTTTCTCTGCCTCTGTCTATCTTTCATGGACACACACACACACACACACAACACACACACATACACTCACTCACACTCACACTCACACACACACACATCACATCACATCAAATCACATTTCTGTTTGACATTTTTCACTTTACGAGCAAGTTCTTCATATTTCTATTTAAAAAGAAACCCTCCTTCAGTTTCATCATGTGGTCCACTAAAACGAAAATATCAACAAACTGAGATTTTCTTTCTTTATTTAAAATAGGGAAAACTGAGCAGGCCTCTATTGAAATTGTTCATTTGCTTCATGTTATTATTGAATCACTGTAACATTTTATGCAGCATTTCGGGGGGTTTCTGTTAGTCAACGTTTATGTTTAAACTGAGCCACAATGACTAGTCAGATTTAAGCAAACGAGGTTTTCTATTACCAGATTATCTCAGTGGTTTTATTTAGTAGAGTAGTTCCTGAACTATGAGTCCTGTAGACAGAGCCTAAAATACACCGGATGCATACCATGTAAGAAACGTCGAAAAAGGGTATTCTGGGTATGACAGTAAACTGCTTCTGGTATCGAGGTATAATTTCTGGGGCTCTGGAGAATCTAAAGTCGCTCATTGGTTGGCATTACGTCCTAGGTCATTTATGACATAAAGGGATCGAACGTATAAGGAAGAAAAGTATAAGTATTAAATTACAGAAATCCGATCTTAATGACAAACTAAAACGGCAATTCTTCGAAGCTATGGTCGTGTCATTGATGCTGTATAGCTGCACCACTTGGACCCTAACGAAGCGCCTGGAGAATAAGCTAGATGGAAGTTGCACAAGAATGCTGCGTGCTATCTTGAGCAATTGGTGGAAACAACACCATACAAGGAAGCATCTGTACAGTCATTTGACCCCTATCTCACAAACCATCCGAGTGAGACAAACAGGGCTTGCAGGACAATGCTCGGGAAGCAAGGACGAACTCATAAGCGACATTCTCCTGTGGAAACCAGCATATGGACATGCTAATGTGAGCCGACCAGCAAGGACCTACATTAACCAGCTTTTGGCGGGTACTGAATGATGCGCAGAGGACCTACCTAGGACAATGAATGATAGAGACGGTTAGCTAGAAATCGTCCTGGATATCACTACGCGAGATGATGATTATGATAATGATGATGATTAGTTTACAAATGATAATAAACATTAGTTCCTTGAAAACATCATTTCTGTAAAAAAAAAACAACAAAAAAACATAGATAGACTAAATTAAATAATCCAATAAGTTCCATAAAAGCAACTCACCCAAGGTAACCCATCCAAACTATAAGCCACGACACTCTATTAAGCACCTGATGTAGCTCTGTGGGCTCTCAGAAAATATACGCAAAACCAGCATAAAATCAAAGTGTTCCTATTATTCTAGAGCATTTAACAGGTAAAAAAACACTGCATCCTTTAAAGCCTCCATGCTTCCTGTAGTGCGCCAACACTATACCTGATACTTCCATCCACATACATGCACGCACGCACAAACATACATGTATATTATTACAGTACACTGTTCATGTTCCTGACTCTAAAAAAATATTCTGTGTACTTGACATGATACCTTGATGAGTTGTGGGGCACTGTACGCAATAAATTTCATTATTATTTTTATATTTGATGGTAGTCTCCATCCATCATAGGATACCATCATTGTTAAAGTAAATTATTTGCCTATACTCAAAGTTTTATAGCATTTAACAGGTAAAAAAGTAATAACGGTGGAGGTGCAATCGAGGGAGTCTTCCTCTTTTCGCTTGCGCTAGACCAAAAATATTGTTTTGCTGATAAGAAGATTTTATTGTTCTCTTTGATAAAATGTAATAATCTTGATAAATGAACTCTTTTAAATGTAATAACTCACATTGATAAAATGTAGAGATTCTCTTGATAAAATGTAATAACTCACATTGATAAAAAATGTAGAGATTCTCTTTTGATAAAAATGTAAGAGATAAAACTTTTCTTTGATAAAATGTAATACTCACTTTGATTTTAATGTTTCCTTGTATAAATGTAACTAACTTGAGGAAAGTGTAATAATTCTCTTTGATGAAAAAAAGTAATGACAAAAATGTAATAATTCTTTTTATTAAAATCAAATGATTCTCTTTGATTAAATGTAATAATTCCTTAGATAAAAATATAATAATAAAAATATAATATAAAAATATAATATAAAAATATAAAAATATAATATAAAAATATAATATAAAAATGTAATATCACCGACTTATTCGAACTGATATCTTCATAATTCTTGATGTGGTCTCAGTCATCATCATCATCATGTCGCGCATGCAGCACGAATCTCTCGCCAACCTTCCCTATAATTCATTGCACCTGAGAGGTCCTCTGCGGAGTAACCAGCATCTTTGCATAGATGGTCAATGTAGGTCCTTGCTGGGTGCCCCATACTTGCATATCTATGTGTTGGCTTACTTTGGCGGATAGATTGATTTCAACGGCATGTAAACCCATCCCAGTTTATTATATACGTAGGATTTAGAGAATCGCATTCATCGTACGTTCATAATTATATTTTTGTGTAGTTGTTTTTCTGCGAAAATACGAATAAATTTTAAACAGATCTATTTTACACATAGATGGGATACTAACGGGTACTACGCTAAAGAGTGGACCTGGGAATAATGACTAATAAAACGGTACTCAACACTGCCCAGATTTCAGGAAATGGAGCTCTACCGTTAGATACGTAGATACGTATGAAACTCTTTTTGGGGGGTTGGTGTTAACCCTCTGCGGGTGATAGAGTTAGCGTATTCTAAGCCCTGCCTACAAGGGAGGCTAACATAACTACATTAGTGGACTTTTCTCTATCTCTAGAAATCTAGTTGATGATGTAGGTATTTATCCAACCCGTTCGTTATGTGTTGGATGTGACATAAGGTCACAAATATGGAGCATCCAGCGAGGCTCGTGGCGGAGGATTGGGTAAGTCCTCCATATATATATATATATATATATATATATGTGTGTGTGTGTGTGTGTGTGTGTGTGTGTGTGTGTCGCCCGCGTTTGAACACTCTCTTCACGTGATTTTAAAAAAAGTTCTTTTTTCGAACATTTCAAAAATTCTCCGCTTTCTAACGAATTTCATAAAAAAAAATGTTTTACTCTGAGGAAGGTCGAATCTTCTTTGTGTGTGGAACATTTGTACATTTTTTTCTATTATTATTATTTCATTTCATTTGGTTATTTAAAAATAATAATAGTTTGAATAATGTACACATAAACTCCTGACCGAAACACGTGTAAGTAAAATTGATTAACATTTTAACCTATTTTATCCATTCTATACTTTCTTTCCTTTCTTTCTTTTTTGAACATACCGTCGGATTCACTTCCATTTTCATTTTACACACACACACACACACACACACACACACACATATATATATATATATATATATATATATATATATTTTAAAAAAATTAATTAAAAAAAATTCCGGCCATAACATTGAACGTTTCATCTGCACCACTTTCGTCTCATAACGGTCCACTTTCGCCGTTCTCTCTATCATACACAACTCGCTTTTGAGGAAGACCACTTCAATAAAGGGTCGAAACAGAATTCTGTCAGCGAATTTTTTACATCATGTGTTTGTTTTTTTCTAAATATTTATTTCACGCTGTCGGATTCACTTCCATTCATTTTCATATATATATATATTATATATATATATATAATATATATATATATATTATATATTATTCGTTGTATCTAATTATGACTGATTCTAGATAGATTCTGGAAGTATATTTTATTTGAATATTATTGAGTAGATTTACTCTTTTTTTTTAATTATCTACAGTTTTTCATCCCAACCATATTTTACTTCAATCGTATTAATTTTTATAACGTTTATCTGTTCTTTTTATTGTTTTGCTTTACTTACATTAGGTCATATCTATCTTCGCTCAATACAAAATGCAACATATGGATCTTGATGACGAGTTGTAGATCCGGTAAACTAACCCTGAGGTAGTTCATCCAACATCAGAACGTAGCCAATCAGCATAAAAAAATACTGTTATTTAATTTCAACTGTCTCTGACCTGATATTAAAATCAAGAAATACATGGTGACTGCCTTTGCGCCCATGTCAAACCCTGCATAACCTGATATTACTAACATAGTTCTGTATTAGTTAAAGGTGGTACGAGTAGATAAATCGTTTATCTGCAATTGATAGGTGCTTTTCAAAACGTCCAATGCCAGTATCAGATTTCAACTTGTATAATGCAACGAGGTTAAAAATTAGATGCACTGATTATTGTTGATGACGCTTGGAAGCCGTCCCAAATCTGTTTGTAAATGTTTCTAAGTCTCGCTACTTCAGTCACCCGTTCCCAATGATATCTCGATGATTCTTGTAGTGGTCACAGTGACTGTTGAAAATTGATTGATTAATTTTAACGGTACGTGAATCCATCAGGTTATTTTATGCCTAGAGGTTAGGTTCACCATACGTTCTATGATGTTTTCGCAGGGACACAGAATTTCGTGATCTCTCATTGTTCCGCCACTGCATGTATCTCTTATCCTGGGTTTTGTAGAGCGTCCAATATTTAGAAGCGTACAATACATTAGCGGTCAAATAACGGCTCTGTACACTTAGCTTTTCTCTCATATTTTGATTTTTCTAAATGTTTTCTAGAAATGCTCTATGTTCAAAATAGAGTTCAAGTAGGTAATATAATGTTGATATTTCCATTTGAACAACGAAATGCATTGGCTAATGTATAAGAATTCCCATATATTATATTAAGCTATGTTTTATATCATTCCATCCTTCATATTTTCTTCAAGTGTTATCAAATGTTTTCTTATATTGTATGATAATGAGAGTGACGAAGTCAGTGTATGACGTCAGTGGCTGGTGACGTGTGATTCATGTGTAAATTATGAAATAGTTGAGAAATGAGAAAAAAACAGAATTAGGCCTGTGAATTATACGTGGAAGTCACTAAATTTGGCTTCTGATTAGCCGAGTCAGAACCAACAGTGCGAAGAATAAAAGAGAAAGTAAGAAAGTTGAGAGTCTGGGCTGAGTTTTCGAAGAAGACAGACACAAGATGACGGTATGTCCGCCGGGGCCATTTACGTGAGTTAAAGAAAAATAAAAGTGCTAAAAGAAAAAAAAAATTATCGCAACCTTCCAACATCTGATGATACCTTGGTCATAAGTCTTTGAAACTTGCCTATTGCCACCGTGCTACTAAGACTGCTAACTTTGATCAGAATTGGTTCCGAGATAGTTTGCCATCCCGATAAAGCACTTCTATTGTTTGTTTGTTTGTTTGTTTGTAAGTTTTTTTGTCTTTGTTTTCCTTTTTCTTTTTTATGCTCATGTGCTGACCAAAGTCGAATGTAGACCAATGATAAAAATCAATTTTTAAAACTTGTAAAATAAACTTACAAAAACTTTAATCATCATGACCGTTACAAACCGTTGACCATAACTATGTGTTTTACGGTGTGAAACGATATACAGATGCTTGTGTATATAGTAATTTTTCGTCAATTTATAAGCACCGACTATGAAAACCAACCTATCCACCCTTAAATTGGACGTGGTATTATTCATAGTTGACGGTTAAAAAATGGGAATATTATCATGTTTTTTAAATGTAATTATTCATTGGTGTTAACATCACCATATTACTTCTTGGTCAGGGGCTAATAATCTCAGTAACGATTGTTTTCATGCCTACACATTTCTTATTAAGGTGGCGGTTTTCGTTGAAAATAATGAGGTAAAATTTACAATTTCTTGAACCTGATTTACAAGCATGCAGCCTTTGTACAAATTTTCCATTGAACAATGGGGATTTATAAAATGTGTCTTTGCAAGCCCATATATATATATATATATATATATATATATATATATATATATATATATATATATATATGGTATATATAAGTGATCTTAATGAGACTAATGTAGTATACAAATTCAAATGGCCCTTAGATTGTTGTCACCCCAAAAATAAAAGTACTTTCATCGGTTTTACTTCAACGACCTTGTCATGCCGTTTGACTCTTCACATGACAGATAATAGCTCCATTTTACAACATCTAAAATTACATGCAATCTCTAATTACCAAAATATCCTAACGGAAAATATGCACATTTTGCACAAACAAAAAAACAAAGAAAAACTCCAAATACTAGAAGCTTTATGCATCAAACAATACAAACCATCTTTAAATAAGATTAATTTTGAATGCATTACTTACATTTTAAAATGTCTATAACACTTTTCTACCAAGTCTCCTCCTTCCAGCCTCCATACCCCTTAATATAATTTCTACGAGTTCCCCTGCTAGTTACTCTCACTACTACTAACTTGAAGAAAAAAAAACAAAAAAACTGGAACACAAACACATCACCCTTGATGATGGCACTTTGAAGTGCCGAAAGGACTTCGGAAATAAACTTCGGTGGACTAATCCACGGATTCCATCCAAATGTAAAGAGTTGGCCAGAAAGCTCGAAAAGATCATAAATAAAATTGTTAAACAGGAGCCGTGCCTTTTGTTTAATTTCACATGTATAAATGAAAGAATGCTGCGCAAATACGCACGCACACACGCACACACACACACACACACACACACACACACACACACATAAATATTTTTTTTTTTTTTTCAGATAAAAATTTAGAAATATTTATATCTAATAAAATATAAGATATATAATATAAAGATTTAGAAATATATTTTTTATAAAATGTGATATATAAGTAAAGTCTATAATGTGGACGGAAATAGCCTATTGTCTGTATACAACCGGACAGCAAGGGAGTCAATGCACTTTTCACTAGAGCTAGACCTGGGAGTTCGTTTTTGTATCTGAGATTAGAGCGCCTCAATTACCATAAGCTTCCAACTTTACCGTGCATATCGAAGCTGTGATACCGATGTGCTGAGTTGGCAAAGACCGGTATCAAACCCAGAACCTTGTGGTTTCTACGCGGATGCTATACCAATTGGGATAGGTTTTTAACTTAAAAAGTATTTCTCATCGCACAATAGATATAGTTGAGCGTCTCTTCGTGGTTTTGTGGTTAGCAAGCTAGATTCGCAGTTTTATAGCGAGTTCAATCCTCGCAGGATGGCCCATAAAAATCACCACGTAAAAAAGATCTTCGGGAGGTCAGGGATTTTTTTTCGTCAGAGTAGAGGGATTGACATCCCATAATGATATAGTAGGAAATTTTAATTCAATGATTAACTATATTTTTAAATAAAATATAAATGACGCGATTTGAAAAATTTTAAATTAAAATTTAAAAAAAAAAAAAAAAAAAAAAAAAATTGAATAACGCAATCAAATTAATGTGAAATAATAAATAATCTTGAAAAAATAACATTATTAATTCAAAGCGTAGCCGATCGAATATCAAATTATTATAGTATACTATTCTATAAATTTGATAACAATGTGATAAAAATAACATACTATACTAAGTATAGTATATTATTTTTTAAATCCAAAAGTGCACTGACTTGAAAGCAATACGAGAAGAAAAGAAAACTAAATGAAAAAAAAAAAATAAAAAAATTAAACATACTTTTTAAATAGAATTTTCAATGTGCTTTTAAAAGTTAAATATCAAATTACAGTACTGATTTTGGTACAACTAGAGGATAACGCGCAATAGATAATATCATTAGAATCATATTTTACGAATAAATAACATTAGATTACGGAAATTCCCAGAAACGCCATTAGTTGGTTTAGACGGACAGTCGGAGAGACCAACTCCAATCAATCGGCCGGTCACATCAGGCCTAGCACCTATATGATAGCTCCGACTGTATTATCATTATGCAACCTCCGAACCCCTTTTTTATTCTATAAGTACTAGAAGACGGTCGCTGAGAGTTTTAGTGTTGTGGGTATGACGTTAAACTGCATCTGGTGATGAGGTTCCAATTCTGGATCTCTGGGGAGTGTAGAGTACTACTTCATTGCCATTACTCCCAGGTTCACTCTGAGAATTAGTTGTTGGATCTGTTAAGGTTCCATCGATGGGTTAGATGGATCAAAACTTGAGGTTAAATAAGTTTATAAAAATGAGCCTAAAAATTGAATACTCAACAAGAATGAATAAAACAAAAACGTTAACGGCATAAAATAACCGAAACGTTGACATGCTGTAAAATCTAGCCAAATAACTAACCAGCATGTTCACAGAAGAAGAAGAAGAAGAAGAAGAAGAAGAAGAAGAAGAAGAAGAAGAAGAAGAAGAAGAAGGCTTAATTTAGTATACCGCAGGATCAGAATCATAAGGTATCCAATGAGAATGCACCCCGCTAACAATGTTGAACAAACTCATTACTGAGCAACCATCGATCTGCGACGCTAGCTCGCTGGCCATTACACCACTATACCCAGATAGAAATACAAAATTCGTGATATTAAACGGGAAGGTAAAGAAATATGTTTTTGTTCTTTGGATTTTAGTATCAAAGATTGAAAACTTAGAGTTATTGATGAGATTCCTCATTCGAAGAAAAAACAAATATTTACGTCAACAAATGTTTACATTGTCATATTTTGTTTTCTCGGTATGTCGTTCACTTTTTCGTAATCATATTTGTTTGTTAGTCACTGAAACAAAGTGCAGGGTTTATCACCAGAAACGAGGTGTTACGATTTGCAAATCAACATGTCAATATTTTGTAAATAATTAGCACTGGACTTTGACACAGATGTCCTTTATATACGACAGGAGTTAGAGATTCGCTGATATCTATTATATGAAAACAGTATAGCATATTTATTTACGTATAGATCTCTATCATAATTACGTATACTTACTTTAACTATCGTTGTTTCTTTGTTAAAAGCAGTTTTACAATAAAAACACAAAACAATACAAAACGAGACAGGAATATTCATAAAAATGTTTTCATGTTATTTCAAGTATTTTCTGCATCATCATCATCATCATCCCCGTTTCTCTCAATAACAATGTTCCACCTTCGAATGAGGACATGTATCCCAGCTCCGTAAAACTTTGTTGACTGTTCTTTGAGCCACTTCTTCACTACAGATTTCACTTCCTCGTCACTGGCATAATGTTTGCTTCTCAAACCCTCTTTTATGGGGCCGAAGAGATGATAGTATGAAGGTGGTAAATCTAATGAGTACGGGGGATGCGGTACAAGTGTCCACCAGAATGAGGCGATTTTCTCCATTGTCCTTGATACTTGTGTGAGGTCGAGAATTGTCATGCAGAAGGAGGATATTGTCGATTGGCAAGTTGGGTCTTACTTGTCAGATTCTGACTCTGAGCATCGTTAGGGTCTCAATATCGACCTTAGTTTAATAATAATAAAAACTTCACATGAAATAAAGAAAATCGTATTAGTTTTTGACTCACCCTCGTATATACCATTAATTCAAATAATTAAACCTATATGGTTTGTTTGTGGTGTATTTTATGAAACTAGAATAGTCAGATATGAAAGAAAAGTTGTTTTGTATCATATTTGTAATTGGTTTATTTTAATGTGTATGTGCATGTTTTGTGTGTGTGTGTGTGTGTGTGTGCGCGCGCGTGTGAGTGAGTGTGTGCGTGTATGTGTGTTTTGCATCTTATTTATCATTAGTTAAATGTGTGAGGGTTTGCGTTTTATTTTCTATCATTGTCTGTGGTGTAATGGTAATTGTCGGAGATAATGTACACAGCGGACCGAGTTCAAATCCTGAACGAGGGTAGTTGCATTTCACATAAGGCCAATACCCTTGGAAAATATATGAATCCAACTATTCTCCATCCTGTTATGGGTAAATAGTAGGGCTGACTGGGCCCTTTAACCTTGGTACGGCAACAGTTCTAGGATCAGGAAAAACTCTGCATTCAAAACTGTTAAAGTTCGCTTTAAAAAACAACAACTTTGTGTCACATCCTTCTCCAGTGAAGAGGTTTGGAAGTACTACTCCGATAAATGTTTTTAGCTTAGCTTAGTTTATTTATTTATTATTTTTTTTTTTTGTGTGTGTGTGTGTGTGTGTGTGTGTGTGTGTGTGTGAATAAGCAAAAAGAATATCATGTTTCAGAAGTTTATTGTTTATCATATAAATGTGTAATCATATAAATGGGTTTTTTTCTTCCTTAACTAATAAAGCTCTCTAAATTGTTGTCGAACTAAATCAAGAAAATATTCTAACGTAAAATTATTATTGTTCCTCGTGTGTACATGCAAGTTCGCCCTTTGTTGTTATAGCTTACATGAAAATTCTAAGAAATATTTTTTCAAAGAAGACACATCATAGCGTTATTTTATTAGAGTCACACACTAAATATTCAAATTTAGAGAAAAGGCGATTTTAGTCTAATTTTCAACTGGATTATAATTTGAAAGAAAGTCCCAGTTAAATATACATTTTAACATATGGAGGCGTGCGTATCATAACGGTCATCGTCATAGGAAATGGAATCAGTGACTATATGGTTCAAATATGGTTTGCCAGTCATTTCACCCTAAAGCACTTGGGACAAGCAGGTATTTGCCTCTCATCCCACTTATGAGGGCGTGACACAAGGATATTTTTATGTGGGCCCACCCACAAGCCGAAGCTCATGGATGGTAGGTGGAAAATATTGCGTCGATCCAGTCGGCATTCACCCTAAAGGGGGGCACTTCAGGCGCTGGGCAATTAGCACAGCCCTGCCCCTTTAAAACAATGGGGCAGGTATTGCCTGGGGATTTCCCCCCCCCCCTACCTGGGATCGATGCTATTAACTTGTAAAGATCCAGGGCCGAAGCCACTGGACCCCTGGCGTTGGCTGGATCTACATACTTGGGAAATGTAGGAATCTATCTCTTCACGATCTCCCCCAGCTATGGGTAAATAGCAGAACATACTTGGTTCTTTACCATTGATTAGACAACCAGTTTAAGAGAAGGGAAACTCTGAATTCAAACTAGCTTTACTCAGCTTAAAAATTGACCTTGTGTCACAGCCTGCTTGTGTCGGAAGGAATGCATAAAAATTTACATTTTTATCATCCAAATCTTCTATGTAACGAAGAGATATATGATATGCTTAGTAGAATCCTTCACCCCGATCTCATAAAAAGAAATAGATATCAACAAGAGTTTCTATTAAGACGGGAACCCAACGGCTTCACGGGTCGTCTGGTCTTTCTTTTCTTTTCTTTTGTTATTTATTTATTTCAAAATTTAATTCTGTTCCGGTTTGCCAACAAAAAAAAAAGGATCGTAAAACAAAGATAGTAATTCACGAGAAGCGAACAAAGAAGTTTAAGAAATGAATGACGCACTTTGCAAGTAATTCAACACCCAATCACAGGGGCCTGGGAGTAATTTTCTACGAGAAGATAGGATTACTAGAAATGAGGGTAAACATAAATCAAACCGATAAAAAAAAATCTTTCAATGAAATCGCGAAATTCTGACGTGATCTTATCGCTACCGTTTATATTACATTTGTTATTCTTCCCATAAAGATAATCAGTTTGAAATGCTAAAATATTAACAACTTTATGTATAGAAAACTGATTTTCCATGGTAGAGTTTGGTTCTAATGATATATTTCTTTTTTAGATTTACTAGCAAAATAAAAAACGATGTAAGAATAATTTTTTGAAAGATATTGCTTGAGGAAGTGGAAGTTAAAAATTAAATGTCGGAGAGTTTGAACCATAAATCATGAAATCACCAAATTTATTAAAGGAGTAAAAAAACAAAAAACAATTTGAAATCGAAACTAAGTTCTATTAACTTTGAATATCTATTAAAATAAAACAAACTATATATAAATATATGATACCGGGGATGTATCTACTAAAACTTGGTTTGGACTGTCTAATGTATTTCTTCTATGTTATGAACGATTTCGGGTATAGTGACGTATGCAGTGACGTAGTTTTTGTTACAGACAAAAATCGGAAGCGAATCTCCATTATTAATAGATTTATTTATTATTCATTTATATTAAAAAGGCAATTACAATGCGTATAAAAAAATGTCCAGTGTCTTATCAATTTCGAAGAAATTTCAGCTTCAGAGACTGTTTTTGAAATGGACGCGGTCTTGTGTGTTTTTTGTTTGGGACGTTATATTAAATATTAAAATAGAGACAATAATACGCAACGTTGGTATTCTTAGAATTAAAGAAAGTTTATTAATAGCTAAGTTACACCCTCGCATAAACAGTGGGTTAGAATTAAACACTGAATATATAATTAGTTAACATACACATGCCATAAACACACACACACACACACACACATATATATATATATATATATATATATATATATATATATATATAATAAATGAATAAATAAATAAATAAAAGGAATGAAATTGAAATTGATTGAACAACGGATACCACGGCTCTTCCGCGTGGCGTTATAACAACCTACGAGAGGCGTGTTTATAACATCCATAACAAAAAAAAGACCGCGTCCATTTCAAAAACAGACTCTGTGAAGTTTCTTCGGAATTGATAAGACATTGGACATTGTTTTATTTTTTATACGCATTGTAATTGCCTTCTTATAGATAATATACTTTACAATGCTTCAAGCAAATTATCAAATTTTATTTATTTAATTCTTTGTTTAGTTCAGGTGGACTGTTATCTTCTTGAATAAAGTGGAATCGTTTTCTAGCCCTATCGTCTGGGGGCGGTAGAATACACCGACTGCACCTCTGTACATGGGTAAGGCCCCCAACTGGGCCACCTGTTGGCCGTGGGTGCCGACCCGTGATGCCTGAGGACGGGATCATGGTGGCTGAAACACTTCACTTTAACCCTTACTTGGGCTAGACGGGCGGTCGAAAAGGCCAAGCACATATATGATTGTCCCAACACTATTGCTCTATTGGCAAGCCCCAACTATTTTCATCATATGGGTGCTAGAAGGCGGTGTCTGAAGGTCTTCATGTCCTGGGTATCGAGTTAAACTCTAACTGATGGTAGGTTTCCAATTCTGGAGGTCTGAGGAATGTGGTGCAGCCCTTCCCAGGTCCACTCTAACCCGGAGAGTTATTACATGTTATGGTTCCATCTATGATGGGACCATAACTCGTTAGAGCCAGTTAATAAAGATTGAAACAATGATCAGCCAAGATTGGTGTGTCCATGTGTAGGAGTCCAGAGGAGAACGTCGCTTATGATTTTTTTCCTTACTTCCACAGTAGTACTCAGCAATCCTTTTTCGTCTTACTTGGATGGATTGTTTGGTGGAATGTATGTGGTCATACAAGTGTTTTTTTTTTTGGGGGGGGGGGCTGCTTCCAGGATGTGTTCAAGACAGAACGCAGCAAGAGTAACAATGCCTTGCTTCTAAAACGTATCCGACCAGAAGTTGAGTAAGTTCTTAGGAAAAAGGATTATATAGTAGTCCAAAAACACGTACAAATTCATACATATTCATGTAATTTTAGTTTTTGGTTACCGAGTTTCATTGCTGTGGAGATTCGTGCCTAAAGGTAATTGCATTTAGGAACATTTTTACTTTGAAGAATAATTATGAGAGTTTCTGATAAATAATAAGCTAGCAGTATATATCATTGGCATGTAGAGTAATTGTTTAAAACGGTCACAAAACCATCGAATGTTACTCGTTATAAGTGATAGTTTAAGGTCATTTAAGTGATTGGCTACCATTGGACGAGAATGCCACGTAATTAAGTAGTACTAGAAAATCAGTAAAAAGATATAACCTATTTTCAGTCCGAAAAGAATCGTCGAAGCGAGCGCATCGAACTTCCAACTATGCTATGATCTCTGACTCCTGAGAGGAGTTCACAGAAAAATGTATATACGGTATTCTGCGTCCCAGAAAAGAAGAACATGAAATAACTTATCAAAACGATAAAGATCCGAAAAGGGCAGAAAAACAAAAACTACCAACCTATCATTTCTTTATATTTCATTTGATAATGTCGCCTGTTCTGTTGATTTCATTTTAGTTCAAAAGTTCGCGGAAGTTCATCGAAATTAAGCAGTGATGAGCCTTAACAACCTAAGCAAAAGCAGGTAGTGTAAGAGACCTGAGGCATTTGTTTTGTTTTTTAAATGGCTTGATTCTGCATTAAATGATCTAAAAAGGGCTGATATACTGTAAGACAAATCATTCAACCAAACCAACCAAAAGTAGGTTTCCATATTTCCACAGAACACCGTGTGACGCCATGTTTTGTTATGGACATTTGGGTTATTGAGCAGACACCACTTCTAAACAAGTACGAAGAGGCTTGGAATTTATATTATTTATATTACAATATTTCTTAGCATATTTACTGATATTAAGCCATGTTCCTTAAGTTAAGCTTAATAAATATAAATTGAACAATATCTATACTCGTATTTATATTTACACTTGTAAAAATAAACGCAGGTCAAAAGAAAATATTGATCATTTGGCATAGAAGACAGGGTTTTGAACCATAATAGGTGGTGGTCGATAAAACATTTTAAACGTCCAGGGAAATAATGACGCTGGCCTTGGCGTTCACACAATGGTTTCGCAGTAACAAATATAAAGATAGAAATGGAAAACAAACAATGACACACACACCCACACACCCACACCCCCCACACACACACAAAATCATATATATATATATATATATATATATATATATATATCTTAGTCAACAAGACCAACTAGTTAGTCTTACGCCGCCAACAATAGATTACAGGGCGATGCCACGATCAAGTTATTGGGAGAAGTAAATTAACAACAACATCAACATCAACAACCAAATTTTCTACACGACCATCGATGTTTATTTTCTTTGTAGTCACAAGAAACGCAAAATGCAAGAATTACCAGACACTTTTGACGAATTTTCTCTCAGTTTTGACAACTCTAATCTGGCTAAATCATTCTCGTTGGATGATCCATACTTGTGACCTTGTGTCAAATTATACACGAGACGAATGGTTGGGATGAATATTTTTCTATACGTCAAAAAGTAAATACTTGCATTTGGTATTCAAGATTGTGTCTATGCTTTCTGCTGAGAAATTGTTTATCCGACCCCCTTCAGGGACAGAATTTAACGGTTTAATGTGGAGTGTTCCACAGGGAAAAAAGCCTCTTATGGAGCAGTTTTTAAAATTGTTTTAATTCCATCGGCATTCTACTTCAGGTACCTGGTAATAAACCCAGTACTTATTCCTTTTGGCCAGAGGGAATCACCCCTGAGCTCAGCTGTAATTCTTTAATGATTTTAGGGACAAAAGGTCGAGAAGCATTATGCTTACTATAGATGTTTGGGTGTAATAATAGTTAGCGTCGTAGAAAATGGCATCGGAGGGCAGTGATCAAATTTTGGAGGGTGATTTTCTTCAATTCTGTGGGATAATACCAGAAAGGCATGAATCCATCCTTTTCCCACTCTTCTGCAACTAAAGATAAATTGTAAGGTAGACTGTGCTTTCAAACCTTAACAGGAAAACTGGTAAAAAAGATCTGTATCAAAAACCTGAGGAATTGTATACAGAAAAGTCTGTGGAACATCAGTGTACCATTCTTCTATCACTTCAAATTATACCCAGTCGTGTTATAACGCTCACTTTTAGTCTAATGCCCTTGGGAAAGGTATGAACCCCCTCATCACTCACCAATGGGTTAACTTTTTGTCTACTTTAAGCCACTCACAGCGGCTCTCCCCCCACCGTGGGCAAAGTAAAAAACTGATGATTAGTTCATTATAATTGAGCAAAAGGACTCAGATTACAATTATAATTGGACTTTATTTGAATAGAATGCGTTCTGAGGTGAATAAATAGTGGATTTTAAAATATCCCTTCCTACAGGTAAAATTACCAAAAAAATTTGTTATAGCCGAGGGGGAAGTGTTAAACCGCGCCACTACTGTTCTTCTACAAATATGATTTTAGCATTAAGCAACCCACAAAGGTTTATGCGATTATACAAAGAAACAAAAAACTACAAAGACTTTTGACTTGTCCAACACAAATCTTTACGATTATAAAGAAATCACCAGTGTAATCCGTCTAACCGTTCATAACTTTAACTGAATTCTTAGAAACTTGTCGCGCAGCCGGAAGAGCTAATTATACTAGCAGATTGACTGCTTTGGTTTCTTTATTCAATGGCATATCAAGAGTAGTGATGTTATTTAACCCACAGCTGGAGGATAAGGATGTTAATAACTTTCCCCACGACATTAACCCGAAAGTGACTGGAGTTCGAACTCACTTTCTACGATGTCGCAGTTCAGCAGATTAGCCACTGCGGCATGTAAGGGAAAACTATGTTGTCTTTTTTTATATGTAAGGTACTACTGAGGTGCACTGTATTAGTGGTCATGATGTTTCAACTCCGAAATCAAGCTTGTTTCCAGAGGCGTCATCTGATGAAGACGTTGTTTGCAGAAGAGCTGTTTTGGGGAATTTTTTCAAAAGTTTAAGAAACCACTTCCTAGCAGGAAAAACAAAATAGACACGTTTTCACTGAAAATTCTACTCTTTATTACTGTTTCACCTTCCATCTAGACCCGTCTCAAATCAGGAAGAAGTAATGTATTATTTTTGAGTCAATGAAAAAAAAAGCTAAATTATCCTCCACTCCCAAAGGGATGAGGATGGTTTTGATATTTTCGGCATTTAAGGGGTTCGCTGTCCACTGTCCAAAGATGACACATTGACCCTTATGAGATTCACAAACGTTCGTATGCCCATTCTTTGCACCTACCTAAAGTTTCCGTGATTCACTTTTTGTTTTCGGTCATACGATGTCGCAGTTGTTTTCGGTCTACGATGTCGCAGTTCAGCAGATTAGCCACTGCGGCATGTAAGGGAAAACTATGTTGTCTTTTTTTATATGTAAGGTACTACTGAGGTGCACTGTACCTAAGTTTAGTGTAGGTTGAGGCGACTACTTCATTATAATTGCTTAGTTGAAGATTCATAGTATTCTTTATTAAACACTACTGTCACGACGAGAAGAGACGTTCCATAAAAGACTGAGAATGTTTACTATTATTACGTGGTCACTTAACTGTATACTAGGCAGGCTCATCGATGTTTTTACTTCGTTGATTTGGTAGTAACTGATACATTCAGTGAGTTTTCAACGTAGGTCTTGACAACACCAAGAATAAGAATTTGAGTTGTATACGGAAAATCTGTGGATTTCTGTTATTTTTACTTCGGCATATTTCTCCTGGACTCCGTTCTTGAAAGCACCTGTTCCTTATAGACCACTGAATATAAACAGAGATTGGCCTGTTCAATACTTAGATGTGTGACCATTTAAGCAACTGCCGGTACTGTAAGCAACCTGATATCGAAATGAGTTGATTCACCATTAAATGACGCGAAACTAACCAACCAACCAACCAATCAACTCTCCGGTATTTAATTAAGGCAAGATCTATGACCATTTAAGCAATCGCAGGTACTGTAAGCAACCTGATATCGAAATGACTTGATTCGCCAATCAACTCTCCTGTATTTAATTGAGGCAAGATCTATGACCATTTAAGCAATCGCAGGTACTGTAAGCAACCTGATATCGAAATGACTTGATTCGCCAATCAACTCTCCTGTATTTAATTGAGGCAAGATCTATGACCATTTAAGCAACCGCAGGTACTGTAAGCAACCTGATATCGAAATGCCTTGATTCGCCAATCAACTCTCCTGTATTTAATTGAGGCAAGATCTATGACCATTTAAGCAACCGCAGGTACTGTAAGCAACCTGATATCGAAATGACTTGATTCGCCATTAAATGACGCGAAACTAACCAACCAACCAATCAACTCTCCGGTATTTAATTGAGGCAAGGCGTCATCCGCTCCTTCGGGACCCAGACCAACCGAATAACTCTTTGCTCTGATCTTGTCTTTGCTTGGTCTCTTGAATTTCGTCTCCTACCTCAATCCGAATTTGCAGGCCTAGGTATGGATTCAGTGCAGACCTTCTCTCAGACCATCAGATCGAGCTCTCCACCAAACAGCCTCGAGATTCTGATTCTGAGTTTATCATTTATGATAACATTTTGATATATTCATTATTATTTCTCTGAATGTTTGAGATGAGGCTTGATGATTAGTATTATCTGCATTATTCGGACTATTGTCCCCATCTTCATTGTTATTTGTACAACGTTTCGGCCGATATGCCCTCCGGCCTTCTTCCGAATAACGCAGATAATAATATTCATTATTGTTTATATCGTGAACAGATGATTTTATTCCGTTTTCCAGCTCTTTCAGTAAACTTTGTTTTAAAAACCGACTGCTCTTTGTATGACAGCACAAATATAGAGTTAGTAATATCGTGTTATATCAATTTTCTGAGCGATAAAATTCCTGCTTAAATTGATGTCAGCATTCGAGATCCTAGTAGCGCGGATATCCATAACAATTTCTCGCGAACCGTCCCTATCATTAATTGTCCTGAAGAGCCAGAGTTGATCAATGTAGACCTTTTTCTGGTTCCCATAGGTGAACATCACTTATGAGTTCATCGGTTTTCTCCAGCATTGTCCAGCATGACTTTTTCGCCTCACACGGATGATCTGTGATAGGGGGCAAGTGTCCGTACAACTGCTTTCTTGTAGGGTGTTGTTTCCACGATTTGTCTAATACCGCACGCAGCATTCTTGTACAGCTTCCATCTAACTTATTCTCTAGGCGCTTCGTTAGGGTCCAGGTGGTGCAGCCATATAGTAGCACTGATACAACTACAACTTGGAAGAATTTTGTGAGATCGGGCTTCTATAAAGTGTTAATCTGTCTATGGCAGATCATGCCTTCTGTATACGTGTATTAACATCGCTTTCTGTGGATGAGATATTACTACCTAGGTACGTGAATTGTTCCACGATTTTAGAGGCTTACCGTCGTGAGTGGAGATATCTCCTTTATTTTTAAAACACATGAACACAGTTTTATCGGAGTTCACATAGAGTCCAATGTTCGTGCTGCATTCTCCAGGCTATGTAGCAAGGATTCGGCTTGTGCCAGATCATCTGCGTAGTTCGCATCTTTAATAGTCTGTGCGGGATATCGCCTACTGTTTTTTAGTCTGAGGCTTCTTCTTTCATGGGATCTAATGATGTTCGAAGTACATAATCTAGGCATGTTATAAATATATATGGTGCTAATGTATCTCCGTGTAGTACTCCAGTGACAATGTTATAGAAATCTGTGTCTCCATCAGGCGAGTGTACCATTGCTTTAGTGTCATTGTATAGCATCATTTTAGCGGTAACTGTTTCTTCGGGGAGGCCGTATGCAAGCAGTGTTTGCTCCATTTTTCCTCTGTGTATAGAGTCAAATGCCTTGGATAAATCTACAAATAGCAGCGTTGCCTCAGGATTATTTGCTCAGCCTCCTCCTACGATTCGACGAATAGTCAGGATCTGAGAGTTGTGGATCGATTTCTATGGAATTCGTTTGGGTTTTTCGTACGTATTTCTCGGATACGATTAAGAAATGGGGCATTATATATCTTAGCAGCTATAATAATAAGTTATGCCTCTGCAGTTCTTAGCGATAACAGGGTCGATTTTTTTTTTTTGGGGGGGGGGAGGATACAGCCTTTAGTTTATTTTTCTATCCAATTTTATTTATATACTGCATTTCATAGTCTAACTAATATGACATCGAATTTTCTTATTTTTCATACCTCAGGGGGTACTTCATCGAAGCCTGCAGCTTTTCTATTTTTTTAGGACTTCGTTAACTTCTTCTATCGTAAAGTCTCCTAGTTTAATGTCAAGTTGGCTATTCACTATTCATGGGTATTATTTTCTTTGATTTTAGAGGGAGTTCCTAGCAGTTTCTGGAAATATTCTTTCTACTTCTTGAGTCTACCTATTTGGCTACTTGCCTTTAATTTCGCTGTCGAGGTAATTTTTCAACCAGTAAATTCATTTACAGTTTGCAAGCTAATCTTACCTCTCTGTCTTCTACTGAATGTCTGATTTTATTTATTTGCTATTGGATGTATTCCATTAATACCGTTTCTCTTTTCTCTAAATGCTTCTGTCTCCCAGGTGACAGTGTGTTTGGCTCTTAGTTTGGTTGGTATGCACTCAGCTGTTGCTTCTATATGGGCACTGACAAAGTTTTCGTATTCCTCATTTGGAGTGTACCCTACTGATGTCTCCTGGAGGACATCAAATGTGTTCCTTACCGTCACCGAATAGCGATCGTATATAACGCTGTTGGCGAGTCAGGGTCAGTCGTATCGTACAGATTTACTGGTTTGTCCTTTGTTTCTACGTAGACTTAGGCGTAGTTTTGCTGTGATTATTCTGTGATCGGAGGATACTCCTTCGAAAGAAGAGCATGCTTCGAAGTTCATAGCGCTGTTTATCAACTTTCTATTTATTATTATGTATTCTAATTGTGCTTTTGTGTTATTTGGGCAGGTTCAGGTTCATATTTTGCCCTTTCGTTTTTGTAATTTAGATGCATAGAAGTCTATTCTCGAGGGAGAACTCGGCTAGGAGTTCCCCGTTCGTATTTAGAGTGTGGTTTAATCAAAATATATTGCTTTTATTTCTACCTACCAGCGCATTCATGGGAGTGTGTCTCCATAAGGAAGATAACTCATTGCAAAACGTTGTGATGTCCGTTTGGTTCCTGACTTTTGTGCCTGAGACTAGAATCATACAGGGAGTGCGATTGAACGCAGTACTCGTAATTCCCGGCTGAATTTTTTCTATGCTGTCTAATGATTTTAGGGCACAGGGGCTGAGAAGCATTCCTACACGTCCCATGGTGGCATTAGCGGAGTGTTTCCTGGAAGATGCCGACACAAATGTCCAGCCATTGCCAGATTCGTGTTTTTTTTAAATTCTAATTCGCTATGGTTAAATCTATGTTCTTGTACGCATTTGATATTTTTATCGGCTGCAGACGCCGTTAACTTGGGTAGCTTATCGTTCTTAAGGTCCTGCCATTAAATGTTTCTAAGTTAAATTTTTTTTTTCTTTAAAAAAAAAAAATCTACTTAGGTTTGTTTTGTGTTAAGGTTCTGTAATTGTCTTTTTAGATACTATCGTACTAGGACCTCATTAGTGTATGTGTGTCTTGTTTGTCTGTGCTGTTTACTGGTGCTATGTAGTTTATTTTTTGAACACCGGGCCAGATCTCGAACCTAGAAGGCAACCGGTTCCCTTCGTGCAAAAATTAAAATAAGGTAAGCAGTTACTTTCCATTTTCTGTTGACTAAGTAGCATTACTATTAAAGAAATAAAAAAAATACTCAATGAATATTCGTATAATAATATATATTATAAGAATATAAAGATTTTTTTAAAATTTAAAATATAAAACAAAATGATGATGATTTGGTAAAAATAAAAATTAACCCGTCTGAAAGTCAGTATTGACTACTTGTAGGTAGAAGCGGTGTTCCTCACGCGTGTGGGTTCAACATCTTTGATTAAATAATTGCTCCATTAAAGATTGAGAATGTTTCTTTCTCTCGGACGGCTTCATATATATTCCTTGGTTACATCTAATCTTTTCTTTCCTCACTTTCATTGTATTTTCTTTTTTCTTTTTCTTTTTTTTTTTTCTTTTTTTGCCTGATAAATATTTCACTTCACAATAACAATATCGCTTTTATTAAAGAATAAAAGACATTGATTTTACATTATTTTTCTTTATTTTCCTTTTATTCAGTTACAAATAAAACGCAACTCAAAAAGACTCACCGAGCCCATTTCTAGAATAGAGTGTGGTGAGTAGATATACTTTCTATTGACAACACACTTATTAAAATAATTCTCTCGCCAATTACATACGAGCAGCATATTTCTAAAAAAAAAAAAAATGAAGCACAACGTTTCGTACAGAGATGTATGTACAGATATATTTCTGCGTACAGTCACATTTACATCTAAAGCCATTTACACACCCACTAAAGGCACAATGTCCACACACTGATGATGTCATGTACAGTGGTCAATGAATATTATACAAATATATATATTACATCATAGTGAGTGAATTCATCGAAATGCAAACTTATGTATTTTATGCCTGAGACGTGAAATTATAAATAAGACATTTGGATTTTTTCTGGCTGGTGCTTTGTTTTGGGTTCTTTTTTCAAATCTCTCTTTTTATCGAAAGGTGAAAGAAAAAAATTATTGTAATGAAAATTTATAAAGAATTGCATTAGAAATTATATATATATATATATATATATATATATATATATATATATATATATATATATATATATATATGTGTGCGAGTGTCTGTGTGTATGTGTGCGTGAGGGCATGTGCATGAGGTCATGTGCGTGCGTGTAATTGATATCGAAGATTTCAGTATTTGGATTCATCTTTTTATCGAAATATGAGACCTCACCGTATATATTAAAAGATTTACACACACATATATATATACATAGTAAAATAAATGAAAAACCTTCAGGTTATCAAATTATTAATTTATTTTGGCTTTTCGAATCTTTGGATTTGATTTCGAAATCAGATACAAAGAAGCAAAAAAGTGAAATGAATGTATAATTTGCTAAGTTTTATATATATATATATATATATATATATATATATATATATATATATATATGTGTGTGTGTGTGTGTGTGTGTGTGTGTGTGTGTGTGTGTATATATATACATATAAAAAGGAATCAATTGCCAAAAACCGAATCTACATTAAAGGAGGAGCATGGTAACTTATGTAAAACATCCGTAGAAAACCTAACTGTATTCCCCTGAAAAGACATAGTGTAAACAATTATATTCATTTTCTATCGTTTATGTCTTTTTAGGAAAAAAGAAAAAAATAACAACAAACAAAAACAGATGAACATCACAGAAATGAAAATAAACATGCTTAATGCCACTGTAATATTTAGGATTACAATTTTGATCGAAAAAATGCATTTCTAAAAAAAATAAATAAATAAATAAAAATAGAGAACATAATTTATTGCGACGACGATGCATAGAAAGTGCTTTGATCCACGATTCATCTGTAGTCAGTTTACATCTGTGTTTTTTTTTCTTTCTTTTTTTTTACAATATATCCCAATTCTTCACCAAAATAATACTCACAGAATATGGAATACTAAAAAACATAATCGACAGAAGAAAAAAAAACAAACTAAAATCATTCTTTCCCAGGTGATAGTTAGATTTTAAAATATAGATTTCAGACGCTTCACATTTTTCCCCTTTAATATAGATTCGTTTTGGGTAATAGAATCAGTTGTATTTTATGACCCCAATACCATCGGTGTAAACGTGATTACTAGTGCATATTATATATATATATATATATATATATATATATATATATATATATATATATATATATATATAGGTATTAGTCTGTAGTCTAATGATGAAAAACATATGTTGTTTTACACAACTAATATCAATGTATCAATATGGTCACATTCTTTGTCAATGTTCTTAATTCATTAGTGGATATTAATTGCAGAGATGGAACTTTATACAATGAAATTTTCAGAATAAAATTATGCTCATAAGCACATATAAGGCTATGGACTTATTGTTCTGTCCTCGTATATACATGGTTTTATTGTATAATACACACACGCACACGCATATATATAATATGTGCATACAATATATATATATATATATATTATATATTATATATATATATATATAAAGACGTAGTATAAAAATATTTTCGTTTTTAATAGACAATCAATCAAAAGCAGATCTCAGGTGCATTCCTAACTGAAATATATATATATATATATATATATATATATATATGTGTGTGTGTGTGTGTGTGAGTGTGTGTGTGTGTAAGCAGTCATTTAACTTTTGTTTCATATGATATAATGGTGGATATAAATGTTGAAAAACTGCTATTTTGCAACATTAATTAAAATTAACGACACTAATTTTGCTCGCAAAATTTCGAAAATTAAAGAAAAAATCAAGTATCTGACGGTATTGCCTAGAAACCTGTTGAAACCTTTTTAGCTTTGTCACTTTACCTTTGAAGTAAAGTCAAGTACTAGATTACTATCAGTGGTCTCTTTAAAAGGCTATTAAAAACTATTAGCAATGCCACCACCGACACTTAAGTTCCCAGAATGCTGGAATCATCGAAGTTACCCTATATGAAACGTTACATAAACTAAAAAAAAAAAAACATTCTGGTTCCTGATTTTTTCTCGATGCAATATTAATTGATAAAAAAAACGAAAATATTTTTGATACAACATTTTTTGATGCATATATATATGTATTGTCTTTTTCTTTGTTAAACTAAGTATTATTAAAAAAAAACGTTTTTATTGCTATTTTTGAGGCATACGACTTGTAATGCGTTTAAAAACAATCCAAGAATATTCGTTTGTCATTGCATGTATTAGATAAGTAAATCATCAAGCACTAGTAAGTATTTTTCACTTACTTTCTCAGCGATATTATTATCATAATTATTACTTAGTTTACATTATCACTAAGGTGCGCTATCCTCCCTCCCAATCAATAAAGGAACATACCTGCCGTTTATTCACAATATTCCATACAGAAGAGAAAAAAAATAATTGGTCCAACTTTCATGCCTTCCTCTCTTATTTTATCTTATTGTAATGGAGATTGTGTGGTTTTCTGTCTGTAAACGAAACTATATTACTACTCAGTCTCAAGTCAACAAGTTATTTACGTCTTATTCTCCATGATTTAATTTTTTTCAAACCTCAATTATTAATACAATTATTTTACATTATTAATACTGTTGACCATATCTACATACTAATGATATGCAATTGTATTTATATATACACAATAAAATGGCGGTTTACAGTGTAACGGGAAGGCTAACTTGCATATTGATATTAAAAAATTGATTTCAATAAATATGTGCTAGATATTATGAATTACTGATTATTTGCTTTTATCTTAATGAATATGAGCAAAAATCACGGGGATAAATCTTAAAAGAAATCTATTAACGAGAAGAAATAACTGTAATTTTATTCTTTACTTCCTATTTTAAGTAAATAGTTAAATTAGGAAAATTTAGCAATGAAAGACGAGAGTGATGGAAGTGTAAGTTTCAGATGTTCTACTTTTCGATTATACACTCCTCTGTTTCAAATCTTTTTATCTACATTCTTGTTCAGTTTTACTAGTGTTGATAATTTAATATAATATTCTATTACATTAAAACTTAAATACTTGCACCCGGAGGGTACATATATTTGCTAGTCTCTGTAATATCTATGTGTTCTTTTTACTTCTTTTTTTAAAACCCTTTCACTACAGTGTACGAATATACTTACATTACTTAAACCGTTCCTTGTGCAAACGTAGTTGAATTTCATACTGCGTTATCTGGCCTTTATTTTCCACAGTTATCAGAAGTTTTAAATGTGGATTTTACTCTCCTCACACAACGATGACAGAATCACAAGAAAAGAGTTTGAGGATGGACCTTCCGCAGAAAGTAACACGCTAATTTGGGAGAAATTGAGCTAGCCCCGTCGGCATTCTCCCTCTTAGGAAGTGGCACAAGCTTCAGGAAATACATAAGGCTGTCACACGTTTTAGCCGAGGGGGTAGTTATTTCTGAGGATGGGGTCTAGAATGATTATTTCTTGTTAAAGAAAACGTATACACCTATTCAAAGAAGATGTTATTTTAAAGGAATTTCTTTAAACAAACTTTTTTAAAAAATATTTTTATTTTCAGAAAAATGTTGAACTGGGACCTACCGAAAATTGAAAAGTGTGGTAGCTAAAGGGTTAACAGCTCGCTACAATCCCTCTTATTTTTCCTTATTGTTTGTTTGATGTAAACATCCATATGCCTCTTCTAGATATCTGAAAACCTTTTATGTGATATTTGTTAATCTCTCAATATAGTGCCGTGTTTCTAATAAGACGATTACGTATTTCTAAGTAATTATGTGTTTCTTGTTTTCAAAAGGTTATCAACAAATAGATATACAAAATGCTGCTTTATTTCAACATTTTCCTATTTTGTTTTCCTGTCTTAGTTTTGTTTTTTCATTGTAGATACAAATTAGCATAACTTGTAATCCACACTCACACACATTATATATATACACACATATATATATATATATATATATATATTTATATATGTATGTATATATATGTACATATATATGTATATTTATATATATTTATATATATATGTATATATATATATATATATATATATAAATAAACAAAAATCCAAACAAGCATTAATAATAATAATAATAATAATAATAATAATAATAATAATAATGTTCACAGTTCTCTGTTGGATGTCGTGTTTCTTATTGTAAATATACGCTATAACCAAAATGCTAAATGACAAAGGTGCGAAATTTTGTGAGCAGTTTTCAACTGGAAACGCCACAGATATTATAGGGAACAAAAGAGAATGGTATAAACCAAAAACAAATAAGCGCCATGTTTTTTTTTTTTTTTTTTTTTTTTTTTTTTTTTTCAAATTTAGTTTGTCGATGGTGAAGTCAGCATTCACTCCCATATTATTTTTTTTTTCTTTCTTTTTCTTTTTTTTCAAAAATACACTTTCTTTCATCTTGTTGATCTTTCTTTCTCCACCTCTCAACTAGGATCGTTACTCATACACTTGACTTCTTTCCTGCAATCTGTTAATAATATTAACCCATTCCTTTCACTCTGGTTCGTTGTGCTTTTTAACAGAGATGCTTGCTTTGTTTGGTGAAGATTTTACTAGATTAAATGGGTAGAATTGCTTGGCCCCAAGTAGTCCTTCAACGTTTTCTGGTCTGAAATTTACTAAACTGGTTGCTGATTCACAAACACACACTTGCACAAATATCTGAGAATATTCCTCAATAGAAAATGACATTTGATAACTTATAAATGTTTACAGCTGCCTTCTTTCTGTAGCAATACAGAGCACCTGTGTGGTCTATTTATTCATTTGTTATTGATATACATATATGTGTGGAGGTTTATATATACCTGTCTGTATGTGTGCATGTATAAATGTCTTTAGAAGAAGAAAGCATGTAGACAGAGAGAAGTTGATTGTTATTTTTTTTTTTTTTTTTTTTTTTTTTTTTTAGATGTAAACGCCATGTCGTGTCGACAAAGCAAAGACTTGTCTGTCTTGAGTTCATTTTTACTTTCTTTTCATTTTGTCTTTAGAAAAAATTATATTTATTTATTTTATATTTGTTTTTCTTTTGATCCATTCTTTTTGAGTTTCGTTCTTGCAACTGTTCGTCTTTTTAGGGACAGTTCTTTATATATTGTCAATTTAAAAAATATTCAAACGTACACATAAGTTCCTCATACGTGCACACATCTTAATACAGCCACTCAAAGAATTGTCATGTGTGTATATGTTTGTGTATCTGTATGTGCACCTATACATATTCATATATATGCACATACAGTTATATTTCATTTTTATATATTTATATTCAGAGTTCGTTAGTTTGTTAGTTTCATATTAATTTTTTCTATTGTTTGTTGTATATTGTTGGCATATTATTATTGTTATTCTTCTATATTTTATTGGCATGTAGTAATTGTTTGTTTTATTTTATGTCTTTTGTTATTCGTGTTGTTTCTTTCTTTGTCTTCCCTTTTAGAATGGCTTCTTTGACAAAATGGCGTCAAAGTAATTATAACCGCCAACCTGACGAATCTGGATGTTAGTAAATCCTTGAGCATCAATCAGATCCCTGTATTCTTTTGCAGACCGTTCACGGCCCGTACTTATCAGTGACATGATGAGATCATTGCTTATTGCAAAAGTTGGACCGTCTTTTTTCTCATTGAGGGTCTTCTCCAGGATGAGGAGACTGCCACCTAAACACAAAAGAAAAAAAGATAAAGATAAATAAACATGTCTATTTGCTTAGTTTAAATGTTCAGTTCGATATCAAATTTATTATACATCAATGATTACCAATTACACTATGTAACAGATTTTGTTCCTGGACTGTATATCTTATTTCTTTTTCTGATTATGTTGTAAAAGTATGGAAAATTATAGTTTAAATGACAGTTTAAATGCTCAGTTCGATATAAAATTTATTATACATTTGCGATTACTAATTACACTAAGTAACACAAATGTTGTTCCTTGATTGTATATCTTATCTCTTTTTCTGTTTATGTTGTAAAAGTATGAAAAATTGTCATTATTCCATTCAGACTTTGCTTATGAGCCCTGGATAACACTATGTAACATAAATTCTATTCCTAGATAATATTGATTACATATTATTTTTATGTTGTAAACCATGTTCATTATTCCATTCAAATGTTGCTTTCTGTTTTGAATACACAATGTAATTTTTTCTTTGGATAGTAAAAGTTATTTCTTAATTTCTTATGTTGTAGTAAGTATAAGTAAAGTAGGCAGAGTAGCTTATTGTCGGTATCGGACAGCGAGGGATTCTTTTAAAAGTTGCAATGAACCCAGGCATAACACCAAATTATGTGGATGAATTATGAGTTAATAAACGTTACCGATAGGTCAAGTGTTTTGGCCTCCAATAGCACATTGAAACAAGGCAATATATATTTTTTAATGTTTTTAGCAGTAGTTTTGGATTTAGGCGTGTATGCTAAACATTCTAAGTTAAGTAAATTTTACCAGTTTAGCTAAACATTCTAAGTTAAGTTAATTTTACCGGTTTAGCACTATTTTACAGGATAAATCAAAAACCCTATGAAATGATAAATGCTTCAGAAACGCATTAATAACCACAGAAAATTTGGCGACCAAATTTTTAACCGCCCTTGAGCTTATTCGAAGACAGACAGACAAACAAAAAATAGTTTCTGAGGAAAGTACGATATAAATTGTTTCATTTTGCTCTTTAAACTTTTTTAATCGTATTTGTTGTTATCGAGTGGTAATCTTCTTTTCACTAGGCAATAAGCCATTTTATTTTTAAAACAATTTATCACATAAGTTTGTCTAAGGCAGACATTCTCAAAGTGGGCGGGACCGCTCCCTGGTGGAGCTGGAAGATTCAAAAGGACGGCGAGGAAAAGGGGTCGGTTATGGGGTCGATAGAGTAGCAGCACAACCGAGGGAGCGTATTCTTTCTCACAGAATATCTCTGACAAAATCTAAGTTATAAATCTATGTTACTTAAGTATGCGATGCTTTTGTAACACGTATCAAAAAATCATATCAAGATTTTTGGCTACAAGAAAATTATTTCTGATCGCTACCCAGCACTGTGGAACTAAGTCTAGACATACTTTATTGCTTTCCCAGCATCGTATTTAGCAAAGTTAGGTATCGGCACAATCACTCGGCTTATTTTCAAGCCAATGAATTAAGTGACAATTACTCAAATCGGGAATATTACTCTTCTTCCTAATACATTTTGACATTACATTGAAAGCTGACATCTCTGCACCAAACGCTTTTTTTAGTAGTTGATCAGTTTATTTAGATATAAAGTATGTCTAATGCCAAGAAAATGTGTTTTTTGAACATGTGACTGTGGATTAGGGATGTGACTTGGGAGCGAAAGGGGAGACAGCCCGACAAAGTTTGGTCTATAAGTAAAGTTGGTGAAGTGGCCTTCTGTCGGTATTAGACAGCCAGTGAGGAAGTTTATCATCCTTTAGCTAGCGCTAGATCAGAGAGATTATTTTTGCGTCAGAGGGCGAATACCACACCTACTATCAGCTCCCCACCTTACCGAATAGATCTAAGCTGTGCTACTCATGCGCTGAGTTGGTGAGGGCTGATATCGAATCCGGAAACCTGTGGTTCCAAGGCGGATGCTCTAGCGACTGAGCTATACCGGCCCCTTTAGTAAGTGCAAATCAGAAATTAGTCTATGTATAAATTTTACTTGAATTTTAGAATATAAGTTATATATTTTTTAAAAGTATCGAGAAAGCTAAATTTACAGAAATTTTTAAAAAATGAATGAAACATTTTTTTATTTTTTTCTCAATAGTTCGCTTAGCATTCAAACACATTTATTCCACCAAGTTTCGTTGAAACACTCCTGAATTTCCTCTTTTCTTTTGCAATGGCCTGAAGCTACACAGTCTTTTTTCTTTTACTGTTTTCTACGTCCCGGAATCTAACCCGTGAGATTAATGGTCATAAGAAACAAGAAAGTTAAACCTTCTCAATCCTGTATTATGCTAAAAACTGCTGATCAAAATGTGTCAAGATTTTGTCTCGAACTGCTTAGGCATCAAGACGACAGTAAAGTAAATTCTGTGGAATGGCCTAAAACAGTGAGGGCGTCTATTCCCTTTTTGCTAGCGCTAAAACAGGGATATTGCTTTTTACTGAGGTGGAGCACCACACCTACTGTCAGCTCTCAGGTGCTTTACCGCACAGATCAGATTAACCAAGCTTTGTTACTAATGTGCTAAGTTGACGAGGAACTGTACTGAACCCGGAAGCTAGCGATTCCTCTACCGACTGAGGTACACCGACAAAGAGAAACACACACACACAAAAGTCCATACTATATATATATATATATATATATATATATATATATATATACTAAAAGTGAGTGAGTCAACTTTTGTTTCCTATCTGTTTAGTTTAATGACACGAAAATTATACTAAATTATTCCTTACTTTTAGGATTGAATTATGTTTCTAAAAAAATCCGTTTTAATTGGTTCTAATTAGTCATAATTTGCAATTAAATAAAAAACTGATCAATATTTTACTTTACTTTCTACCAATCACTTTATTCCCCTCCATGTATCTCTTGATTACCTCCTCGTTATATATTGTGAGTTTCTCTGGGAGAGAGAGAGAGAGAGAGAGAGAGAGAGAGAGAGAGAGAGAGAGAGAGAGAGAGAGAGAGAGGGGGGATAATTTCAAATGTTTTTCTGTTAAATTTCACAAGCAGCAACCCGTAGCTTAAATTAGGTCAAACATTCCCTTTCTTAGAAGGCTTACAAAATGATTTTAATGTTTTGTCCGGCCGTATTTATTCATTTTTTTTTAATTCGCTTTGCTAACTCACTTTTCCCTAATCTCAATTATGTACCTTGAGCAGAATGGGTGATTAAGAGAAAATATCAATGAAACTTACCAGGGGGCAATTTTTTATAAACTCTTTGCAGCAGTGTATTGATTTGCACTTCTGTCATATCGTGGATCACATGAGATAACAGATAGAGATCGGCATTTGGGATCTCATCTTCAAAGAAGTTCCCTGAAATAACATAGAAACAAAAACATTAGGATATTGTAAAGAAGAAATAAAGAAAATAAATATATTAATGAACAAACTGTCTTTACTACGTAGGCTATCTGAATAGAAAACCGAACATCGAAGGGTGTATGTTTGGTTTTGTTTTGTTTGTTTAATGGCATATCTTTACTTTAAATTTACGCTACTACATTTGGGACGCTAGTAGGTGTCGTCACTGATGTAGTATGCATGGGTCACTGGGAAGTTTCGGGTCTTTCAACATTACAAGCCTGGCTGACCCTATCAGAGATAACCAAACTCTGATCCATCTACTAACAATTGAGATGCTTACAGATCTTTGTGGTTTGTTTCATGCCAAAGTTTTCCCTATCGAACTGTTATGGAAGTGTTAATATCTTTAATTTTTACAGAAATTTTTGAATCTATATTCTAATCACGCACACACACACACACACACACGATATATATATATATATATATATATATATATATATATATATATATATATATATATCGTGTGTGTGTGTGTGTGTGTGTGTGTGTGAAATAAAATAAGACAAAATAATTTCAGAAATATATAAGAAATAAAAAACTGAAAAGCACTTACCTGATAAAAATGTCACCTGACCAGTGTTATTTTCTGGATATAACTTTTTAGCCAGTTGCACAACTGGTGGGAGATCAAAAACTGTTATGTTCATTTCAGGATATTCACTGGCCAATGTTCTACCAATTAAACCTGATCCGCCTGTAGAGAAGAATTAGAAAAAATAGGTTATTATTTAAGAATTGTGAAACTTTATGCACACTAATGTTTAATAAACATTTTAAACTATCTTGCTGATAAACTTTTATCCGAAATAAAATCCAATTATCCAAGATCAATCGTTCGTTCTTGTTATGGTAATTTACCACGCACGCATGAATTCTGAACTCCAACTATAAACAGCACCAGGTTCTGCTCTTAAGCGAGAGTCAATATTTCAGCGGACAGTTGATAAGACCGCCTCGCGAGTAACCTTCTTATTTGTGTATGTTTGAACTACTATTCTTTGTTAATATATTTGTTTAACTCATTTCTTATCTTCTGTCTTTATTCTGGCCCCTAACCAGGCCACAACAGTTCTGGAACCTTCAGACAGTTTTCGAGAGCAAGGAAGCTTAAATTCGGGTCGTCCTATCATCCCCGATAAACATATTAGGTCTTATATTCTGTATATGTCATCAATAGTAGCTGTTAACTATGTCATTATTCATGTAAATTTTTATGTCAAACCTACTAAAGGTATACTGAAGTTGTGGTGATAGAACAATTGGATTACAGCTAGAGTATCCCAATCATAGGCATATCTGGACACTTGCGCCTCGGAAAACTTGGTTATAGTCAAAGGTGTACCTGGATATTTGCCTCCCGGATAATTTTATTCCCGTAATAAGCGTATCCGGATAAATTTGTCCCGGTCGTATGTGTACCTAGACATTGCATTCCGGGCAACTTTGTCCCGGTCATTGGCATATTTGGACATTTGTGTTCCAGTCATTGGGGTACCTGGAAGATTGCGTTTTGGAAAAATGTGTCTCTGTCATAAGCGTACCCGGACAATTTTATCTCGGTCATAAGCTTACCTTGATATGTGCATCACAATCATTGGTGAACGTAGCACCGGAGTAATGGAAACATTTTCCCTGATCATAAGCATACATAGGAATTTGAAAGGGTGACCAATTGTGGCGTAATGGTTAGGAAGCTATTCTCGCATATATTTTATTGATAAATTGCGAGTCCGATTTTCGCTGGATGCCCCAACTTGAATGAAGAATTAATTAAACTCATCTGTAAATTTGCGTTCCGGACAACTTTGTTCCAGTCAATGGCATACTTGGACATTTGCGTCCAGGTTATTGGCGTACCTGGACACTGGTTCCCCGGATGATTTGCCTTTGTCATAGGCATACCTGAACATTTTGGCTCCAGACAAGTTTGTCCTAGCCATAACTATACCCGAGCTTTTGTGTCCCAGTTATTGGCCTTCCTAGACACTGGCATTTTCGAGAAATTTGTTAAGGTTATGGATGTACCTAAACATTTGTGTGCAGGGCAAATTTTTCTAGGTCATAAGGGTACCTGGACATTTGCGTCCAGGTAATTGGCGTACCTGGAGATTGGCCCCCGGTCAAATTTGTCCAGGTCATAGGCGTACTTGATCATTTGAGTTAAGGACAAATTGGTACCGGTGATAACCGTATCTGGATATTGGCGTACCTAGAAATTTGCACTTTTATTATTTTCTGCAATGTGTCTCAATTTACGATTCAGAAATTTCCTTAGACTAGATTAATTTAATTTTGTAATAAGTAAATAAATAATAACTAAAACCATTACTATGATTTTAAAAAAGATGACTACGTGAAAGAAGATATCCTGATCTTTTACACTGAAACCATATCAGAGAGAAAACAACGTGTCAGTCAGTGTTGTCTGTATCACTACAGCCTTAAGTCTACTTGAATAGCATGAGACAGCATGACTAATGCCAACCAAAATTAGACTTTAATCCTCGCAACTAGGTTATCAATAGCTTAGGATATAAGAGATTGGGGGGAATGTCCTTCACAGTATTGGCCGGTATTTGAATTCAGCTCTTCAATTACATTTCTAACCATTACAAAACCCGCGTTTGTGATGTTGAAAAAATATTTTATAGATTGAAATAGATCACTAAGTAGACCTGAGGCTATTCTAGAAGTGACCACCACAAGTGGAGATTTAAATTCAGAGTTTCCCTTCTAGACTGGTTACCTAACCAAGGTTAAACAACCCAGTCTGTCCTAGCATTTACTCATAGCTGGTGTGAGAAGAGTTGGATTCATACCTTCCCTAGAGTATAAGCGTTATGTGAACTGAGACTTCGTCCAGGATTCGAACTCGGGTCGACGAGTCCATTTCCGATGACTCTAACCAGTACACCACCACGCTCTCCTTATACTCTAGTTTGTTGACAATAGTTTAGTTATTTTTTCTTATTAATAAAAAGAGAAAAAAATGACAAATTCTCTTGATTGCTTTTTAACTTACCTCCTAAATCTACGGCGGTTCTGTGAGCGCTGAGGTCAAATGCTTTCACCAACACCGGGGCACATGGAACAGTGAGACCGTCCATAGAAAGCATAATCATGGAACTGCAGTCCATTGAAGGTTTGCTGCCATTGGTAGGCTTTTCTGGATGAATTCCATTTGTGTTCGGTCCCATACCAGTGGTACCATTTGGGCCATTAGTGCTGATACCATTTGAGCCTAGACTGTTTCCATTCATTATGAGATTAGATTTGTTATGGTTGGAATTGTTATTCTGTTTGATGTCCTTTGAAAGTGGGCTGTCAGCATTGCCAATTTTTCCAGCTTTAATGTTTGCCATGTCAATGAATGCTTTTCCTGAAAATATCACAAGAATAGAAAGTATGTTATTTTTTATTCTGGTTATTAGCTTTGAAATATGTTTTAATTTTGTACATAATGCTTTTCATACAAAGGAAACCAAACATGTTATATATATATATATATATATATATATATATATATATATATATATATATATATATATGTATGTATGTATATATATATATATGATGAGGATAGAACTCATTTCTTGAGTTTCTGATTGAAATAAGAAATATAACGGGATGACGGTTTGTTAAGTTTTTCTTTCTTTGTAAGTTAAATATTGCTCTGTATATAATTCAATTTATTGATCATTACACATTGGTCTCCAAAATATTTAGAAATCACAGAAATTTTTATTGTTTATTGTCCATGTTTATATCATTTTAAATTTGAACATCTATATATTTTTCTACATAATCACCATTTCAGTCGATGCATTTTTGTTCGCGCTATATGCCCATGTCATACCAGCCCATTGCCATGTCGTAGAGGAAGCGTTGAACATCATCGTCGTCGCCAATTCCCTACACCCCTTACGGAGGTTTTTTGACACCCATGCACGACTTGCCATATATTTCTGCTAATTCGCGATGAATTTCATTCTGTTCAATACCTTTTTATGTTCTGTAACTAAATTGCGCGATTTTCACACTTGGCGATACCGTCAATTGGGTGCTCCATCAGAAATGACTGCCAAGCCAAGAATGGGTGTGGCGGTGAGGAGCACGCAGGAGCAGGTACAAGTACATGCTAAAGAAACCCAACAGTGTTGTCAATAGCTACACGGACAGTTCTTATAAAATTCTTATTTCATCCGAAGTCAAATTAACCAGGAACTGAGGCTGATATTGTTGTGTGAATTCTTATTTTGATAATTAAAAAAGAAGAACATATTTATTTTATGTACGACTTACCTGTTTTCATTGTGTTTGATAAATTAGACAAAATAGGTAGGAAAACGTTAAATTCAGTCATTGCACTGGCTATCAAGGCGGGACGTCTCGATCTGGTCAGGTACTTTGTGGTTCCGGGTGTATTGCTGTATAATGCTGTACCTAAAATAGAATATACAAAATATCTTTGTAGATATATTTCTTAGACAAGAGAAACAAGAAACAGTATCATTAAAAAGTAGTCAAGTGAATTTTATTTCGAACTAAACTAAAAATACGATAGTTTGACATCTGAGATAATTGCAAAAGAACAACCATAATGGCAAAGAGATGTATTTGTTTATTATGCCTCTTATTCCTACGAAGATAACCGTTTCAATAGCGCCTCCAAGATGACCGTGGTATCTTGCAACAGGACAACAGGTTCGTTATATAGATCCTCCACAATGGAAACGGTAGCTGGTAAAGTATTTTTTAAAGATCCTGGCATCAAACGTTTACATAAACCTTTAGAAGTCTTGAAGAGAGTTTAATCTCGTATGAACATTTTGCAATTACATAGCGAACCAACACTAATTAGATCTGAAATCATAAATATTTATTTTTTTTCAGTATGCGTATGTACCCTACCTCTCCACAAGAGCATGACACAAAGTAATTGTTTAAGTGGAGTTTACCAGGTTTTAATTCACCGTTTTCCTTCTAGACCGGTTGCCATACCAAGGTTACCTCTTTACCTATTTTAAACTGCTCACATCGGCTCTCCATCCACTGCGATTCTACCGTAAACCGTTGTTGGTTAGTTTATTGTCACGTCAACGGGGCGGCCTAATGTCGGTATCAGCCAATCAGCGAGGGAGTCTATCCCCTTTTCAATAGCGCTAGACCAAGGAGATTGTTTTAGCATCTGAGGTGGAGCGCCACACCTACCATCAGCTCCTTACTTTACCGCACAGATCTCTGTGCTACTCATACGCTGAGTGGGCGGGTTAGCTCAGTCGGTAGAGCGTTCGGCTAGAAACCACAAGGTTCCTAGTTCGATAGTTTATTGTAATTAATCAGAAAGACTCAGATTACAATGCTAAAATGACTTTATATGAATAGAATGAGTTCTGAGATGAATAGATAGTAAACTATGAAATATCCCATCATACAGGTAAAAATACCAATAAGGTTTGGTACAGTCGTAGATTAAATTTGGTTGGCAAGAGTTAAAGAGCTCAGTCTGTTCAACTTTTAACTCATAGCCGGGTGGGGGTAGCTGGATTCATGCCTTCCTGAAGAGCCTTCGAGCTTAGTGAAATACAAATATCCACGTCCAGGATTTATACTCATGTCACCAATTATATTTCCTACGACGATAACTGTTATACACCCCTTTAAGACTAATGTAATCACTTAGGCCACCTCGGAATCTACGAATTTCTCCTGGTGTGGTACGAATCTTGCTACCAATTAAGAAAAAGTGTACAACAGCCCTGAATATGTTCTCTCTGTACGTGTTTTACATGATAGTGATTTAATCAACCGGTAGAAGACTGACATTCTAAGCCTTAAAATCGTAATAATCTCATTACATGTTAATTATATATGATATCTACGTAGCAGAGAATACAAATATCGAGATAGCCTTGATATCTGTTACAATACTAAATTTCTAAAAAGCGATGCTAATGCAGGTATAGGAAAGAGATGGACTGCTATAGATAGATAATCTATAATATGGAAATCTGATCTCACAGGGAAGATAGAGCAAGAATTCTTCCAAGCCGTAGTCTTATCAGTGCTACTGGCTACAGTACGGCTGTACCATCTAGACCCTAACAAAGCACTTGGAGAAAAAATTAATGGGAGCTACAAAAGGATACTGCGCACTGTCTTTAAAAAAAACAGCATCCCACATGCTGGAAATTGCTTGAGAAGCAATGACAAACTCATGTGACGTCATCCTGTGGACAACTACACATTGGCACACCAGTGTAGGCCAACCAGCAAAAGCATACATCAATGCTGTTTAGAAGACCTGCCAGGTGTGTGTGTGGGGGGCGGTATGACCGATATGGACGGTTGGCGAGAGAGAGTCATAGGAATTCGTACTGGTAACGCAACCTGGAGATGATGAGTGCTCTAAAAAATGATCTCACCTTTGTGTTCAGATTTTTCAAGTATGCTTAAAGATGCCAGTGTGTTGAGGAAACGTTCCGTCATGGATTTATCATAGTTGAATTTCCGTGCAATTGCGGTAGCTGGCAACGGTTCGCCGTTGGATTCGATTTCGTCAAAAAGACCCACTTCCAACCCATGCATCAGGATCTGCAGAAGAAAAAAAGAAATTTAGAGGTTAAATTCGTGGTAAAAAAATAGAACTGTAGAGAAAAAATAGTTTGTATACGAGAGTCAATACTAAGGAGAGGGTGGATATATCAAGTGTGAAAAATAAACCGCGACTTTATTTTGCCGCACCAAAAACTGTTATTATCATTATGAAAATGTGATTCACCCAAAGAAACATACAGAGTAAACATAATAAGAATCGACTAAGAATACAAGTGAATATAGACTGTAAGAGTGAGTAGAAAACGTGCAAAACACGTCTGTTTTACAATGTATGAATGTATGTATATATGTGGTGATGAAGAGAGGAACACGAACAGAGAGAGGGAGAGAGGGGAGGGAGCCAGCCATACAGACAAAAAGAGCGACAAAAAGGGAAAGAGAGCAGGCATGTTAGTAAGGGGGCAACGGAAGTGTGAGAGAGGGGGGGAGAGAACGAGAGAGACACAGACAGACAGAGAGAAAAATGGTCGTATATACATATTTACTAACCATCCATACGAGTAGGAGAGAGAGAGAGAGAGAGAGAGAGAGAGAGAGAGAGAGAGAGAGAGAGAGAGAGAATTCAAAGTTAATAATACCACATTGAACGTGGTATGCTCTTATTCGAATGTGGAACATTGCTATTGAGAGAAACGGTGACTATGTGGAGAAGTAAGAATGAGATCCATAGAGGACCAGATTCATTTTGATGTATGATACATGTTCCTGTGTTGGTAATTGTACCTGTCCTAAACAAAATGGCATTACTTTTTGACTCACTATCGTATACTTACAAATTATCCTTTTGAAATTGACTAAGTTATCTCCCTTGCACTGTTTATTCCCATACTGTTTTTGTCCCTTACTCTTTGTACTGGTGAGAAATGTGCATGTGTTCTTCACAGAATTTAAAAGAGGATCACATAAATTCTTTTTGATGCAGTGGCGTGCCAACATCATGAATCGGGATGGGTCGGGTTTTTTAACCACCCCACCCCACCCCCAGTGGCCAATTTTTTCAGATTTTTCAAAGCTTCACCTACTTGCAAACTTTCAAATTCTACGTCTTCATAATTCAGGATTGTAGTGGAAAGAAGCAATACATTTCCAATGTTATAGCAATGCAAAGGCTTTTGGGCTAGGGGCGATTTTGTGCCCCCCGGAAACTGCACCCCAGAGTGGCTACCCCTCTGTGACCCCCTTTTGTTCCACCCAAGTTTCGGTGGGTAAGCTGAATTTAAAAAAAAGGAACTTAGTACTAAATACTAAAAAGACTTTTCATAAATAAACTATTTTAATGATATTCAATACAATTAATTGAGATTTAGCAATTCATTGCCTACTTTCAACTGCTTACGGCGGCTCTTCCAACACTGCGATCCTACCGTAAACTGATGGCATCCGCTCTCGCACGTTCATTAAAATTCATCAGAAGGACTCAAATTACAATGACAATAGGACTTTATATGAGTAGAATGAGTTAGGTGAATAGATTATGAACATTGAAATATCCCATAATACAGGTAGAAATACCTAGAAAACTTAGTACAGCCGTGGGGAAATTAGTTAAAGAATTAGAACATTAACTGGGTTCGTTGGTTAAAAACTTAAGGGGACTAACTCAGTGGTGCTGATAACTTCTTGATTTAGTGCGTCCTGGGACACACATATTTGCTTTGAATGAGTCCCCGGGAAAATTCATGAGCTCCAACTAAAGGCATCTAACTCCTACCTTGTAACCTATCCTGTGTAATTCGTTTCTAAGAAACCATTGAAATATATTTAGAGTTAGCTTGAAATGGTGACGGAAGAAAAACAGAAAACACTGGGACGCATGGATATGATTTTACTGCGTTCGTTTTGATTTTTGTGCATTAGGGACACAGGACGTGTACCTATCAGCGTCTCTGCTATCTTGCGCTTATTTCTAAAATATTAGGAAAAGCAAAATCCTAAATCATTACGTAGCGTTTTTCGCAACTGAAGACTTTTTAAGAACTTGTAAAATCCATATTGCATATCAACGAGCGGTTCCAGTCTCTCATCACACGAGAGGAAGAGATAACCACGTAACGTATGTATTTGCTCAACTCCTCCACCACGGACAGACAGTCACACAAAATTAATTAGTTTAGTAGAGTACAGCTTGTTTGTATTCAGCGTTTTCTTTCTCAAAGTCTGGTTGCCTAATGAACCCAGTCGGCCATACTATTTATTCATAGCTGGAGGGAAAACAGATTGACATTTGTTCAAAGGGAGACACAAAAGGCTTCGACCAATTTTAAACTCGGGTCACAATGCCATTTTTTATGTTGATACCCGTTACGCATGCGCGTCTCCCACGCATCGTAAAAAAAGCTTAGCCATAAGCAATTTTTGCACCGAAGAAGACTAAACAATAAAATATAACAGCTGGAATGACAGCTTGTTCGCTTCATCGATTACATCGATCTGAAGCGTCACACACACACACACACACACACACATATATATATATATATATGGCAAGTGTAGATATAAGTGGGTGTGCTTTTATTTCTTAACTCTATAATCGATATATCGTTGTATACAGAATGCATTGCGTTGGTTGGAGGCGTCGAAAACAATCACCCGACTCTTTCATTGTCGTTAACCTAATTGCAATCAAGCATATAATTTAGGAACGGGATGAGAATGGCGGACATTTATTCGATCAATACTATTGGATTTGATTGTTGATGAATCTAAAGACATCATAAGACTCTTTGATGGTCTATAATGCAAATAAATTAATCGTTCATGTTTAAAATTATATAAAATTAGCATATTGCATGTTAATCATTATCAACACAGATTGGCTTTTTTTAAGTGATTATAACATCAATGGTCTGTCACTACCATGGTCAGACACTTGTGTGTGTGCGTGTGTGTGTGTGTATGTGTGTGTGTGTGTGTGTGTGTGTGTGCGTGCGTGCGTGCGTGTGTGTGTGTATTTGCGTATAAAATTTTAAATACTCATCGATTAGTGTATGCATGTAAATGGTGTGATAAAAAGATATCAGGATATAACAAAATTTAAAATCTAAAATTCAAACGACATGTGCACAATTAAGAAAGTTATTTAATTTGAATCATTTATTTGAGAAAAAACTTGTCAATAACAATTCGTAACAAAAAAAATGCAAAAAATAAGAAATAAAAACAGCAATGAAACCAAGTCTAATACATCTGAACAGCAATGTTTGGTGAAACACAAGATTGTGCAAGTGAATCACTCCCGATATACACCAAACTATAACCCTTCTACTTTTCTATCTTTCCTAAACTGAAAATTCATTCCATGGGCAAAATTGGAAGACATGGAGGATATAATACAGCTTCAAACAATATCAAAAGAGAAATTTCAGAAGTGCTTCGAACAATGGAAAACTCAATGGAATTTACGATCAGGCAGGATAACAAGAAAGCAATTGGAATTGTTGGTGCCTTTTAAACAAATCTATTTATCTATTTATTATTTGGGTTCTTATTCGTTAGATCACCGAATTTATCTGCGATGAGCCTGTTCAATACTTAAGCAATCGAAGGTGCTGTAAATAACTTGAGTCATAGTGCATCAAAAATGACTTCATTCGGTATTAGATAACCCGAAAAATATTGATATGCTGTAAAACAAAGAAACATTTGGTTTGTGTGACATACCTCATGATGTTTATTGTTTGCACATTCTTACAAATTGTTCTCTAGGCGAAAACAACTATGTATTCGGCAGCCGCTCATACATCATACCAATTCTTGAAAAGGCCTCAAAACAAGATAGGCGTTTGTGCGAAGACTTAACCATATTTGAATACACTAATCTATACATATATAAAGGGTAGTTGTGTGTATGTATGTATCATGTATGTACGGAGGAAACTCCGAAAATAAAACAATTAATGACAATGTAAATATATATATATACACATTCACGATCACCAGATCTTGCCTTTTGAGAAAAAATAACGAAGATTTGATTTATATTCGTATAGATAATTAAAAAATAAAATCTAAGTAGTAACAGCATAGAATTTTTTTTGTATTCAATATTTCAAATTGGAGACATTGATTTTAATTTTCAGGGTGTCTGAGCCTTTTTTCTTCTGACGCCATACCAGACCGGATCAACTCAAGGTCTTTTTTACATAATAATTTTGATAGGGCATTCTGCAAGGATCCAACTTGTGATTCAGTAATAATGGATCTGCGAGACTATTTGACCCCCTCCTCTTATCTACAAAGGCGATGCCAGGTAGACGCTTCTAGTAGGAATATAAATCTTGAAATAAGCATGTATGTCCATATTCAAGTTGAATAACAACAATGGCCGATGCATTATAAATATTAATATGTTTATGTGCGCATTCGATTGTTCAATCGATTGACAAGCGATGCCTTACTATTTGCCCGGTTTTCAAATAATAAAAGAACACGTGGGAGTCTCTTAATCTGTCTTTTGCGTCATCGTTCGATATTTCACGTCGTATCATCGTAAAACCGTCACATCAAAACGATCACTAGCCACTCAACAATAGTAATATTTAGCCGACATTATGTTGAAATCGATTCATCGCAAAACACAAAACAAAATAATATAGTTGTAAGTCAGCATTATGTGACATTTGCGGAGGCGCCTGTTGCGTAACAGTTATCATCGAAGGATTTGGACACGACGAACCCAGTTCAAATCGCGGACGCATCTGTTTGCATATCAGTTCGTGCTAGTGCGCTTTGATATATATATATATACTCAAATATATATATATAAATACACACATATATATAAACATATAAATATGCATAATATATATATATATATATATATATATATATATATATATTATATATATATATATATACATATATAAACACACACACATATATATATATATGTATAAACATATATATATATATAACAAATATATAAACACACACACACACATGTATATATATATATATATATACTCATATATATATATATATAAACACACATATAAACATATAAATATACATAAAATAATATATTATATATATATATATATATATATATATATATATATATTATATATATATATATATATATATATATATATATAAACATAAACACACACACACACACACATATATATATATATATATATAAGTAAGAATGAATGTCTATTTATATGCAAATTGTTTGAAGCTTCGGGAAGAAGTAGCACTTTTTAACTACTTTTCTACATCAAAATTAAAATGATAAAAGATATCAGTTACTTAAATGAGAAACCAGTAACTCATTTTTCACGCTACGATAACATAATTTCTTCGTCGATGATTTACTACTTCAGACAAATTAAATTAGCTGAAGTAACGAATATTATGCACGAATTATTTTTATCATTCAAATGTTACTTCATGAAACCTAAACATCAATCGTCGTATAGATATCCAAAATGTTACATGATATGTTTTAATTATTTTCTTTTTAAATTAAAGAAAAATTGCAATTTCACTAAATAAAAAAATTTCACTAAATAAAAAAATTTCACTAAATAAAAAAAAGGAATTATTCTTCACCCCCATTTTTTGGTTACAGGGTCTTTCGAAAATGTAAGGAAACTTTAAAAATTAAATAAAAGTGTCTTTGACCTTATTTGTATGTTTCGGACTGTAGTCCTCATCTTTATTGTTATGTACACATCGTTTCGGTTGATGTGCCTTCTGGCCTTCTTAAATCCGAAAAATCTTTAAATATTATATATATATATTATAAAAAAGAAGGTCCGCAAAATGGATTATTTTTTTAGAAAAATGTTTCATTATTTTTATCTTACATTTGCGACACGTGTTTCAGATCTTCTAATATCTTCTTCAGGCTTTGAACAATAATATATATATATATATATATATATATATATATATATATATATATACGCACGCCTACACATAGTCTGTGTTTACGTAAGATGAAATTTATAGATAGAAACATGACACATTTTGGTAAGATATAGATAAGCGTACACATTTCGAAGGATGTCACATTTTCAATCTTCATATATTTGATGTGGTAATGTGCGCGCGCTTACATTAAAGCATAATACCCTCAACGCTTACATTCAATTTTGAATCTTTTCTTCTCTCATTAATGTATTAAATTTCGTTTCGTTTATTCTACTGTGAACGCTTTACTCTACTTTCGTCTACACTGTTATTCTCTTTCCAATTCAACAACAATAATATCTCATCTTCGCCATGTCTGGCGCGCTCATTGTTCTTCAGTTAAGAAAAGTACGAAGGTGAGTAAGAAAGTAATGCGATTTTGTTTAGGACAAGTATAATTACCAACGCAGTAACATGTATCATACATCAAAATGAAGCCGGTCTCTGTGGATCACATCCCTACTTCTCCACTTTTACTTTGCCTCTCAAACTCTCTTTCATGGGGCCGAAGAGAGGGTTTGAGACAATAATAATAATAATAATAATAATAATAATAATAATAATATAATAATAATCGGTCTCCAAGGGTTTGGAAAAACAACAGGAGGGATTGGAAATAAGAGGAAGAATCTATACCATCGAGAACATAGAACTGTTAAAATCAGCTAGAATATTTAGAAGTGCCTTTTAAAAACCATCTTTGTCGAAGATGTATTTTAGTAGAAACACAAATAATAGATAACTAAATATCAGTTAGGACTGATATGAAATACTCGCAAGGAGAAATAGAAACATAGAAATATATTTCAGTATGTAATTATTGAAAACATTAAAAATAATTTATTTGAAAACTGTCTCATGTTGTTTCATCTATTTTTTTTTACCTCTTTTCATAAAAGGTTATTTAGTCAACCCATTCGCTCGGGATAGGATGTTTCACACGATCGCATGTATGAGGCATTTTCAATCGTAATGGCTCTATGAGACTAGCTTGCAAAACATTACACCACGATGGAACGTCATTTTATTTACCCGACTCGTTCGTCACGTGTAGTATGTGACACAAGTTAGTATGTATAGAGTATCCCAGCGAGGGTCGAACTCGATTTTCAATAGAATAGAAACAGATTTGCGAGACCAGCTTACTAACAATTACACCACGTTAGGACGTCTTTACTTTTCATAAGTATGGTCCAGAGAGCCATAACGAAAAATTGGTAACATACATTATTTCTTTTTTCAGTGATAAAATAGTCCTTTCAAGGTTTACATGTTCAACGCTTAAAATGACAACTCACGTTTTTCTTTTAAATTTTTCTCGCTCCAGCTTAAAGCGAACCGGTAACAAATCATCATTATTAATAGGGTTGGCTGCTTCGGTTTAGGTGCATTGACAAATGGCCTAAACTAACATGCTCAATCAGTAATGCTTTCAAAAGCATCGGCTTCGTTCACAAAAGGTGGATGCAATCATTCCTGGGACATAGATTTATGATCACAGATATCAAGTGTTTAAAATTAATCAAAACCAAAGAAATGGGGTTGACATGCTGTAAAAACCAATCAACCGAAGAAATGTGCATGCAACTAAAATCATACATAATATTTTTATTGGATTTCATTATTAAAGTGTTTTCGTCAACAATTATTTACAAATGCTTTCGGTCATGGATTTGTAAAGATGTTTACATGTATAAAAACATACAGTTGGTTGGTTGGTTTTACGGCATATCAACCGCTGCTGAATTTTCTAATGCTGGAATCATATGCAATTCTGCCCTGGAATTTTGCACAGGGCTTGGAATATGCTGTTTCCCATGCAAAGGTGTAAGACCTCCACACTCCTAAAAAAAGGGATTCCTGGGCATGACACTAAACTTTATCTGATAATGAGGCTACATTTCCGTGTATCTCTTCATTAAATGAGTTTTTAAAGTTTTTAAAAACATTTTGATTGATTATCAAAGGAAGATTGTACACTGCTTTTTTAAATAATTTTCATCTGTTTCACCAAATTTCCTTTAGAGCAACCCGAAATGTTTTTGAAGGAAATACTGAATAGTGACCATGCGAAGATCTTTGATAGTATCTGATATGATCTCGAGCTCAAAATATCGAGCTTATCGTAAATAGCACATAAGCTGACGTGTCGTGCTTACGAGCTTAGAAGTTTAGTATGGTTTCATATTGAATCCACTCAGCCTAACCTCTGACTAGGGAATTACCATTTCTTCACAACTATTACTTATATATTTCAAGTGTAATTTCATCTCTCACTGACGCGTTAAGAATACAATTCACAGTGGCCATTCCGAATAAAGACTTGCGAGATAACCCTGGATCTGAACCTATAAAAAAGATTCAACCGCCTTTTAACAGTTCTTGTTTTTAATTCTGTAGTATGTTTACTCACCTTCCTCTCCAATTCAGTCTGAATAAGTTTAAATTCAGTTTTTCTTTCCCTAAATCATGTACCCTACCAAAGCTAGAAAACTCACTCTACCGTGATATCTAAACATAGCTGAATGACAAGGGCATTAATGCGAAATGGAACGCAGCCAGCATTGTCCGGAATTCGAACGCGGATCGTTGAGTCCATTTTATTAAACAATAACAATTACGCCATCTACAACACATATGTGTCACGTAATATGGCATGTTGAATTTTATTCAGTTAAGGGGTATATAAGAGACATCTTGAAGAATGGATGAAAAATAAACAATTTCATTCATGAAACTATATGTGTATGTCATTTTTCTTAATCTTCAAATGAGTTATTATAACAGTTATATATGATGAATAGAAAATAAAACATAGTAAGAGACGTAAATCATTATTCAAATCGGCTGTACTCAGATTTGATTTAGAACAAAATTGTGAGTGGCAAGAAAGTCATAAAGGATTTTATATATATGACAGAGTAGTTTCATTTGGATTGATGTGTTGTCCTATTTAACTATTTAGGAACAAGGTATCATTTAAAGAGGAGCAAATGACCTATGAATGGTTTGCAAGATTAGCGTATTAATCCTTGCTCTAATCCGGCTAAGTTCAAGGATTAAAAACCAAAAAAAAAAAGTTACAAAAATGAATCTAAAAAAAAACAAAACAAAAAAAAAACAAATGAAACTAAATCTTAATTCTAATATAAAAATAAGTATTTACCTTCTTGCTTCTACGTTTCTTTCACGTTTCTTTTAGCTCAGTCGGTAGAGCATCCACCATAGGAACCAGAAGGTTCATTGCACGTGATTAAATGAATAAAGTTAAAGTAGTCTCTTATTAGCATTTAGCGCCTATCTACTTTATCAAAATATAATGACCTGTGTAAGCGTGAATGCTGACCACGACATTGTTATTAAATTTCAAATTAAAATGGAATTATTTTAGTCTGTAAGATAGAGCATTATAACGATTTTGCGGTATCATAAAAAAACATGGTACGATATCTGCAGTTAGCATATATATATAATAAAAAAAGAAGGCGCGCTTAGCCTAATGGTTATGGTCGTATGAAATAGAATTCGAGTCCCGAGTTTAGTTCCTGGACGAGGCTGATTGCGTTTCACTTCGCTCATTTCAAGCCATTGAGAAAAGCATAAAACCATTTTTTATCCCCACCATCCCAACTAGATTGGGCTCTTTAGAATCCGTACGGCAAGGGGTCTAGTAAAATAAAACTCTAAATTCAAACCAGCTTTACTCCGCTTAAAAATTGATCTTGTGCCACATCCAGCTCGTGACGGAAGGGTTAGGTAAATACATAAACACAAAAATCCGATCTTTGTAAGATGTATTATTTTCCCTTGTATGTCTTGGTTTCTTTCATCCATACATCGTATATTTATACTACGCTGTTATTTATGGGGGGAAACTCGACTTTTAACACCCAACACGCAAGGAAACTCAGTATTGCGAAACCGTTTCAGTCACACGCACACATGCCCGGAGAAGAGAGAGAGAGAGAGAGAGAGAGAGAGAGAGAAGAGAGAGAGAGAGAGAGAGAGAGAATTACAAACCCTTTGATAATAAACGTATAAAAAGGAACATATATCGACTCATACATGCAAATCCGTTGTGTAGGTAAATATCTGGGTGTGAACGATGAAGGTTTGTATAAAACACATTCATGGGGTAAACAGAGTAAGCAAAGTCAAGTGTTTGTGTTAAATTACATTATTTCAACATCCATATCAATTGATGTCTCGATGACCCTCAGAGGGTTAAGTTAATTACTTTTACAGTTGGCATATGTATTTTAGATGTTTATAAAAAAATGTTAGATTTGGTTGTAAGTATCAATGCGTCAAAAGAAAATGAAGTCAGTTATTTCATGATGTACACATTGAATAAACTAAGTTCCCTGATCGATTTTAAAATGGAACCATTGGCAATCTGACGACTGTCTTGATTACAGGAGACGAAACTGGTTATAAGAGAATATCCCATTAAAAAGAAATGCTCGTTAACTATCCTAAACGACTAAATCAATTAATCTTTTTTAGAATTGTAGGGTGTATTTCATATAAGTTAGGGTAGCGTGGACATGAAGTCATCTAGTAACGGACAGTTTATCGACTACGCGATTTTCAAAACAGGTTTATTTATTGCTGGATATTAAACTGCAGATTGAGAAGATATTTAGAGTACTAGTCTGAAAACATACGCCTTTATTTCACATGAGTAGCACAGGGATCTGTGTGGTCAATTAAGGAGCTGATGGTAGGTGTGGCGCTTCACCTCAGACGCAAAAACAATCTCCTTAGTCTAGCGTTGTTCTGTTTTTTTTTTCTGAATCACCCTGTACAGAACCCAATTTATTTATTTTCCCATTAAATTAACCCTAACCCTAAACCCCAACCCTAAACCCCCTAGTTAAAATTAACAGTTTTATTACAAACTTTGTGGGTTCTGTTTTTTCTGGGACACCCTAATTTACTAAACAAAAGTTCATAATTACCGTGTTTTGTATGATAAAAGATGTTTCTTTTGATTCTACCCGGCTTCTGTTTGTATACAGTGTGGGAAAATTCTCTTAAATGTAGCGAAAACACTTAATAAGCAAAACGGTTTGTTACAGTTTTGTTTTCTTCGCTACACCAGTCTCTTCGAATAAAAGAAGCGTGTCTTTTTCAGGCTTTGTGATAATATACCCGAACATATAGAGAATGATCCCTCTCTCTCTCTCTCTCTCTCTCCTCTCTCTCTCTCTCTCTCCTCTCTCTCTCTCTCTCTCTCTCTCTCCCTTTCGTCGCTTTCATCTATGCTTGTCTTTATTGTTATTGTTGTTGATTCGAGTTGTAGGTGGATGGATGTTTGGGTTGAGGGAGCGGAGTGGAATTCGGTGCCAGCATTATTTTAGACAATAATTTTCAGTGGGCAAAAAGAAAGAGAAGCCAGAACAGTGAGGAGAAGGGAGAAAATGATAGGGATGGTGAGAGAATTAAATGTGGGAGGGGGAGAAGGAGGAAATATAGAGGGAGTGTGAAAGTGAAGGAGAAAACGAGTTAGCGAGAAGGAGGGGCCATGACAGAGGGAGTGAGAGGGAAAGAAAAATATAGAGAAAGTATCAGGGGGAAGGGGGAAAGTCGGTCAGCTTAAATACCAATGGTGTCGATAGACGCCACTGTCTTTTCATGTTAGTTGCTCGTAGTAACATTAAAGCGACAGAATAAAAGATGTCCTTCAAGCTTTTTGACCGACAAATATAAAAAAGAAGTAATTGTCATGGAACATAAAACCAATTACCTGTAACTAGAAAGTTTCGAAATAAATATCTTTAGACAAATAACAGCATCACATGAGTAAGTAGTTTGATTAAAAATTATTCACCTGTTTCAAGATATATATAAATATATATATATATATATATATATATATATATATATATATATATATATATATTTATATATATATATATGTAAAAGAAAGGAAATTAATCCGACAATATGAGTATGAAAAGGTGGAATGAAAACATCACACAATGCTGTTAAAGAAGAAACAATTATATAATATAATCATAACTGATACTGACCAATATTTCGATTTTACAAAAATCATCATCAGAGCTCATTCACTCCGACACAACAACCACGGAGTAAATGAGCTCTGATGATGATTTTTGTAAAATCGAAATATTGATCAGTATCAGCTATGATTATATTATAAATTGTTTTCTCTTTAACAGCATTGTGTGATGTTTTCATTCTACCTTTTCATACTCATATATATATATTATATATATATATATATATATATATATATATATATATAAGGTCGCGTCGACAGTGCGAATACCCCCCTCTCTCTCTCTCTCTCTCTCTCATGGAAGTAACTCCGTCCAGCATCCAGGATTCGCACAGAGCTGATTGATGTAGGTTTTGGTTGGTCGGCCTACACTGGTGTGCCCATGTAAATGTGTCCACAGTGAGTTCGTCCTTGCTTCTCTATTTCAACTCCAATGTGATTGAGAAGAGGGACATTATAATTTTTTTCATCTATGACAGCAATACTTATATCTGTGTAGGTCTAAGGGATTTCGTAGTCACCCTTCTTGGGGAAAGGGAGAACGCAGCCTCTCGTCCATTTCTCTATTGTATTTTGTTTATATACTACATTGCATAATCGAATGTCGTCAAATTCTCTTATTTTGGTTTGGGGCGGGGTAGTCGAGATCTGTGACTTTTCAGCTTTCAATTGTTTTTAGGTCTTCATTGAGTTCATCTAACATTCAGGAGTCTATATTCTTGGCTGGCTGTTTTTAACTTTGATCAAGAGGTGATATATATATATATATATATATATATATATATATATATAATATATATAATATGCAGCACCACCCTCATCCCACTCACAGCCAAAATACGTCAGTAAGAGAATTAAATTCTCCAATAAAAGAACTCAGCTTGTTTCCTGAAGAAGGTCTGAATGACCGAAACGTTGTAACGTCGACATTATCTACAGAAATAACCTCCGTCCATTAGAACATCCCGTGTTTGTTTACATTACTCCACATACTATAGGATTGAGTTCCTCATTTCATTCCCATATACATTCACACACACACACACACACACACATTATATATATATATATATATATATATATATATATATTATATATATATATATATATAGTGTATAATTGAACATAAAACGACAATTTGAATACATATTTTACAGGAAACATTGATCATGGTCTATCATAGATCGATTGATTATAACTATTTATGTATTATTCATTATTACTCTACTCTGTGAGTATTTCACATAAGTTTTAAATGTTTGTTTTTTTTCTAATATAGATATGACAACACATCTCCTGAGATCTCCAACTATTTTCTAAGTAGGTATTTACCCAACACGTTCTTCACGGGTAGGATAATACACAAAATCGCAAATATGGATCATCCAGCAAGGATCGAACTTGCTATTCAATAATAATCGATCTGCGAAACAAGCTTGATTACTATCACACCACGATGTAGACGCCCTAACTCCTTTGTGTATATTCTACGTGATTTTAGCAGTTCTGCCATCTGGATGGTATCGATTCGGTCTCCTCCAGACTAAGCGTTCCAAACGATATCAAGTACAATTTATACCACCTCAACATTAATGGCCCATAGTTTTTCCTGTTCTCTAGCAAGATCAAATTATTTGTATATCTTTTCGCTATGTGTCATTTTCACTCTATCGTCTGCTGAAACTGCAAAATCCACAAGTTGACAAGTTATTTTCTTTTTACTTAATACTCTTCCTATTATTATTATTATTATTATTATTATTATTATTATTATTATTATTATTATTATATTTAAAAAATATTGAACACTTAATACAAAACAATATATATCATAGATATGTTCAAATCTTTTCTCTTAGAGTTTCAATAAAGTAATGTTTAGTAATAAAAACACATAATATTATTAGATCAGGGCGTAGCTTAGATTTGCTTATTAATAATTGATTTGTGAGACTAGCTTGCTAAACAATACATCACTATGTGATTGCTCAGGTTAGATTTGGGAAAAAGCCGCGAGTATGAGGTACAAATTAGAATCTAACACACTACACACTGATCAACAAACCTAGATTCCTATTTATTACATCAGGACGGGATATCAATAAGCGTAATTCATGTTTAGCACAAGGTCAGAAAAATGGGTGCTTAGTGTTTTTTTTTTTTGTTTTTTACGGCATATCAACCTCGGTGCGTCATTTAATGTCGACAATGTTGTGAAATAAATTGATTCTTAATGGATACTCAATTTTCTTATAAACACATTTTACTATTTATGAATACATTTACTATTTAACTCATAGATGGGACCCTAACAGGTACTACCACTCCGGGTCAGAGTGGACCTGAAAGCAATAGTTATGAAGGGGTGCTCCACATTTCCAGACCTCGAGAACTGGAACCTCCACAATCAGATAGAGTTTAATGTAATTCCCAGGACATGATGTCCGTCAGTCACCGCCTTCTGTCGCATATATGATAAAAAAAGAGTTAGGGCTTGCCATAAGGGAAATAGGGTTGGGACAATCATATAGGTGCTAGGGCTTGAGGTGACCAGCCGATTGATCGGAAGGGAGCTCTCCGACCACCCGTCTAGCCTAAGTAAGGGTCTAAGTGGAGTGTTGCATGTCGTGGGCTGCTCATCCACCAGGATTCCGTCCTTAAGCATCAAGGGTCGCCACTCACGGTCAACAGGTGGCCCCATTTGGGGGCGGGGTCTTACCTCTCTGCAGAGGTGCAGTCGTTGTATTCTAAAGTCTAAGCCGACAGGGCTTGGGCGCTTAATGAGGATTAATAATAATTGATCTGTGAGAATTGCCTGCAAGCCATCACATTACGACGAGGCTGCTTAGAATTCGTACATGACTACCAGTATGAGCACCTAGTGAGAATCGAACTCACTAGTCAGTAATAACTGACCTGCGAGAATAGCTGGCAAGCTATTACATTACGACGAGATTGCTTAGAATTGGTACAAGACCACAAGTACGATGCACCTAGTGAGAATCGAACTCACTAGTCCGTATAATAGACCTGCGAGAATAGCTGGCAAGCCATTACATTACGGCAAGTTAGCTAGAAAACATAATAACTTCACCGAGTAAATTTTGAATGGTATTTATGTTAAGTGGTAGAGTCACGGAAGAATGTCAAAAGGTGGCTTTTGTTTTGAAAATATTGATATTCTAGCTGACTGAGGGAGAGACACATGTCTTCTTTGCTTCTTCCTTTCTCTTTATTTATTTATTTATTTTTTTAAATTTTAGTCTGTTACGTAATCGACACCAACGCTGCCGCCGCCGTCGCCGCTGCCAGCGATGCCATTGCTGCTCTTTCGTCCTAGAACTGACTCCCCCTCCCCTACACGCCTGCCAGTCAGTAAAAAAAAAGACCTCCCATCCGCTGTCGACACTGTACGCCGCGCATCTCCCACCTCTCCTTTTCCCCTTTCTACGCTCGACCCATCTCCTTTGCACAATTACCACCGAAGTACTTGACACTGACTTCGTTTCGTTCCACAAACGGCTTTTTGAATTATAACTTTTCTTTATTGTTTTTCTGAAAATTTTTAGATGTTTTTTTTAATATATTTTTTATGTCGTACACAGAATATTGCTGAGCATGTCAAGAGCAGGTTACAAAGAAATATTACAAAAAAAATAAAATAAAAAAACACAAAAAAAGCAAAAGAAAAGAAGTATCAGTTTAAGAACGTATCGCCGCGGAGCAGTAGTTAGCATTCTGGTCTCGAATGCAGTTCATTTTGCAGATCTCCCACCAGGCCGGATTGATACAAGGACTTTAACGTGAGGTGCCACGCATAAACTGAAGCTTAAGCAGTGCCCAGTGCAAAAAGTGCGTGATCCTTTCGGCATTTCCCTTTTTGGGCGTCTCAGGCACCGGGTAATAAATCCGGCCTCAACCATTTTAGACGAAAGGGCAGGTGCTGCATGGGAGGAACGCCCCGTGGGATAACGCGTTTTATTTTATATCTTGGCGGTCAAGAAACTGAAACTACTGGGTACTACTTGGCACATGCGCTTATCACTATACAATTGCTGCCTCACAATGCTGACCTTGTGCCAGACCAAGTTAACATGTATATTTCACAAAGGATGCAACCCTCAGCAGAAGATGTTATAATATTCATGACCTAACAAACCTTGATTATAACGTGGACACAAAATCAGACAGCTTCGGGAACTAATATATAACTTTTTTTATTACAAGCTCAAAGGACTCCTTCCGCCAGTATCTTATTATTTCTGGTTGAATACTATACAGTAAAAAGAATATTATTAGATATTAATGATTAACAAACTCTTTTGTATTGAAACGGTTACCAAAATATGAATATATAGCAATCCAAAAATAAGTAACCTCTTTCTAATTTGAATTTTATTCTAGTTCCTGAATTTGGTATTAAATAATAACTAATAATATCCGTTTTAACTGTGTAATCTAACAATAAAAATGATTGAAAAGCGAATACGTAGCAACCTAAGCACTCGAAGGATGCACTTAAACGGAAACCAGAAAAATGACGAACCCCCCAGAATTGAAATATTGTATACCGTCGGAGTGATATAACGTATAATTTTGTCATAAATAGTACTTAATAATGTGCATTAATAATATTATGGTATGTTTGATGGAGAAGAAAATTAACTGTTAATTGGGAATTACTTTAAAACACATTAAATACATTTATCTAATAAATAAATCGCTATATGTGGTGTTTTTGTTCGGTTATTGTTATATATATATATATATATATATATATATATATATATATATATATATATATATATATATATATATATATATATTTGGGGTATGCAATTTGTACACCAATGCAACAGCTATTTTGAGACAGCGGTAGGGATAAATTTGTGCAGTTATACATGAATAATGAAATATATAATAGCAAAGAGAAGTTGATAAAAGATTAGAATAGATAATATAAATATATAGATATGAACCGACTACTATAGATAGATAGATAGATATGAACCGACTACTATAGATAGATAGATAGATATGAATAGACTACTATAGTTAGAAAAATATGAACAGACTACGATAAATAGACTGATAGATAGATAGATAGATAAACAGACTGTAATAGATAGATAGATTGATGAAAAGACTACGATAGATACATAGATGTGAACAGACTACGATAGATACGATAGATACATAGATGTGAACAGACTACGATAGATAGATAGATAGATAGATAGATGTGAACAGACTACGATAGATAGATAGATAGATAGATAGGTGTGAACAGACTACGATAGATAGATAGATAGATAGATAGATAGATAGATAGATGTGAACAGACTACGATAGATAGATAGATGTGAACAGACTACGATAGATAGATAGATGTGAACAGACTACGATAGATAGATAGATGTGAACAGACTACGATAGATAGATGTGAACAGACTACGATAGATAGATGTGAACAGACTACGATAGATAGATAGATGGATAGATAGATGCGAAAAGAATGAGATAGATAGATGTGCACAGACTGCAATAGATAGATAGATAGATAGATAGATAGATAGATAAATGTGAACAGACTAAGATAGATAGATGTGAAAGACTGCAATAGATAGATAGATAGATAGATAGATAAATGTGAACAGACTGCAATAGATAGATAGATAGATAGATAGATAGATAAATGTGAACAGACTAATATATATAGTTAGATGTAGAAAGAATGAGATAGATAGATGCAGGAATGTATATTTACGTCGTGGTGTACTCATTTGTAGTTCAGAGTATATACTTCCGCTTTTAATAATTGGGTGCATGGAGATATATTATGCAAATCGCACAAAATGTCTATTCGTCCTAACCTCAAATCTTTCAATAGATAAAAAAGCCTCGGTTAATGTGAATGCTTCAGTGGTCTTTGCTGTATACCTAAGCACCTCAAAAATGTCCCTTAAAAATATGAAAAGGAACCACAATGTCCCGAACAAAACCTCCTATCAAACAAACACGCTGTCTTTAGCTTGCCTCAAAACCTGGTTTTTGTAATACAAGCATTAAAAGGAAATCGTCGGTGCAGTTGGCCAACGTCGTTGAATTGGTTGAGGGCTTGCAAGTCACCCAGCCTTGATTTCATGAGGGCTCAAATGTGTGGTCCATTTACTTTCTTTCCTTTCATTCCTCCTCATTTGGAATCAGGGCGGGGTAAAGCACCGACACATACAGGGCACTCCTTGTCTACTCACAATTTCCTAAATAAGGTTAAAAAGAATCAGTATATCGACTCGCTGTTATTCGACACAACTGCTAGCAATGATCCAAACGTCTTCAAGGAGTTCAAACATATTAACCACACCCTGAATTTTTTTTCGTATCTTTTAGCTTTCTTTTACACTCGGTCTTTTTATTCCTTTTGAAGCGCCTTTATATATATATATATATATATATATATATAATATATATATATATATATATATATATATATATATATAACTGGGACGTACATATTTGCTTTGAATGAGACCCCATGAAAATTTATGGCTCCAAATTAAAGTTTCTTAATACATTGTAGGGTTTTTATTTATCGTCTGGGGAAACAACTAAAGCCGTCTAACCTCTACCTTGTAAACTATCCTTTGTGATTCGTTTCTAAGACACTATTGAAATTTATTTACAGTTAGCTTGAAATGATCAAGGAAGGAAAGAGAAAGACACTGAGACGCATGGATATGATTTTATTGCGTCCTTTCAGATTTTTGTGCTTTAGTGACGCAGGACATGTATACATCAGCATATATATATATATATATATATATATATATATATATATATATATATGTATACATAAAATTAAATTCTGACTTTTGTGTCTCCTTTTTTGTCTTGGAGGAGTTCCCTTTTCAATCGTAGCGAAATACAATGCTCTTCTGTTGATTTACCATTCTTTCTCAAATAACCTTTCAATAATTTTCATCTTATTCATTTCCTTCTCGTTCTTCATTTCAATCTAAGACTCATCTTTTCTAGCCTTTTTAAATATTTTCTCATTAACCTTTACAAAATCCATGAAATCATTGAAACTGATTGATTGATGTTAACACTTAACCCGTCTAGGGGTATTTCGTGCAGAGAGATTTAGAGAATCGTGTACATTGATATTTACATTTTTGTGTAGTTGTTTCTTAAGAGGTCTTTTTGAACACGGTCCTCTCTATTTCTAAATAGATCTATTTGCCTTATACATGGGACCGGTTCCCACTAGATGACCCTAGTTAAGCAGCGATACTTCATTGGATGACCACTTAAGCAACAGCAGGTTCAGAGTGTTGTTTATAAACAATTACATGATTCAGCATTAAATAACCCAAAAAGGGTTGATATGCGGTAAAACCAAACAAGCAACCAACCAACCTATAAATGGGACGCTTACAGTCAAAGTAGACCTGGAATTACTGACAATGAAGGAGTACACCACATTACCCAGATATTTAGGACAGGAGCCTCATTATTAAAAGCAGTTTTGTGTTCGACCTAGGACTTGCCCTGATACTGTGTTTTGTGGGAATTTAAATTAAGATTAAATTAAATTAAATAAATAAAATGTTTTTGGCGTCTGACTCTGGCGTCCAGAGTAACGGATTAATAAAATTAAATTAAATTAATCAAATTAAATTAAATTAAATAAATATAAAAGTAAATTAGAAAAAATAAAATAAATAAATAAAAAGTTATTGGCGTCTGCACTCTGGCGTCCAGAGTAACGGTCTGATCAATAAAGTCTACATCTATACTTCGAAACAGTTGTGTCTTTTTATTTCTCTTCATCTCTTCATTTTATATTCCCTATAGTTTCAATCTCAAACATGACCCTTCAGATAAAAGGGTCGAATTTATGTGAGAATAGAATTCATGTTTCAGCATTAGTTAGTTCTAGAAATGTACATAAAGACAATAGTATTAAATAATTGTAAAACTTACATCAGGCTCTAGTGTGAATCTTCCATCAACCCATTTTTTGACATCAATATCGTTTTTATAGGAACTAAAGTCATTGAAACTCATTTCGTTTATTAGCCTTAAGATAAATTCTGAATTTAATGGAAATTTACCCAAAAACTCATGTGTAGTTAAGAGATTTCTGGATATATTTGAGTGTACTGGACCAAAAAGGCTCAGACAGGTTATCTTTAGAAACTGCAAAAGTTATGGGTGATCTATTAGAGCGTTTAACTCACCCATTACAAAAATATTTTAGACATCTATCTTCGCAGTCTACGTTGCTGCAACTATTCTATGATTATAAATTGTCTCTTTTTGAAATATCCATTGTAATGATACACCGAATGGCGAGAAATAAAACGAGAATCACAGAAACGTTGGAGTGCTAAATGTTTTTGAAAGCGATATGTGGAATCAAGGTGTCAAATTTTCTTATAGCCACTGAAAGATTTTATCGCTAAGCTAACGCTTATCTTTCGCCATTTATACACACACACGCGCATATATATATATATATATTATATATATATATATATATATATGTGTGTGTGTGTGTGTGTGTGTGTGTGTGTGTGTGTGTGTGTGGTACGAAAATATGAATGATTTAAACCCCATATCGAGTAATTTATTACCTAAGATATCGGTACTACTAGAGAGTGCAGTACAAACAGGAAATTTACACGACGTACTCCTGCTAAACAAATGTACTAATGAATGACTATCAAGTTAGCAGAATATATAAAGATGTCAAATTAGAGTATACTAAGACATGCACTTAGTATCACATCCTTTATTTGTAATATTCAAGTTGTTAATATCAACCTTTCTGGGATATTTACATTACTGAATTACCAATAAACTATAAACCTTATAATAGATGATTAAAAAAAACAAAAAAAACAATGATGGTTCATGTTGTGACTCAAGTCAAACTTGGATAGATTTCGGTAGTTTTTTCTCTCAAATTGGCATGGGCACGTGTACGTATTGACCCAACTCTCCACGACAGACAGAATTTGACACTAGGTCAAATTTGAGGAGAGTAAAGCTGGTTGTAATCCAGATTTCCTTAGACTGGTTGCCTTATCGAAGCTAATGGACCCAGTTAATCCTGAAAACAAGTGGATTCATGCCTTTTCGAATGGTATTAGCGCTAATTGAAACAGAAACAGCATCATCCAGTATTTAGTAGCGTATTAACATTACAAACTCCCTACACTGCTTGCAGACATTTTTTGACATCCATGCTCGATTCGCCATACACTTCCGTTAACTGGCAAAGAGTTACAATCGGTTTAATGCCTTTTGCGTTCAAAAACCGAATAAACTGCGCGAACTTTACACTTGTCAGTAGCTTCAATCGCAAATTTTATCAGAAACGAACTGCCAAGACTGAGCGTGGCAACAAGGCATGCACATGGAGAGGTACAGGCGCATGCACAAGAAAAAACACGACAGTGTTGCCAATAGCCACACGAACAATCTCCCTGCACCCCCGGCACTTTGGAGACCTTACGTTTGGGATTACATTTATAGATATATTTTATCACTGGATTGGTGAAGATTTTTCTTTAATAAAAATAAAATCCGTTTTTTTTTTCTTTCAATAACCAATTACCCTCTCCAAGAATATAATTACCAGCGTCTAAATTGTTCTATTTATCGCTCTATCTTTTATCTTCAATATTAAAAGTAAGGGCATTATAATTATCAGACAAGGGCCTATTTCATGGTAAATTTCAAAGATATTTTCTAACTTGTGTAGGTCTAATTTATCTTGCTATTACTTACATAACAGCTACTTCTGCAATTGTTTTGACAGGTTCTCTATGCTCTTTTGAGGCGGAAAAATGTTTTAATGCTAATCAACTCATGGGAGTGTATATGTATTATAGTAGTTTTGCCTGATAAACAAAACAAACATTTTCAAAACAGAAATAAAATACCGATGCTCCCAAGAGGTAAGAAACAACAGATTCAAATTCTTATTTTACGGATTAACTAGAACATACACTTAAACTCAGCAAAAACAATAACAGACAATTAGACTCCACAACTAAACGCGAATTTATTTCCAACGCTGGTGTTTACAAAATGTTGTCAACAATGTGATAAGGTCTACATCGGTCAAACTTCCATGAAATTTAAAAAAACGTGTGTATGAACATTTTAAAGATCTAAAATTTGAAATACATCAAATTCATTGTAACACACAACTTATAATAAATCACAATTTCAATTTGCAGAAATCTTCAATGATTGCTTTTATCGATTATCGAAATGATCGTCATATCATTGAATCTACCGCCATCTCTCTCCCTGACACTTTAACACAAAGACCTGGCTTTTATAGGATATCACCTTTTCTTGCTAAATTCATATTAATAATTCAATATACATTAAAATTCAAACTAAAAAAAAATTTTCTTTTTTTTTTTTTTGTTGATATTTATTAAACTTAATATGAAAGAGGTTAAATAAGAAAATAGATGAAGGTAAATAACATAAAAACTGACTAGTAATATACTAGGGTGAGTCAAAGATTTTGCGTTGCGTAAATACCATGACCGAAGGTAGTATCGTTGTAGTTGGTGTGCTGACACGTTGTGTTTTGGCTTCACTATGTGGGATTTGAAAGCTGCAGAGATGAACGTGCACGTAGACTAATTCAGAAACGTGAGCATTACGAGTTTGAATTGGGCCATAACACCGCGGAAGCAACCAAAAAACATTTGTTGTTCGAAGATAAAGGTGTTTTTGATCAAAGGTCCGTAATTAAATGGTTCAAGAGATTTCACACTGTTTGCAAGAATCGTGGATTCCGATGCCATGCCCCAAGCCATTGTGACAAATGCAGTGAGTAAGCAGGTGAGATTATCAGGTGAACTTGTTACCTTCACGACCTCGGCAAAAGCATCCAGTGTTACGGTATTGTGTCTCACGTTACCAAAATATTGGAAAACATTTGACTCGCCCTAGAACTGGAATACTTATCTTCCAAGTACAAACTGCCTGCTCGTTTTGAAATTCAGTAATCAAAATACCAGCCTCTTTCTAACTTATACACCGACCACTGACAAGAAAATGGGAATATATAATTATATCAGATATCGAGAAAGCTAATATTTTTCTTTTTTAATTTTTTGTTGCTTTCATGCATGAAAACATTTACTCTAACATGTAATTTAACCGTCACACTTGGTGTAGTTCCCTTGCCGGGTATTTAGAAACTGGATCTTAAAGAATACTGCTCATAAAGGGTAGCGGTACATTTACGTATTATATTTAACCAGCATGTGTTGTTAACAATTCCCGAACATTTAGGTAACACATATATATAGAAAAGTATGATTATATATATATATATATATATATATATATATATATATATATATATATTATATATATATATATATATATATATATATATATAGATAGATAAATAGATAGATAGATAGATAGAGAGAGAGAGAGAGAGAGAGAGAGAGAGAGAGAGAGAGAGGAGAGGTGGGGAGGGAGAGTCTTTTCACAACGTATCTGTTCATCTTTGATATTTTGACACCCGGCTGCGTGGCCTTGATTTGAAAATCAGCCCGGGGGGATGATACTGCGTAAATATGGAGATAGCTACTCCTCTGGTAGATAACTCAATTGACACTGAAATGCCACTGAGTGACCTTGGGATATGTGAGATTGTCCCACTAATTATTACTAACGAATAAATTCTTCACCTTTTTTTTACACAAAAATACTGCATCCCTCCGATCTTTCAACAACTCATATTGTATAGATTGGACTTGTGGAACATTTTGAGTTCGATTCTCACTGAGTGCTACATAGTGCGTAGCGTTGGCTATCGTTTTTTTTTTTTGGAAATTCATATGGCGACCCAAGTGCAAAACCTGGACGAAACCGTTTGTTTCACTTTCGCGATAATGCCTTTTGGAAAGGCAGTAAATCCGACTCTACTCCCATCATCTATGAACAACAAGCTCTTTAGTCTTGCTATGGCGACCAAGTCTAAGACAGTGATGCAAATAGCTCTTTAATTTAGTGCGTCCAGGGACGCACATATTTGCTTTGAATGAGTTCCTGGGAAAACTTATGAGCCCCAACTAAAGTTTCTTAATAAATTGTAGGGTTTTTATTTATCATCTGGGGAAACAACCAAAGCCATCTAACCCCTACCTTGTAACCTATCATATGTAATTCGTTTCTAAGAAACGAATTAAACGCATTAACAGTTAGCTTGAAATGGTGAGGGGAAGAAAAAAGAAAGACACTGGGACGCATGGATACAATTTTACTGCGTCCTTATAGATTTTTGTGCGCTAGGGACGCAGGACGCGTACCTATCAGCGTCTCTGTAAGAGAATGAAAACTCAGCTGTACTACTCTTAAAAATGACCTTGTGTTGCATCCTGCTGAACACATACATACTTCAAGACTTGAGTTAGACGAAGCTAAGCTTAGTTAATGAACTCGACTTACCTTTACTTACAGAGGAATACATTTCAGAAGACAGAACTACATTTTAAAAGTTGTCATGTTAGCATTGCTAACATTTTACTTTAAAAAATATTAGTTGAAATTTATATTCAAAAGAATACGTGTCAAAACATGAGGATTAAGTTAAGTCACTCTCGGTTACTTGTTGAGTAAAAACCTGTTTGAAAGAAATTTCCATAGAATATTTCAGTGACAATAACTCTAAAGATTCTAGGTGCTACAAAATGTGTTTACAGAGTACATTATGATTTTAATCAGCAAGTCATGCTCTCTTTTCAAACATCAATACAATATATGTAAAATAAAATACTTAACCTGAAAAAATGATATAATACTCTCCCCCTTCTCTTTCTCTCTCTACCTCTCTCTCAATATATATATATATATATATATATATATATATATATATATATATATATATACAGTGATGATGATAGCTTTTTTGATTTAGTGCGTCCTGGACGCACATATTTGCTTTGAATGAGTCCCCGAAAAAAATATGGGTCCCAACTAAAGCCGTTTAACTCCTACCTTGTAACCTATCCTGTGCAATTCGTTTCTAAGAAACTATTAAAATGTATTTACAGTTAGCTTGAAATGGTGAGGAAAGAAAAAAGAAAAAACACTGGGACCCATGGATACGATTTTACTGCGTCCTTATAGATTTTTGTGCGTCATTATCATCTTTCTCTCTCTCTCTCTCTCTCTCTCATATATATATCTATATATATATATATATATATATATATATATATACCAAATGTTATTGTTTTTCACTTATTTTCATATTTTGGATATTTGGTGGCGTGGAAGATGTTCTAGTCGAGTCCGTGATATACTAAAACTCAACACAACGGATGGATAGACAAGATAAACCCATAGACGAAAAGAGTTCGAAAATAAATATTTACAGCGATGCAAATTATCTAATGGAGATAATTATTTACTGTATCTGTTATTTTATCTAACAACTTTTACATTTTTACATTGTTCAGGTCAGTTAACGTATCTTTAAGACATAACACTGATTCTCAAAGTTACGTGGTTCAAAGTTAACTGACCTGAAGAAATGTAAAAGATTTGTTTTTTTCAAAATAAAATAACTGGTGCATTATATCTGTTATTCATTAATATATCAACACTGAAAATTTCATTAAATTCTGTTAATTCCCTGATTTTTGGTATTTTTTGTCTTCTTTCGGCGGGGTGACATACGATGGTGGAATTTAGGTCCGTTATTTTCGGTTTAACCACATATCCAGTTTTAGAGGGTTTAACTTAAGTACGTAGTTGAACCGAACTGTGACGACATACTTTACTTGTTTAGAACTCTACGAATATTTAGGCATTGTAGAATAGTGAACATATCATTGAATGTATCGCTATCATATTTCGGACATTACATAAGATGACCTGATATTTATGAATATACGCCTAGGATGGGCGGTCAATTGTTACATGTGATTTAAACGGTTTTCAGGAGTGTAAGTGTACTATATTAATATTTTTTTTTAGTCAAATCATACAATGCGTCGTTTTTTTTTACAAATCAAAGCATAATTGTATTTTAAAAATGAATGTTGTAGTGATTAGCTATCCACGATGATACTGACTCTTAAGAAACTGGCCTTATGTCACATGCTACACGTGCGAAGGGGTTGTTAGATATAAATTGACACATTCTTCTTTCAAAAACGAAACGGTTTGTAGCTGGATCTCACAAGTCTGATTACGTCACTACAGTACCTAGTCCAATTTAGAGAAGAGGTAAAAAGAGTCCTCAAAAATTATCTACGAGTTCTGCACCATCAGTCTATTTTTCACCGTGCTGTTAAGTTGGCTGAGGAAGAACCATGGGCTTCGCTTGAGCTCATTAGGGTCCTCCTTCAAGCTGGAGCCGACGTTAACCCAAGGATTATTTCGGACGGTGCATAGTCACGTATGCCCTTTAAAATGTGCCTGAAAATAATCACATTGTTGTTTTGGAACTGATTAATGAACACGGAGACCCCTAAAACAGCGGAGGTTTTTCAGCTATGGTATATCTTGTCGGATATGGACGGTCCATCTTGGGGGTAATTTCAGGATTATTACGGACTAGTCACGTTAATTCGAAGTCTTTATAATAAGTTATTAAACTTATTTTGACAGCTTTAAATGATTATTAATTATTTGAAGATTTATCTGTTTATACTTTTGGACAGGATACAGAAGATTAGCTTTTCAGATAAAAACTAACTTTGTGATCTTTGCGTATAGAAAAACAAAAGTCATATCTTTTCCACAGAGTGGCGTGTGAAAAATAACTACGATAACATCAAATAATTTGGGTCATGAAAATATCCACTGTTCGATGACCTGGTTGCAGTTTGAACCACTTCATAATGACATTGAATAAATTGGTCGAGTGATTAGAGATAATATGTTCTTCTAGATTAAACATTAAGAGTCATGTTTTCATTATAGTTTTGATTTTCAATTTTCTTTTGTTCAGACTAAATGTTTGCTAAAATGAGAGGATTTTCCCAGATCATAGTCAATGACCAGAAGACCAGACCTTGTTTTTAGAGGATAATACAAAAGGATTTGTCAATTAGTCGACTTTTGCCGTACAAGCAGATCAGAGTAAAAGTAAAAAAACGAGAAACAAGATAAGTACCTGGACCTTGCCAGAGAGCTAAAAAAATGATTTGGAAGATAAATGTAACAGCGATAACAATCATGGTTTGTACCCGGTGAATAGTCCCAAAGAAAATGGAAAAGGAGACTGGAGGAAAGATCAGAAGAGGAAGAAGTGAGATCATCTAGACCACAGCACTATTGAGATCGGCTAGGATCCTGACAAGAATCCTGAGTAGACTTGATGTCACTCAAACTCCAGTGAAAGACAATAATAATAATAATAATAATAATATATAATAATAATAATAATAATAATAAAGCAAAAGAAAAAATGATTTTCATTTTTTTTCATTAACACGAGCAAAACAGATATCATCTAGTACCTTCTTATGAGAATACAACAGCGTATGGGCAATAACTAAGGGGAGCTAAATCTGCACCTAAATAAATGCCGGTATTATTGTAAAAAAAAGAGTAAATAAATACAAATAAATTAAAAAAACATTATATCGATACAATAACATATAGGGCTAACACGGGTGCTTTTTATTATACCTCGTACAATGCAGAAGAGAGAGAGAGAGAGAGAGAGAGAGAGAGAGAGAGAGAGAGAGAGAGAGAGAGAGAGAGAGGGGGGGCTGGTCAAAGTATCAACTCAATGAACTCAACGACTTGCTCCCAGTTTCTCTCCCTAAGGCTGTGGGAGGTCTGTCCCACTTTCAAAGATGCAGTCAAAATATACTTAAAAAAAGAGACTCTTCTAGCAGCAGCAGCAGCAGCAGCAGCGATGGTGGCGGCAACAGTGGCAAGAGAATCGCAGTGACCGCGATTTTCAGCAGAAGCAATAAGATTAATATTACAACTGGAAATCAACAACTGGGTCACCTGGTTCATCAAAAAATTGCCAAGTTTTAACCCTGACTTTATGCGATTGTCTTGGCTGATCGCTTTGAGACGGACATTATTCTAAGTCGGTCATATCGATACAAAATTAGATTAATCTACATCTGCAAAGGGCTGTGCTGAAAACTGGTATATATCTTTTATAAATCACTAGTAGTACATCCAGAATGTTTGTGTACGTACCAAATGCACGTTGCCCTATGTACACAGATCAACATCACCTGGTCTCTTAATAATTACTGATTGATCTTCAAGTGACCAGTTGAATATACGAAGTGTGTTCAAAAAGTATCACGACTAAATTTCATCGGTGTGTTGAGGGTTGGATTTTACAAAATGCCAACAATGATTGAAGGAATTGAAACTGTGAAGGAATTGACACTGTGAAATGAATCATTGTTGATTTCTATTTTAGAATTGTTGAATACAGGGTGTCCCCCAAAAATTGACATCATTCCTTAATCCTCACTCAAATATCAAATATATATATATATATATATTGTTTTTATTAATTCTTGTTGGACATTCCTTTTTTAAACACATTTTTAAACACTTTAACAAAATCTATTTAACCCATAGATGGTACTCTCATTCCAGGCCAGAGCGGACCTGAGAGTAAGGACAATTGATTAGTACTCCATACTCCTCAAAGCTCCAGAATTGGAACGTCACCATCAGATGCAGTTTAACGTGATGCCGAAGACACTAAGACCCTCAGCCACCGCATTCCCGCATATATATGATAAAAAGGGTTGAATGTTTGCCATAAGAGCAATACGGTCGGGGCAATCGTATAGGCGCTAGGAGGTCTCTCCGATTGTCCGTCTAGCCCAAGTCAAAGGATGATGTTACATGTCGTGGGTTTCTCTGCTACTAGGATTCTGGTGCAATCAGTGTATTATACAGTCCCAGCCCACAGACAAGAAGGGACAATAAATAAAGTGCTAATTTTCTTCATAATAGTCCACCTAGTTGTCAACACTTATTCCAGAAGAATTTCCATTGGTAGAAGCACCCACGACACTCCTCTTTTTATGGTGTGAAGCTGTGCCGTTGCATTTCTATTAATATTAATCGCGTCAAATCTTACGCTTGAGATAAAATTTCAAATTAGTAAATACGATAATGTCCCACGAAGCAAAGGGTGGTGAAAATGGAAAGTGTTACACTTGCACAATCCCGTATTTCGCCAAAAGTCGCTGGTCAATAAATATCGGTAATTGACATAGACTTGTCTAGTTGACGTCTATATAGCGTCGACGTTAAGGAGAAGGTAAACTCTGAATTCAAACCAGTTTTAATCCGCTTAAAAAATACCGTTTGTCAGATCCTACCCGTAACCGAAGGTTTGAGCAAATACAAACATATTTGTTGCACTTATTGATTAATATTAGAGGTAATTTCAGGCTGCAATAATTTATCGAATGCATCAGCAGTCGCCATTAAGTTTTCAAAGACTAGAACATATACAATACATCAAAGAATTGGATATGCGTTTACTGGTTTATAATTTTTTTTAAAAACTTATATTTAATCCCATAAACATAAACTGCAAGCTCTACGTATTTACGCGTGAAAGAGTGAAATTCTCATTTGCTACAATTTATTTGAAGCAATATGTGAAAACTGGCCTTGATGCACATTAAGGTTGGCACCCCACGTCGTTATGTTTGGTTTCTTTTACACAAGAGTCTAGTAATATCAAGAACTGATGTAGTTGCATCAGGAGCAGAAACCACTGGAGGCTTTCAACGCAGAATCCAAACAGTGGTTTACCACAAGCAGCTGGTTACGAAGGGGTGAGCGCACAACGACAGTGCAATGAACCAAAGGCAAAAAAGGTGCTTGTTCATTATTTTTACAAGAACACCAAGCAACTGAAGAAACGTAAATTACATATATGTAAAAACCACTTGCACTAACAAAAACAATAATTAAATGGAAAGAGCTGATGTCGTATATAGACCATTTTTCCCATGGCAAAAGGGAGACGGGTTCGAGATATGATATATTTTGTCGGTATTACTGACTTGAAGAGTTATATTCGTTATTCCCTGGGGTAGTAGAGTCATCATCTTGGTTGTTATAATCACAATGCGTATTTAGTTACTTGATGGTTGCGAGTTCAATCCCTGTATATTTAAAAGTGTTCTATTTGGTTCACGGAAAAAGACAACTGATAGTTATAGGCGCCTGTAGTAATGGTTACTGTCATACAAAATGAACACAGCAAGACGAGTTCAAATCTTATACGAGGCTGTTTGCATTTCACAAAGCGCTAATACCCTCAGTAAAGGTGTGAATCCAACTGCTTCCTTCAGTTATGGGTAAATAGTAGGTCAGACTGGACTCTTTAACCTTGGTATAGCAACCGGTCTAGGAAAAGTAAAAACTCTGAATTCAAACCAAAGGGGCTCTCTTCTCGTGAGCCAAAAACTATTGTGCTACTCCTCTTCCTCCTATGTCATCTCAAGCATAAATTTATTAGAAATAATTAACTGTTATCCTGTAAGCATGGACGGTGAAATGGAAACAATCTACTTGGAATATAAGAAAGGGTTCGGTTAAAAATTACCAGAAGGTTAACTGATTACGACAAACACCTGAAGATGGCCGGTGGATACAAGTGCTGAAAAGTCACAATAAGGACAACCAAGATGTCAATACTAGTATGCCAGTGAAGAAAAGGTTACCTATGTTTCCTCAAATAAAAAACTAAAAAAACTCAACTAATTTTATTGTCAGGACAAAATTAACAGAAAAGAGAATAATACATAAAGAAATGGGGTAGAAAAGAATCACTGAAAGTATTGAACAGGTTTTTTTTATGTGAAGCTTCTAAGAGGTATTAAAGTTTGTGAGAGACTTATATATTTGAGAAGAGTTCCTCCACTTGTTTGTAGTGTGGACTTATTAGATGTGCCTACGTGTATGAAAGTAAGCTTTCGTAATTGTATTATGTATACTATTTTGCAACATCATCTTCAATGTGTCCCGGGCTTAGCTCGCGAAGAATGCCCTTCCCCACAGCGAGAGGTAAGCAAAAGTGCGTCTAGGCCATACCGTGAGCAAAGAGAATAAGTTCTTCGTGCCCTTTTCTTTTACTGGGTTATGTTACTATCACAACGCTATAGTGTCGCCATCTAGCGGTTATTAAGCCTTTAGCAGATAAGGAAGGTAAACCTACAGGTATAAATTACTTAAAGTCAAAACTTTCAGTGGAGAATTACTATACACTCCTTGTTTCTTTTATGTTTTTCTTTTCTTTTTTAAAGCTCCGGTTTGCCAGGGTTCTTCCTACCCACACTCACCCTCAGAAAAGAAAGATCAGTTTAAAACTATTTCTATTATACAACTTATAATATTAAAGTATGTGGAACACTTTGTACAAAACAAGTTTTATTTGTTTATTTTGTTTAAGAAAACGCTACATACTGTTATTGAAATAAACTGTACAATACACTGTTTACTTCTGGTTTAAATACGATTTGACATACTAGCCTGGCCTGGTATGATATAGAAAAATAACAAAATTCAGCAACAAACATGAATTTACCTTAATTCCTAACTTTCCCGATTTCATATGAAAGAAAACAATATTTACTTGCTACACAAAGTCTCTGAAATAACTAGTATTGGAAGTAATTTCCTAGAGCTGTTTTGTCAAAGGGTCAAACGTACAGGGCACTCTGTGAGGATCAACATCACTAAGTAGTACTGATCTACGTGACCAGCTTGCTGACGGTAATTCGCCAACTAAATTAAAGATGTTTAAAACATGCCATGCTTTTCTGTAGATTATGGATAGCATCGAATTTTTGAAAAAATCAGTTATCTATGCAACGTTAACAATAATGATAAAATTCAGATCTAAGAAACATCAGACGTGGACAGGATGAGAAACGAATAATTTTGACTGAGCTATTCTGATCACATCTGTGGAAATATGGTGTAAGACTTATTGACAACGGTCCAATCAAGAGAGTAGCTGAGAACGATCAGTTAGAGAAGGGTGTTTTGCCATTGGCACGGGTTATTGGGAACTTAAAGTATATTCAAGAATTTATGCAATCGCAGGAAGAAAATAACGGGATTTCATCATATCAAGAAAATATATATGTATCGTCGAACAGAGAGAGAGAGAGAGAGAGAGAGAGAGAGAGAGAGAGAGAGAGAGAGAGAGAGAGAGAGAGAGTGGGAGAGATAGATGGGGGAACACGAATGAAAAAAAAGAGAGGCAGAGAGAGGAAAGTGAAAAAATGATTTATAGAATATATAGAGAAGAAAGAACACACATGAAAGAGAGGAAACAAGCAGAGAGAGAACACAAATGAAAGTGAGAGACAATCAGAGAGAGAGGGGGGAGAGAGGAGGAAAAGAGACGAGAGGGGAGGAGAGAGACGAAAAAAGAAAGAGGGCAGGTGAAAATGAAATAAAGGGAAAATGATCGGAGAAAGAAGGAGAGAGAGAGAGGAGAGAGAGAGAGAGAGAGAGGGAGAATAGAAAAAGAAAAGAGAGCAGATGAAAATGAAATAAAAAGTAGAGAGAGAGGAGAGAGAGAGAGAGAGAGAGAGAGAGAGAGAGAGAGAGAGAGAGAGAGAGAGAGAGAGAGAGAGAGAGAAAGTAAAGAAAAGATAAATTCAGCGACATGAGTGATGAAAAGCAAATGAAATAATTGGATACATTTGATCATTACGTGGGAAATATGAAACAAAAAAAATAAAACAATGTCTCTCACTGTCCAACAAGAGACGAAAAAATGTCAAAGAAAATACATACAAAAGAAATACAAAGAAAACAAAAAAAATACAAAATACAAAAGAATATGTGTTAGGACAGAAAAAAAAACATAATGAAAATAAAAATTTCTTTATTCAGACAAATAAATAAACTTTATCATTCTTTTTCTTGACCTATATGATGGATTTTTTTTTCAAGGGAAACCACAAACAAACAAAAAAAAGCACAACAAAAAAACAAAAACAAAACAAAAAACAAAGAAAAAAGAAAAAAAACAAAACAAAGAAAACTTTTTAACAAAAAGTTAAATAATTCGAAATAAAAAAAATAAATACAAATCTATAATAATAACTTGGAAGAGTGTGTCCTTTTATAGACGGACAAAAGCTTTGATATACTGTTACCAAATATGGTATGGACCAAGAGGAAGGTCTTAACGCAGAGTATTCTGTGGCGAGTTTCTAACAATAAAGAAATATAAACCGGAAGACGAGTTGTCGCAAAACATGACTGATCATACAGACTTTGAATTTCCAAATCGTGTTAAAAGTAGCGCTTTTCGATGGGTCAGTGAAATTAAGCATCATTAATCATGTTCAGTACTTAGATCAGTTATCATTTAAGCAACAGCAGGTACTGTAAGCAATCTGATATCAAAATGAGTTGAATTGGCATTAAATCACCCGAAAAGGTTCGATAAATCATTTAAATTTCCAGACAAAAAAAGAAAACCATTGAAATTTCTAAATAACAAAGTGTATAAGGGCCAGGTTAGCTCAGTCGGTAGAGCGTTCGGCTAGAAACCGCAAGGTTCCTAGTTCGATACCGGTCCCCGCCAACTCAGCGTATGAGTAGCACAGGGATCTGTGTGGTAAAGTGAAGAGCTGGTTGTAGGTGTGGCGCTCCACCTCAGATGCTAAAATAATCTCCTTGGGCTTGGTCTGGCTGATACCGACATTAGGCCGCCCCGACGACTTTACTTACTTTTATATATATATATATATATATATACACATATACACACATATACACAAACATATATATATATACACACACATATATATATACACACAACATATATATATATATACACACACACACATATATATATATATATATACACACATATATTACACACACACACATATACACACATATATATACATCACACATATATAATACACACACACATATATACATATTATATATACACATATATACATACATATACACATACATATATACATACACATATATACATATATACATATACACATATACACATATATACATACACATATACATACACATATACACATATACACATATATACATACATATACACATACACATATATATACACATATACACATATACATACACATACACATATATATACACATATACACATATATATACATATACACATATATACATACATATACATACATACACATATACACATATATATACATACATACACATATATACATATATATATACATATACATATATATACATATACATATATATCATAAAAGACCGTGACAATTTTCCAAACAAATATTAACTTCACATGATAATAAAGTATTTCTATGTAAGTGATTAATTTTTGATAAATTTCTGTTTGCAACGTTCGCTATTTGACAAGTTAAATAAATAAATAGATGCGATTTTCGCAACTAATGAGCGATCCATATTTTGACCTCTTACCTGACATGAGCTGTGTCCATTGGTCAGAAAGTAAATAAATCCCAAGTCAAAAAAAGAAGTAAACATATATCACGCATATTTAAAGAAAATCTAGAACACAATGAAAAGAAAAGGAAATAAATGGTGTACGCTTTCAATTTTACATTCATGTTGTGGTTAACAAGCTAATTTAACAGATTATTGTAATAATGCCCTGGATCGTTATAAAGTGTCACTCTATGCTAAACTCCTAACTGATTCTAGTGGTGAGGTTCGAATTCTGTAGCTATGGGAAGTGTGGAATAACCCTTCATTAGCATTACTCCCAGGTCCACCCGAGTTGTAAGACCTGTTACGGTCCTATTTTTTTAGTTAGAAATGAGTTAATTTCAATAAAAAGATTGAATTGAATATCCAAACAGAACGAATACAAGAAAAATGTATTCGGCATGAAATAACCCAACGATTGACATGCGGTAAGATCCAACCAACCAACCAACCAACCAACCGACCAATTATTGATACATTTAATTGAATAGAGGACGATGTTATAAAGAATCTCATCCTCTTTAATAAAACTGAGAAGAGTAATTTGAAGCACAAAAAAAAAAAACGAAAAAATAAAACGAGGAAACGAAAGCGAACGAAGAAAAACAAAAATACAAAAATATAGAAATGTTAAAGAATGAGAGAATAAAGTAGACGAACAGAGGAGAAAAGAGAAACACATTCACATTTAACACAAATGAGATGGAGTTGAGATTCCGAATTTAGGCAGAAATATCTGCAAAGATGTAAATAATGCGTTAGTAAAAGTAAGAAAGTGTATCAATGAAAAGTAAATGAATAGATAAATAAATGGATAGAAAGAAAAAATGAGAAAGACATAAAAGTTAGGGTGACAAAAAGAGAAGAAAAGAAGCAGCCTCGTTCTGAGCCAGAAATGCAGACGAAAAATGTTTTGGGCGAATCGCGATACGTCAAAATCAGCTTCCATGTGTTGGTGTGTTTTATGAGAAATCACGTATAGTGGCTTTTTTGGCGTATAAAACAAATCTTGCATTTCAAACTAATTTATCTCCCTTTATATATATATATTATATATATATATATATATATGTATGTACGTATTCATGCATGAGGTTGCATGTGTATGTGTATGTGTATATATATATATATATATATATATATATATATATATATATATATATATATATTTACTCATGTACGTATATATTCATGTTCTTATATACATAATATGTGTTTGTATGTGTGTTTAATACGGTTTTACTAGTAGCTTTATCAGTAGATATAAGCACCGTTGCTAAGAATATTTCTTTTGGTCAGAATTATATATTGCTGTCAGTAATTCTATTGTTATTTTTTTCACTCTTTACGAGTTTTCACACCAGGTTTAACTGGTGTTTTTTTTCACTGAAGATTATGTGACAGCAAGCCCTCTCTGGTCTCTAGGACTCTTCTAAACCTTCTTGCACATTATAAGATTAGTGTGGTGTAGATATTCTCGCTTTCTCTTTTAATCTTCAGTTTCCCTTGTGACTTTTCCAAGGTTTTGAGACTGTTCCAAAAGCATAACTAATATTGGTATCACTGTCACTTTCATGTTCTGCATCGTAT
>CM042140.1:116854770-116862270 GCA_023376005.1 Doryteuthis pealeii
GCATTCTGTTGAATCCACAATCCCTTTATTTCAAAACACAAAATATCAACTCCGAAAAAAAAAAAGTAAAAAATAAAATAAAAAAATTATATAGTAAGAGTAAGGAGTAAACTGCTTAGTGTCTACACAAATGTTAAAAGAACAATGCCTTAGCCTAAAGTCGGTATCATCCAGACGGGTAGGGAGTCTCTCCCCTTTTCACGAGCGCTAGACCAAAGGAGATTGTTTTGGCGTCTGAGGCGGTGCGCCACAGCTACCATCAGTTCCTCACTTTACTGCACGGATCCCTGTGCTACTCAAACGCTGATTTGACGAGGGCCGTTATCGAACCAGGAACCTTGGGGTTCCTAGTCAGACGATCTGTCGACTGAGCTAAAGCGGTCACATCCCTATATGCAAACCTGTCTAACCGACATTTTTCATTGACATATGGAACTATATACATGTTTTCCTTGCAAAACGAGCTTCTTTTTGCAATGTTAAATTACTGAAGAAGACAGAAGTTCCAGATAGGTGACAGAATGCCCTCCGTTTGTGGAAGATTGCTTATTAAGAAAACCTATTAAACAAAAGCATTTTAATGAACTAGACGAAAGATCACTGTGCATACTCATTTAGAAATTAAAACTAAAAAAAGATTTTTTTTAAATTTAGAAAAAATTAAAAAAATGAAAGCAAAAATCGGTTGGTTTGGGACACCTTCCCTTCACTTTTCTCAAATACCCTTAGGAAAGGCATGAATCTTGTCTTGGGTAAATATCAGGAAATGTAAAGCTCTTTAGATTCCTGAAAGACAATCCTTATTGGGCGCTTTAGGTTAGCTCGGAGATTGTTCCTTGTTGCTGATATCATAAAACCCATTAAAACCTGTTACATGCTGGGAGGAGAACACGTGACGTGGTAGCTAACGTGTTGGATTGCGATATCCTAGTAAGCAAGTTCGAACTCCAGCCGCGCTACGACGTTCACATTCGGGCCAATACCCTTGAGAAAGGTATGAATCCCCTCAGCTATATGTTAAATAGTACCACAACTATTCTTCTGCAAAGATGGCATTAGAATAACCCATGAACGTTGATTTGTCATTAAACAAAGAAACCAATTCAAATCTGTTATATGCTACTTGGAAAGGAGATGGGCACTGCCATGAATACCGTATTTCCATGAGAGATGCTATAGAAAGGAATCCCTTGATTTAATAGGCTATATCTAATCATATTAACTACATTTTAAAAAAACATCTCCTAAAACAAACTGATGCATTTCTCGTAAATTCACGGAAACGAGTATTTTGATCTAAGCAGGAGGAAAACCGTACCGTGTTCTGGAGAATTTTTCAAGAATAGTATTTCGTAAGTAATAAAAAGTTAAACTTGACATATTCGCAATATTTAAGAAGCAGTTGATAGAAGCTGTCTTTTTTTTACAAACATGTAAACTCAAGAGAGGTGAGTCGATTTTATCAGGCCTGTTGCTAGGGTATTGCGAGTAGGGGGCGATCCATTGTGCCGGGTGGTCCCCAAAAGTCCTGTATGATAATTCAGATGTGGACGTTGTTACAACACAGAGACGTATTTCATTCATTTGTTTTGAAATTTTAGTAACAATTTTTTGCCCAATCGGTTCAGTTTAAACCCTTAAAAAAGCCGGAGATTATCTCTTAATTAATTATGATAAAAAAAGATTAAAAACAAATATAATCTGCCAATTTTTCGAAGACAAATGAAAAGCAAATAAAGTCAGTTTAAGTAAAAAAAATTAGTAAATTTTTAATTAAATTGTCTGCCAATTTTTCGATATCAATAAAATACAGAAAAAAAAAAAAAAGAATTAAAATAACAACATGACAAACTGAATATGATTTGTTTGTGACAACTTTCTATATCATTTCGTAAATCCTACAACAAAATAACAAAGTTGATTTTTAAAAAAATTCTATTTTATTTATTTATTTATTTTGTCGATGAGATATTAGGCCACAGGGAATTTTCTTACTTTGAATAAAGTAGACTTTATTCAAAGTTCATTAGTCTACTTAATTCATTTTCCCATTTTACTGTATTTGTAATCGAAAAGTCATGTTGTCTCGGACACATGCTTCTTGTACGGGTTTACATTTACGGGACTACTTATTACAAAAGAAAAGTTGTAAATTATTTTTTTTCAGTCGCAAGAGTACGATTAAGATAATATATATATATATATTTTTTTTTTTTTTTTACGTTCCAATATTATTTTGATCTGTAGTAAGGCATTGTGATTTCCCCACAATTTTCTTTTTCAGTCTATTTCTATCTATCGGCCACAAACACACAGACACAGACACACACGTGCACGCAAAAATACGCTCTTCTCACACGAGCAGGTGCGCGCGAGCACGCACGCACACGCACACTTTATTTCATCTAAGTGCACATGTATCTGTCACGCGTGGTGCCCGCTGTTTTTTTGTGCATATTGTTTACATCAACGCTGCACATCGTTCCCATTTTCAACATCAACACTGTTTAACGTCGGCCACTTGTTGTCTGACATAGAAACAAACGAGGGACAAAAACAAATTTATATATTATAATGCTAATCTGTCGTAGGCAAATATATATAGTATTAAATAAAGTTTTTTTAACTAATTTATTTATCTATTTAGATCTATTACAAGTGAGTTGTAATTTTCTGCTTAAGATGGAAAGAGAGGATGAGGAGAAATAAACAGGAAGAGGCAAAAAAGTGTTTCAATGTAACCGGACTATTCGTACTTATACAATTTGACGATGAGCGCATATGTACATAAATTCAGATATTTAAAACAAATTAATAGAATACATAAAAAAATCTGTTTAGTAACACGGAAAATAATGGGTGGTTTAGTGATAAATAAAAAATAAGCTTAAATAAAAATTATTGAAAGTAAAAAAAAAAAAAGAAAATATTAATATACTGTTATTGATTTATCGATGAAGTAAACTACTGGTTGCCGGAAAAACAATCAAAACATAAAAATAAACGCAAAAATACACGGTAACGATATAAAAGGAATTTTATATAGATACTTTACGAAAATAGGAAATAAATGAATATATAGGAATTTAACTCATACTGTAAGAAAAAAAAAAAAAAAAAAAAGAAAAAAAAGGTAATAGAAAAAAATGAGACGAAATAAAATAAGTTTTTTTTTAAGTATCTACAAGAAAAATAAACAGGATTTTTCTTTAAAATATTAATTTTATTAAAAAAAAAAAATACTAGATTAATTATTTTCTTGAAATTAAAATCTTCCACTTCCCAATTCAAATAAAACTTTAAAAAAAATCAAAACTTACCTTTAAGTTGCGGGCTCCGCATATGATTTTCATTATAACGTCGGCTTCAGGATCCGACACCAACTCAGTTTGGTTAATATTAGTCTCTTCTCGATTCATGTTGATAGCAAAATAAAACTAAAATCTTTTGAAGGAGATATAGTTGTATGTATAGGTGTGTACAAGTGAGGGTGAGTGTTTTGAATGAGCGTGCCTTGTTTTTAACTTGACAGTGTCGCGCTCTTTATCCTAACAACTCCGTTCCTCTCTCCCTCACTATCGTTTTAGTTTCGGTCTGCTCCTCTCGCTCCTCTTCTTAGAACCGTCTGTGTACCTGACTGTCTCCGCCTCTCTGTCTATATATATTCATATGTCGAAGAGATATATACATATATATACATACATACATATATATGTATATATATATATGTTTATGGATGGGTGAGATCGTACGCGTTCGCGTAAGTTTGACTGATGTCCGTGTGGATGACCCAGCGTCGATATGTAAAGTAGTTCCGCGCCTGTTCATATAAAATATAAAAATAGAATTTTTAAAAAGTAAAAAAAAAATAAAATAAATAAAATAAAATAAGGGCGTGTAAACAGATTAAATAAATATTATTTTTTTAATGTGTTAGCGTCAACATGGGCATGTTTAATGCATGGATTTTTAAGTTTTAAATATGTTTTCCCTGTTTTTTTTTTGTTGTTTTTATTAGCATTTAGAAGAAAAAAAATCATTCATCGCGCTTTTTTTTTTGTCTGGCTCAAGGCCAATTACTAGAGGGATGAAAATAGATATATTATCTACTCGTTGAAATAATAAAGAAGTATGCTGATAAAAAAATTATATACAACATTTTATTTAAGTTTTAAACTAATTTTTGTAATATTGTAAAGAATTTGAGTATTTTGTGTTTAACTAGAAATAAACTACTCTTGAAGTGAAATATTCATTGATCAAGGCTTGCAGTGAGGTCTATTCTCACTGTGTGTCCCTGATGTTTTAGTACAGTTAGGGATATAACTATAATAAGACACTTTAAATGATAAAATTATTAGTATATTTTGTATACTTTTGATAATTTAGATAATTAAGCTGTGGACAGATAATGTTGTTTTTTGTGTGTTCATTAATGTTTGATTAGTACATAAAATATAGACAATATATTTTTAGAGTGACTTTGAACTTTGGAGCCTTTTATTATTTTATTAAAAGACTTTGCTTTAGTTTTGTTTACATAAAGCTTAAACTTTTCTGTTTGTTAGCTGTCTGTTTATATCTCAGTGCTAAAACAAAAGTCAACTAATGTTTTGTATCATTTAAACTACTTCCTTGTAGTAATCGTTTTTTAGTCGTATTGAATCTAACGCACTATTTACTGTTAAGAGTTTGTAAAACTTAATGATTTGTTCTCTATTTATTTTTACGATTACTTTTTTCCCCTCTCGGTGGTTGATATTCGCTATTTTTTTACTGTTGATTTCGATTTTTTTTACAACAAAATAAAACAACTGTTGTTCCACTATGTGTGTGCTCGCGTGTGTGTTTCCGTTGGTGATTCGCACCTATAATTTGGGCTATTCTTGTTTCCGAGTTTAATTTGTTCCTTGCTTATTTAAAATCTGACATTGTTTATTTTCCAAAGAAAAAATGTTCTTGGTTTATACAGAATGGTTTTAAATCAAAAGTTTTCCATTCTGCTGCCTAAAAAAAAAAAAAAGAAGGGAATAATGAATTTCTTGATTTTTCGCTTTGATCCGAACTCAAAGTTTCACGGTTTCTTAACATTGGCCTCCCTCAGTGATCAGGAAGAAAATTTATCGCGTTTACAAGATGCAAACTAATATTAGAAGAGGAAATGAAAATCAATCTTGATAAATAAAATGTTCTTTTATATAATTAGCTTTCCCTGTGAAATTAGCGATCGTATGAAGTGTCCTCAGATTGTGATGTGATTAAAGCATTGTTTAAAAAATCTTTACAATAGTTACCTTAATATTTTACTCTAGAGAAGTTTTTTAAAAATAACTAAGAATTCGCAGAGTAAACTCTCCAGATTTTGATATTGCTCATACTTTGAAATAATCGAACTAACGGAGACTTGCTGTCACTTTATCTACAATGATGACCACCTGACACACCTACTGTAAAGATGCATATGCAGGCAAATTAAGGAAACAAGTAACTTAGGTAGACAAAATACATTCTGTTGAATGAAGATGAAGCCAATGGTATAATGATGATGTCTTTTGTGTGTGTGTGTGTGTGTGTGTGTGTGTGTGTGTGTGTGTGTGTGTGTACTTTTTTTTTTTTTGCAGAACATTAATAAGTACTCTACGACAAGTGGGTGGCGTTAGGGAGTGATGTTGACAGTGGTGACAGCAGCCTTGGTAATATGGATTTGTTGTCGTTTATCCACAGGCGACGGCGAACATATCGTCGTTGTCAGTGGCGGCTGTTCTGACACTGCCAGAAACAGCTGTAGAGGCAGCGGTATTGCTAATGATAATTGTGTTGGTAACCACCGTCTATGAAGTGATGGGAGGACGGAGCGTAAGGATGGATAAAAAGAACACAGAAGGGATTTAACTGGTGATAGGTATATAACAATTGAAGAAGAAGAAGAAGAAGAAGAAGAAGAAGTGTGTGTGTGTGTGCGCGCGTGTGTGGTATGAGTGATAATTCTCAAATCATACACTCATAGTATTAATCACGAAACGACTAAAGTTGTAATAGTAGTAACAAGAGCAGTTAATAACATTGCTACTTGAAGAAAAAGTTGTAGTATTTATACTAATGAATTAAAAAGGTGGAAGTTGTAACATGGTTTTATAAAGAAGGCGCCCCGAGTACCCAATGGGGTCCCGCTGGTCTTGCTTTGGGTTCCCGTTGTAACAGCGATCCATGATGATATTATGCTTCTATTTTGTAAGGAGTTAAACATTCTAATTGATATTTTATGATTCTCCGTGATATCCGGATACTGGATGAGCAAAAAAAAAAAAAGAAAAAAAGAAAAGTGCCGCAAACCTCAGAAAATTATAATTAATTCTAAACTGGACTAGAAACTCCATTATTCTCCAAGATAATTTAAAGTATATGCCTCCAATAAAGATTTCGCTATAATTAATCGTTTTGGTTTTGTTACGGTTACATACATGTATTTACAAAATTAATAAGAATTTTAGTTAATATAAATATGCATATACAAAACAAATAAATAAAATAAAAATTTGTGTTATCAAAAAAATGTTGTGCTTAAGTTTGTTAGGAGAGGTCTAAAATATAAACAGGATTTTTAGAAATCGAATTAAAAAAATAGTTTCCGAAAGTTTCCGAAAAAATGTTTTAACATAGAAGACTAAATAAAAAAATGTTAATGTAGCAACAAATCGATGCACGCGAATGCATGTTTTCACTAATTTATGCAAACTTGCATTAGTTTTTTCAAAGGTGTCAAAAACTTAAGTGATACTTTTAAAAGAAAAAAAAAACATGTTAGAAATTGTACAAATCTAGTTTTCCGCAAATATAAATATTTATATGTAATTTACATATATCTACATTATATAATAGTAAATTTATATGTCTAGACGGGACATAGAGAGATGTAAGACAAAAAATTGAGCTTTTCACCTTTCTAATGTTAGCGCGAATTTTGTCGTCAAATCTTTTGTTTTTAAAATCAAGTATTTTTCCTTCCTGTTCGTTCGCTTTTTTCTTCTTTTCCTTCTGTTTTCTTTTTTCTTTCGTTCTTGAAGATAATTATTTCTCTTTTCGTTTGTTTCTTTCTAATAATTATGTTTTTTTCGCTCTTTTTCTTCCCCTGCAACAAGTGTCCGTTCGTCACCCTGCCGGCGAGTCCGACTATTCAGTGTCCGACTTGTCAGAGCTCTAGTCTCCCTCTATCACAAACACAGGGGTTACCTGCATTCAAACTGCTTTACCAGCTGACAGCCAACACATTCGGTTTTATAATGTCCATTCACTCTGTAACCCACAAACCGACCAATCAGAAACTACTTCATGTGTACTCATGCAAATAGCGTAAAAAACCAAAAAAAAAAAAAAAAAGAAAAAAAAAGGAGTAACGTACACACACACACAAACGCACACACACATACGCTCACACATACACACACGCACACACACAAACATACATATATGTTTATGTTTATATGTAAATAAATAAATAAA
>CM042140.1:116864770-116869770 GCA_023376005.1 Doryteuthis pealeii
TAATCCAGCCCCTATATGTCTGTGTGTGTGTGTGTGTGTGTGTGTGTGTGTGTGTGTGGTGACTTGATGGGTGCGCGTGCTTACACACACACGTCCTCAATTGCACTCTCATTAAAGACAACTTTTATTATACACATTACACCCAGGAAAACACACACAACACACAAATACACACACGCACAAACACACGAACACACAAACATAATGAATTACATTCTCATTAAATGACAACTTATATTATACACATTACAGACAGGTAAATACAACCACACACACAAAACACACACACACACACACATCGTAAATTGCACTCTCATTTAAAGACATCTTTTATCATACACATAAGACAGAGGAACACACACATCTTGTGAACGTAAAGAGAGCGTAATTTAATATAAACATTAAACAGAGAAATACACAGACAATCACACACACAAACAAGATAAATTGCACTCTCATTAACAGACAGGTTTTATTATACACATTACACAGAGAAACACACACATACACATAGTATTTAATATGCCCTCTCATTATGAGTTTTTATTACTTTGTACATCACTCATATATATATATATATATATATATATATATATATATATATATATATATGTGTGTGTGTGTGTGTGTGTGTGTGTGTGCGTGTGTGTGTGTGTGTAAATATATGATATCTATATATCTAGTCTTGTATACTTATTAATACTCAGTCATGAAATACATAAATTTATACATAAAATATCGCTGTTTCTTACTGAGAAACTTTTTTAATGTATATAACAAGACGGACGCATTCACAGGCTCAATATATATAACTGTAGATTTTTATGTGTACGTGTGTTCGCGTGATTACTTCGGGACGCTTCCCGTAGAGCGATCGTCTTTCTACGATGTATAGACGAAGGAACCATTTACGCAATGACATATTTCCGCGCACACGCACACGCACACAATTATAACGCACGCACGTAAGATGCACGCCTGTGTGAAGCCATTAACATCACTGTATATGCACACGCCTACCTACTTCAGTGTGCAATTTCCATCTTCATGTTCACACCTTCATTCAAACCCACACACGTGTTTTGTTGGCATCATCAATATAATAAACTGACATCCTTAACCATTGATTGTCCTTAACATTACACACACACACACACACGCACATGTATATACGGAGAGAGATAGATAGAAGGGTAGATAGAGAGACAGAGAGAAGGAAAGAGAAACACACACGCGCGTATGTGTGTGTGTGTTTGTGTGCGTGTGTGTGTTTGTATACTTCGAAGTTAAAGAAGTAATCTATACAGTGTTTCATGTAACTTTGTGACAGGTATATGCCCGACAATAGCCACCTATACTGATCTATAGACACAGGAATAAAGTCTATCTACTGTATCTACACTTCCAAATTGACAACAAACACATTTTATCATACATATTACACACGGGAACACACTACTACTACTACTACTACTACTACTACTACTACTGTACACACACAAACACTCACACATATAGATATATTAATTGCACTCTAATCCTCTCATCAGCTTTTACATCACCCATCTATCTATATATATATATATATATATTCATATATATCTGTTCATATATATATATATATATATATATATATATATATATATATATATATATATATATATATATTAGTATTCTCATGCGCCTAAAAGTGGTCTAAAACAATTATCTCGTATCGTAAAGTTAGTGTTTGTACACTGGATGGTAAAAGACTTGGGGATATTTTTAAACGTGTTCGGTTTTTAAAAGGGACTGACAGAATAGTCTGAATTCGAACGCAAAACAGCCGTATTCAAAGTTTGGCGAGACGAAAAAAACAAAAGTAAAAGCAAAAAAAAAAAATAAATAAACAAACAACAACCACAACAGAAATAAAATAAAAATAAAAATAGAAATAAAGATAAATTAAATCTTTGCTAACTGAGCCGCGACGTCGACTCGAAAGTATCTTAGTCTTAATTTATATAAGTATTAAGTAAGCAAGTATGCTCTGATACACCGTTTTTGTTTTGTTGTTTTTTTGTTTTCATTTTCATTCCCTTTTTTCTTTTCTTTTTATTCATTTCTTTTCTTTATTATCTACTAAGATGTCCCTCCTGTTATGGCTAAAAGAGAATATACTACAAGCGTAAGAAAAATGCACACACAAAACACGCACAGTACACCGCACAGATACCCGTGTACACAGACACAAACAGACACAGACACACTCACTCACTTATGCATGTATTATTCCAACATCTATCATGCACTAATACGCATGCGTTCAGAAATAAAGTCAAGTGCAGCTGATGATGTCTGTAAATGGCGCGAACTAATTTGGAGTAGACACTTCCTATATTTTCATTTAAATCCATGTGCTTAAAGCGCCTCTGTATTCAACTAAGTGGGTGATAGATTTAAGTTAGTCAACGTTGGGAAAAGACAGAGCCCACACTTCCTTAGACGAACATCGTTTGGCAATCGACACTCACTCAAAAGCAGCCCCCCCCAACCCCCCGATACGCATACACACATATACATTTACTGCAAATACAAACATATAATCAACTACATAGATATACATATGCATATATATATATATATATATATATATATATATATATATATATATATATATTAAATTTATACTTGAAGGCACTATATATATATATATATATATATGTGTGTGTGTGTGTGTGTGTGTGTGTGTCTGTGTGTGTATGTGTGTGCAGGAATATATATATATATATATATATATATATATATATATGAACACCAATATACACAAACGTATATATATATATATATATATTATATATATATATATATATACATATATATATATATGTGTGTGTGTGTGTGTGTGTGTGTGTGTGTGCAGGAATATATATATATATATATATATATATATATATGCATGTGTGTCTGTGTTTGTCCTTCTGTGTTTGCATGTATGTGTGCGTGCATGAATATATATATATATATATATATATATGTGTGTGTGTGCGTGTGTGTGTGTGTGTGTGTGTGTGTGTGTGTGTGTGTAGGTTTCTGTGTGCATGCGTTTAAGTATACTTATATATATGCATATCTAACGATATACGTATTTATATTCCTTCTCTCTCTCTCTCTCTTTCTCTCACACACCCTCTCTATATCTATCTCAGTCTATATCTATCTCTCTCTCTATATATATATATGTGTGTGTGCGTGTGTGTGTGTGTGTGTGTGTTTCTGAATTCATACTTATTTCAATTCACCTGTGTTGATACAGATTTGCGTACGCATTACTTTCAGAATATTTTTTTAAAAAGCCCCATTTGTAAATATAAAAGATCCCTATTTTAGTGTTTGTAGAAAATTAGCAATAAAGTAATATGTAGTTAGTTTTACTATCCTAGTTAATTCCTTCGGAATACGACGAGAGGAAGAAGTAAAAGAGTATTTTTTTGAAATTAATTTTTATAATTATCTGCCCTATTTCTTGTGCCCCGCCTTGTACTAAACATTAGTCGGTGAGGGTAATTAAAAAAAAAAAACTGTTCCATATCTCTAGCCTTTACTTATATTTTAACTCGGATTGCAAACCGAAAAAATAACCCTCACTCACAGGTCTATCCACAGCAAGGGATTCTATCCCCTTTTTGCTAGCGATACAATAGGGAGATTGTTTTTGTGTCTGATGTGGGGCGTCGCACCTATCATCAGCTCCCCCCTTTACCATACTCATCCAAGCTGTGTTACTCATGGAGTTGGCGAGGCACCGGTATCGAACACGGAACCTTGTGGTTCCTAGCACAGATGATCTACTGTCTAAGCTAAACTACCTCGTAGAACATTGTACAAGTATTAGTTATTTATTAAAAAGATTTACGTTACTGAAATTCTGTGTCCAAAAAGAAAATAGCAACAGCTCTGTATGTATTTACCCACCCCTCCACCACGAGCAGGATGAGACACAAGGTTAATTTTTAAGCGAACTAAATCTGGTTTTAATTCGGAGGCTGGTGTTCAATACTAGATAACACAGTCTGTCTATATATTTACACTTAGCTGGGGGGAGGACAGATGGATTCATCCTTTTCCCAACGGCATTGGCAGGAAGTGAACCCAAGCAATCTCATCTGAACTCAGATCGCTGATTCCATTAACTACGAGGATAACCGTTAAATGAAGTGCGCCTCTTTAATAACAACACATTTGAACCGAATTATTTTCGATCGTTACATACTTACCATTTATCATAATCGGTAGAACACTCGTCTAGGAATCGCAACCCAGGAAATAAGTTGCACAGGGATTTGTGCGTTAAAGTAAGGAGCTGATGGTAGGAGTGGCGCTCTACCTCAGATGCAGAAACAATCTCCCTGGTCTATCGCTGGTGAAAAGGAAAAGGGGATATACTTCCTCGCTGTGTGGCTGATACCGACTTTAGGCCATCTTGTCGACTTTACTTACATATACATATCATTGCAGATTTTCAATGTTATTTGATAATAAGTGAAATCGTAATGTCGGCGGAGTGGCCGATTGTTGATAACGGCATGTCAGCGAGGGAGTCTATCCCCTTTTCGCTAGCGCTACACTAGGGAGATTGTTTTTGCATCTGATGTGGAGCGCCACATCGAGCGTCAAATTCGCACTTTACCGCAAAGATCAGATTACCAAACCTGTGCTACTCATACGCTAAGTTGGCAATGACCGGTATCAAAACCTGTACCTTGCGATTCCTAGGTGGAGGGTCTACTGACTAGAATATCTAAAAATATCTGTTTTGATTGTATAATTTTCCCATAGAAATAATGTAATCCTTTTATCATTGTTTTTGAAGGAAATTAATGTATTATATAAAAACATTAGAGTTGTACTTATTTATAAGCTATACTGTATAACTTTGGAATTTAGATCTGATTTAGAATGAATGTGTAAATATGAATTACAAAATTGCCATATACCTATCTCTCTCTCTTGCCTTTATT
>CM042140.1:116877270-116879770 GCA_023376005.1 Doryteuthis pealeii
TTTATTGTCGGTATCAGCCGGACAGCGACGTAGTCTATCTTTTTTGATGTCAGGAGAATGGAAAATGGACGCATCCCAAAAGATTGTATTTTGTATGGCGAATTAGCTAAAGGCTCCCGATCGGTTGGTAGACCATGCCTAGGATTTAAAGATGTCTGCAGGAGAGACGCAAGGATATGCCATACTGATACAAACACGTGGGAGGTAGATGCAAAAAATAGAGCGTCCTGGCTCCTCAACGTTAAGCAAGGCACGGAGAGGGGTGAAGCAGAGAGGAGAGTAGCCTCGACAGAAAACAGAGCCAGAAAGAGTGAGAAAAGCCAGCAGCCCAAGAAAGCATCACAGTTTGTGTGCATTCAGTGCACCAAAAACGGTCATTCAAGAATTGGCCTGCTGAGTCACTTGTGCAGATGCAGATAACAAATTTCACTTGTTATTTTGGACACTACGCCATCGTCCTTTGTGGACGGAAATGAACCAACAGCAAGCCGGACAGCGACGTAGTCTATATTTTTTTCGCAAGCGTTGGACCAGGGAGATTGTCTTTGCGTCTGAGGTGGAGTGGAGCACCTATAATCAACTCCCCACTTTACCGCACAGATACAAACTGCTCAGTTGTTGAGAGGGTGGTATTGAACCCGGAACCTTGTGGTTCCGAGGCGGGGCTCTACCGACTGTTCTAAACCGGCTTCTAAATCGCTACGAATGAAGTCATCAGATATTCTAGTTATTGTTCAATATTTTAGTGCTGTTTGATTTAATTCAATCTTGATTTAGGAGGTGTGTGTGGTATGATAAGAAATCAACACACACACACACACACACACACACACACATATGTAATCCTGAACCAATTGCGAGCTCACAAAATGCCCTTCTTCAGTGAAGTGGTAATCACTATATATATATATATATATATATATATATATATATATATATATATATATATATATATATATATATGGTGATTGCCACTCCACAGAAGAAGGGCATTTTGACAAGTAGTTGGGTTGTGAGCAAGTAATTGGTTCAGGATCACCATATATATATATATATATATATATATATATATATATATATATATATATATATAAACACATATAGAATCCTGAACCAATTGCGTGTATATATATATATATATATATATATATATATATATATATATATATATATATATATATATATATATATATATATATATATGGTGATTGCCACTTCACAAAAGAACGGCATTTCTACAAATAGTTCGGTTGTGAGCACGCAATCGGTTCAGGATTCCAGATTTGATTTTACGCGCCCTGTCGCACAAATCACATGTAAGACCCCCGGCTTCCTTGCGTATATTTTTACGTAACTGAAAAGCCAAGCCCTCGATGGTCAGGTTTCGAAATATTGTAAAGGAATATATATATATATATATATATATATATATATATATATAATTTCTACTCGTAACTCTATTCCCTCGGATATCAAATATAATTTCCTCCTTGAAATAAATTGATATGCCATTAATCTGTTCCTGCCCCCACTAAAGACCCTATCTTTCTTACGTTTTTATTAATAAGAAAAATAACACTGTAGTGTTTAAAAGCCATGATAAAATTGAATATGCTGAATTACATGCTGTACAATGTGTTAATGTTCATCTCTTTACGAATAAAGTTTTTCATTGGCGTAATAAATTTTGGAAACTTAAGCGTTTATAGTGAACCTAAGCGTATCTAAAGCACGCTCGTACCTCAAATTTTAGCTGTGAATACAAAGCCTGAGTAACATCTCGTAACCCGGAAAACTAGTAAATTGTGACGCTCATAAATCAAGATAATACTATATATATATATATATATATATATATATATATATATATATGTGTATATGTGTGTGTGTGTGTGTATGTGTGTGTGTGCGTGTGTGTGTGTGTGTGTGCGTGTGTGTGTGTGTGTGTGTGTATGTATATCTGTGTAGAAAAGGAAGTGAATCCGACGGTATGTAGTATATTAAGAAAATATTGAAAAAACAGGTTTAAATGAGTTAAGTGATGAGTTTATTGGCCGACGCTGCAGTGTTTCGATTTATCAATTCTATTTTCAAACTTCAAATTTTAAACAGACTGATAAACAAGGACTATCACTCGCTTTTCTCGTTATTCTGTGATAAAAAATTCTTATTACCTTCCATATACCAACAAATGCCCTGAAGATGATCTAATTAATAGATCGAAACACTGCAGCGTCGGCCAATAAACTCACCACTTAAATCATTTAAACCTGTGTTTTTTCAATCTGTCTTAATATTCTATATATATATATATATATATATATATGTGTATGTGTGTGTGTGTGTGTGTGTGTGTGTGTGTGTGTTTGTGTGTGTTGGTGTGTTTAGCCCCGATTTGCATGCTGTCTAACATATGGATAAACATGAAATAAAATCTTGAGATCTTTTATGGTGGTAGATTTGTGGTACATTTTGCATCAACCTGCTGCTGATGTTGATC
>CM042140.1:116884770-116909770 GCA_023376005.1 Doryteuthis pealeii
TTGGTATCAATTAATATCTAATGATATCCGTTTCATCAACTTGAAGAAAAAAGTATATATATATATATATATATATATAGGGGAGAAATAACGTAGAATCCGGATTTCTTGTGATTTTGAAGTCACTATAAATGCGGATGCAAAGTCCAGTCTCCCACATCTCTTTCGCTAGTTTAAAAACAGGTTTGGGTATATATATATCTATACTCAAACGTGTTTTTAACTTAGCGAAAGATATATATATATATATATATATATATATATATATATATATATATGTGTGTGTGTGTGTGTGTGTGTGTGTGTCCATGTGTGTATGTGTCTGTGTGTCTGTGTTTACTGTAGATATATCTATACATTCACACACATTTATAAGCATGTATAGAAACTGTTTAACCTCCAAACCAAACACACGCGCGCACGTGCGAACACGCGCGAACACGCACACACACACACACACACATATATATATATATATATATATATATATATATATATATATATATATATATAGATGTGATCAAAATATATCGAGACTGAATCTTTAATTTTTAATTCTAAAATTTGAAAGTTAAATGTTGACGTGTGCACAACAGAACGACTTATATAATAAATTGATTATGCCTAAAGGTCTACACTCCTGTCTAGACGTCTAGACGAAGTGTGAATTCTCGATATATTTGGTCAGTCACTCCGATATCTTTTAATCAGCAGCTTTTTGCGAAACACACCATTGAATGATTGATGAAAATCTCGGTGAAATAGGTGTGCTGAATGACCAGGGGACTATTTTGACAATAACAGAGTCTATCATGTCAGGATGCATATTTATATACGAAGTGAATGAAAGTAATAATAATAATAATAATAATAATAATAATAATAATAAAAACGAAAAAATGGACAAATACTGTGGAATATGAAGGTGAAAGTGATACCAATTTTAGTTGGTGGACTTGGAACGGTAAAAAAAAAAACTTGGAAAAAAGACTGGTTGATCTGGAAATCAGAGGAAGAATTGAGACCATCCAGACTACTGCATTGCTGCAATCGGCTAGAATACACAGAAGAGTCCTGGAGACCTGAGGAGACTTGTTTTCACTCAGACTCCAGTGAAATACCATCGACTAAAGCTGATGTGACAAACTCAATAATAATAATAATAATAATAATAATAATAATTATTATTATTATTATTGTTTTTCACACCTGTCGTAGGTGGTGGTTCACTGGAGGATGAGTGACAGCAAGTCTCCCCAGGTCTCCAGGACTCGTCTGGGTATTCTAGCCGATCACAACAGTGCTGTATTTTGGATGGTCTCGATTCTTCCTCTGATTTACAAATCTATTAATAATGGAGATTCGCTTCCGGTTTTTTTCTGTAACAAAAATTACGTTACTGCTTACGTCACATTACCCAAAATCGTCATCTTCATAACATAGAATAAATACACTGGCTGTTACGTATCCCTGGGCCAATATATAAGAATTTATGAACTATTCGTAAAATATACAGAGCGAATCAGGAAAGGACGCGGACTAATAACATGTCAGGTCTACCGATGGAACAGATATAATGTTGCAGAACCCGAAATCTGTGAGGATACTGGTGTAACGTCACTAATGACCTCCTTTAGTGCATTTCGGCAATGTTTAACAAGTCTCATATAATTTACTCAGCTGTACATCATTTACATTTTGAATAAATAATTAAAGATTATTAACAATAAAGATTCATTTTCAATATTTCTAATCATACTTCAAATAATTATCCAAAAGTAAGGCCTAATAGTACTAGGAAACTGTTCTCACTGCTATTGGCAACACTGTTATGTTTGTTGTGTATGCACCTGTTTCCACACATGTTAACATGCCATTAAAGTCAATCCATCAGAATCTATATCCAAACAGTCCAAATCGGCCAAGATGAAAATGAAAAAAATGTAAATCTAGATTATCTGGTGTTGCTTATCCGCCGAATTCTTATTTCTTATGAGTGTCATCACCTCAGCTAAATAATAGACCATTCCGCTTTTATCGTCTCTGATGGTGCTTCTGATATACGCTATTGCCAATTGTGAAGTTCACGCAGTTATTCAGTTTTTTAAACGCAAAAGACCTAAACCTATTGAAATTTATCACCAATTAACGGAAGTGTATAACGAGTCACGCATGGATACCAATAGCGTTCGCAAGTGGTGTAAGGAGTTTGCAACGACGTCGAGCTTCAACGCTTCCTCAACGACATGGCGGTGAGTGAAATGGTGATGATGAAGAATAATAGATTCATGTTCAAAATTTTAAATGATGCAAACATAACTGCCAATAAGCAATAAACGTTTCTGTGATTTCTAAATAGTTTGGAGAGCTTAACTTTTGGATTACACTCGTATATCCACTTTCCTTTATGAATCAACAAAAAGAAAATAGTCACACTAAAATGGAGGCCCGTTACATAATGGTTAGAGTCGTAGGAAATGGACTCGTCGAGCCGAGTTCAAATCCTAGACATGGCTGTTTGCATTTCACATAGCGCTAATACCCATGGGAAAGGTATGAAACCATATATCCTACCTCCAGGTATGGGTAAAATCGTAAGACAGACTGGGCTCTTCAATCTTGTATAGGTAACCAGTCTAGGAGAAGGAAGATTCTGAATTTGAAAAACCTAAGGTCAGTCTTTGATTGGGTTTGTGGCATTACTTGTGCCGCAATTCTTTCCTATCGACTGTGTCAAAAAGTGCGGATGGTCCAACACAAACTGTCACCAATATAAACAAAACAATGAGATGGTTGTTCATTGAATGAACCCTTATGCGTCGAAATCAACGAGAGAGTCCATATATATATATATATATATATATATATATATGAGGAAAGAGGATTAGAATGAATCCGACAGAATGTGGTAGAAATACGAGGAATGAAAGAACAAAACTCATACAAAAATATGTAGTATATTTGACTGGAGTATTGTAATAAATGCTGACGAAGCCGAGTTCCACATTCCAGCGAAATATACTACACATTTTTGTCTGAATTTTGTTCTTTCATTCCTCATATTTCTAACACACACACACACACACACACACACAACACACAATATATATATATATTATATATATATATATATATATATATATATATATATATATGAGAAGTAAATACACAAACGATGTGTTTTGATAAGGCTTTTTTAGCCGACAATTTTTGGGAGAATATGTGCTTAATTAGGTACGATTTTAATTAAACACACACACACACACACACACACACACATATATATATACATATATATATATATATATATAATATATAGTCATACTAAAACAATCTGCTAAAGCGCAAAGGAGGACACCAATATTGTATATTTTATTGACGACTATTTGATTGTGTACAATATTAAATATATTCAGCAGAATCTAAGGGAGAGACTTTCAGTTTATGTTCTAACCTTACTACATAATAACATAGATACTTCTATTGAAGAAGGAGTGAATGACTATCACCGTTCTACTGAGACTTGATATGATAAAAAATACTTTCATTTCAATCCACTCACCATTATAATTCATTTGCATATTGGATTCGAAACTTTTTATTCTCTATAAACATTCTAAGTATATTATTTGGACTAGCAAATATATGCACCCTCCGGGTGCAAGTATTTAAGTTTTAATGTAATAAGATATTGTATTAAATTAGAAAGGCAAATGAAACTAAATAAGAATGCAGATAAAAAGATTTGAAACAGAGAGGGGTATAATCGAACAATAGAACAACTGAAACTTACTCTTCCACCACTCCCGTCTTTCGTTGTTATTTTTTCTAATGTAAGTATTTAGTGAAAAGAGGAAGGAAAGAATAAAATGACAGTTATTTCTTCTTGTTAATGGATTTCATTTGGGATTCATTGAAGAGATTTTTGCTTATATTCAATAAAATAAAACCAAACAGTTAGAAATCAATAATACTAAGCATGCATTTATTAAAATCACATTTTTAATATCAATATGCAAATTAGCCTTCCCGTTCACACAGTAAACCGCTATTTTGTTGTATATATAAATATAATTGCATGTTATCAGTATGTAGATATGGTCAACAGTATTAATAATGTAAAACAATTTTATTAATAATTGAGGTTTGAATAAAAATGCAATCATGGAGAATGTGATGTCAATAACTAAGGGAATTGTGACTTGAGTAGTAATATAGTTTCAGTTACAGACATAAAAACACACAATCTCCATTATAATAAGATTTAAATTTCAAAATTTATGGCGTTTTGGATGGGGTACAACCCCCTATATATATATATATATATATATATATATACATATACATATACATATACACATATATATATGTGTGTGTGTATGTGTGTGTGCGCGCGTATTTGTGTGTGTGCATTTGTGTGCGTGTATTCGTGTGTGCATATGTGTGCGTGTATTCACGAAGCATTTTTCTTTCATTCAGACAATATGTCCTTTTCGAACCGTTTGAGTTGACAGGCCAGTCTTTTAACATTGTGGTTGAATTTGTTAATGAATGCACCGTAATTTTCCCAAGTACTTTCCACAAAGTTCATTCTTCAGGGGTTAGATGTAATTCAGTTTTTATTTCAGAATGGTAACTTTTCCTCTTGTCAGCTACTTCAAATCGTACATCACTGAATTAACACATTTTAGATAAAAAATTTGGAATCCAACTTTGAGGAGGGGGGGATCATTTGTTACCGTAAACAGAAACTTTATCATTTTCATTTATAATTTAGATTAATACAAAATTATGAATTTTATCAAAGATTATAGTAGCGTTATTTACTTTATCATCAAAGAGTCGTGTCGACAGCCCGAATTTCAATGATTCTCTCTCTCTCTCTCTCTCTCTCTCTCTCTCTCTCTCTCTCTCTCTCTCTCTCTCTCTCTCCATCCGTCCCTATCGGACATTGTTACTGGCAACCAGTGTGCGCATGGAGATGATCAATGTAATTTCTTGCTTCTCTGGAGTGTCAATGAGTAAGTGTCCACAGAAGAACGTCAGGTATCAGTTCGTTCTTACTTCTGCACTAGTGTCCAGCATGTCTTTTTTGTTTTACTTGGATGGTTTGTGTGATAGGAGGTAAGTTACCGTTGAGTTGATTCTTTGATAATATATCTAACGTTTTCTTCAAGTGACTTTTTAAAGGCCAAGAGGAGCAGCTATGTAGAATTCCCGCTTTAACTTGTCAGAGAGATCAGATTTCCATGTGATCAATAATCGGTTCATGACAGCCCATTTGTCAGAAAACGCTACTGATGTATATATATATATATATATATTATATATATATATATATATATATATATATATATATATATATAGTGTCTGTAGGAAATATAAATTAGAATATGCTGAAAGTTAACAGCTGGAACAAAAAAAGTGAATTCATATCAAACTTTGGATATCATCTTGCAAAATTATCTATCTATCTATCTATCTATCTATCCGAGTGTTGCTTTTTAAAACCGTCAAGAGAATTGGCCCCGAAACGGTTTGCACACTTTCTCTTCTGATGAGCCTATTTCAGTTGTAAACATCGTTTGTTTTTTCATTATATCTTATTCATACTGTCGGATTAATTTCCATTTTATTTTCACACACACATATATATATTATATATATATATATATATATATATAATATATATATGTGTGTGTGTGTGTGTGTGTGTGTGTGTGTGTGTGCGTGCGTGCGCGTGTGTGTGTGTGTGCGTGTGCGCATGTGTGTGTATCAAGAGACTTTGAATATTATGTTAGTAATGCCACTGTATCATGATAGTCGTAATATTTCGTATATTCATTGTATATGCAAGTATATCAAATTTTATGGATCAAAGATTTTATTTGTTTGTTTGTTTTGTTTTGTTTTACGGCATATCAACCTCAGTGGGTCATTTAATGCCGATAAAGTTTTGAAATTAATCAATTCTTAATGGATAATACAATTTTGTTTATCAACTCATGTTTTTCTATTTAACCCATAGATGGGACCCTAACATGTACTACCACACCGGGTCAGAGTGGACCAGGGAGCAATGGTGATGAAGGGGTGCTCCACATTCCCCAAACCTCCAGAACTGGAACCTCACCATTAGATAGAGTTTAACATCATTCCCAGGACATGCAGACCCGCAGCCACCGCCTTCTAGCACCCATATGATAAAAAGGGGTTGGGGCTTGCCATAAAGGCAATAGGGTTGGGAAAATCATATAGGTGCTAGGGCTTTATATAACCAGCCGATTGATCAGAGGGGGCCTCTCCGACCGCCCGTCTAGCCCAAGATAGGACCAAAGTGGAATATTGCAAGTCATGAACTGCTCAGCTTCTTGGGTTCTATCCTTAAGCATCACAGGTCGCCACCCACAGCCAACAGGTGGCCCCATTGGGGGAGTCTTACCCCTCTGCAGAGGTGCAGTCAGTGCATTCTAACGCCTCAGCCGACAGGGCGGAAAGATTTTATTATCTCTATATATACACCAAAGGGCATGATGTAATGGTTACTGTCAAAGGAAATGGAGACGTCGAGTTTAAATCCTGGACGAGGCTTTTTTGCATTACACATAAAGCTAATACCCTTGAGAAAGGTATGAATCAAACTATTCTCCCTACGACTATGGGTAAATGGGCAGACTGGGCTCTTTAGCATTCGTTAGGCAACCAGGAACGAAAACTGAATCCTAAACTTGTTAAACTCCGCATAAGAAATTGACCATGTTTCATATCCTACTCGGGGGGAGGAGTAGGTAATCATGTTTATTTATATATCATTATTTCATATGAACATGATATAATTTTATTTTGCGATTCTTTACTTCAAACCTCCGCTGACATCTAGTGGTCATATCTATAAATAATGGAGATTCGCTTCCGGTTTTTGTCTGTAACAAAAACAACGTCACTGCTTACGTCTCATTACCCAAAATCGTCATAACAATAAAGACACTCAAAATTTGAACATGCAACATTAGACAGTCCTCATTGTTTTTTAAAACAAGTTTTAATAAATATATGACTGGTATTATATATCTATATATAGTTTGTTTTATTTTAGTATATATTTAAAGTTTACATTTCAAATTGTTTAATTTTTTTAATCCTTTAATGAATTTGATGATTTTACTTACTTGGGGTACAAACTCGCTGATATTGAATTTTTAACTCCCACCCCTATGTTTCAAAAATCCATTTTTACATCGCCTTCAGGGTGTTTTTTTTATTTTGCTGGTAACTCTAAAGATATATTTGCCATTATCTATCTACCTATCTATTGCAGTTTGTTCATTATCCATCTATCGTACTAGTTTGGGTGTTTTTGTACCGGTGTTTACATACGTATTTGTGCAGTGATCTCGCCTCTGTCTCTAGTATCTCTAGGTAGTAGTTTTAAGTTTTTGAGCGTTCGTGTGCACACGCAAAGCCTGTTGATATGAGACAGTTATATAAACGTTTAAAACGTTATCACACGAGTAGATAATTTGTTGTTGTTTTATTTTTTATTTAGTTTTTAACATTTTTATTTTATTTTTATTTTTCACCGAGCATCGTGCTTTCCTACTTCGAGCTGACTCAATCATATGATTTGATGTCTAACTTCTACTTATGTGTCCGTGTGTGCGAATGACTGCCTTACCCACAGGCTAACAGAAGAAAAGGTCTCCTTTTTCCTGATTTAGCTTCTTTCTTTTTTCTTTCTTTCTTGTTTTTTTTTTCGTTTTTCTAATTTTTATGACTTTTTGTTCGTTTAGAATGTCACTAGGATCCCCAAAAACGAATAAGGACTTTAGATTTGCACAGAAAAGATATTTTTCTAATCCAGTGTCGTATTCTCCTCCATCTCTTTTCCCCTGTCTCTCTCTCATTCTCTTTCTCTATCTCTTCTCTCTCTCTCGCTATCTATCTATCTACACACACACACACACACACACACACACACACACACACACACATATATATATATATATATATATATATATATATATATATATATGTCCCTTATATCCTTTCTATATGATTATTTACTAAGATGCTTAGCTTAGTTGAAACAGAAGACCAGGGATATTGAGCACCCAGTGACAATTGAACTCACTAACAAAGGTCGGTTAATGAAACATGTTAACCATTACATCACGTGAAGAGTCCTTATTTTCTCTATGTAGAGTAATACCAATAAATAAGAACACCATTACACTATTTTAATAATTTTCTAACTAACCAAAGATTACAAAATTTTCTTATCTAAAAAACAACAACATTATACAATGAAACTTTGTTTTTATTAGGTATTATCTATTAGCAAACTCTGTAGCATAAAAAATGTGTAATCAAAAAGATAAAAAATTTCGTAGACCAAAAATAAGGACATCCCTAATGATAATTTATACAATTATATTTTTGGTTACAGAGTGGTCACGATTTGTTGGTATTGTTTAGGATAAGCCTCCCTCCTCTCCATTCTACCCAGACCCAGGAAATAAAAATAAATTCAAATGAAAAAAGAAAGGAAAAAAGAAGGAAAACATGAATAATAATTTGGGAGTGAACAAAAAAAGAAAGAAAAACAAAAGAAAGAAAGAACGAAAGAAATAAAGTAAAAAGTAAGAAAGAAAGAATAAAAATTTGGGAGTGAACAAAGAAAGAAAGAAAGAAAGAAAGAAAGAACGAAAGAAAGAAAGAAAGAAAGAAAGTAAAAAGTAAGAAAGAAAGAGTGAAATAAGAGGCCATAAGAAGAAAGAAAGAAAGAAGCGCAAAATATAGGTAAAAAGAATATAATAAATAACACAAAATAAATAAGTAAAAATGAGAGCGAGGAAGGAAAGAAGGAAGGAAATAATGCAGGCTAAAAGAAAGAAAGAAAGAAGTGGAGACAAAGAAGAAAAGAAAAGAAAAAAGAAGAAAATAAAAGAGATCAAAAAAGTAAGTAAAAAATGAGGGGTGGGAGAAATGAAGGCAATGAGTGGAATAAAAGGAAGGAAGGCAGGAAGGAAGGAAGGAAGAAGGGAAGGAAGACTAAAGTGGGTTCAGAAAGAAAGAAATCAGCCGAATAACCCTTTTTCAATTTCTGATAAACTGACACTGTTTATGTTCTACTTATTCCTCTCTTTTGTAACACATGACGATGGGCACGTACACTGATTTTTTAAAATAAAATTTATGCGTAAACATATGTAGAACTGCACGAGCAAATCGAAAATGGGGACAGTAAATCGATAGTATCTCTCTCTCTCCCTCCCCTCACTCACTCTCTCTCTCTCTCTCTCTCTCTCTCTCTCTCTATATATATATATATATATATATATATATATATATATATTATAGTGTGAACAAAAATTATTATTAAGACAATCAGGAATATTTCTTGTTTGTTGTTTAATCTCAACTAGTTTCGACCTTCGGTCATCTTCAGGAGAAAATTTATTATTTGAAGAAATTGTTGATACATTATTAGAAAGGGAGCATTATAGAAGAGTTATAAATGTTCAAGTGTTATAGTGGGTTTAACATGCTGTTAAAATCCGGGTAGGCGAGTGTGTTTGATAGTAGCATGTTCATTTGTTGTGAAGAACCTCTCTCTATATATATGTATATGTGTACATATATATTCATATATATATATAAGTGTATGTATATATTTCATATATAGATACAGGTTTTTTAAATCCTTTAAAATATTGTGAAGCCAAATTGGAAAAGCATTACACACGGCCGCGCACACACACACGCACAAATACACACACTCGCATATGCATAAACCAGCACACACACACACACACACACACACACACACACACATATATATATATATATATATATATATATATATATATATCGTTATTTAGCAGCCTTGTATCAGTTAGGGTACAGTTCTTGATGTATAGTGCATCCAGTGGGAATCGAACTTAATAATAATAGTTTGCTTGTCTAGCATGTTGAATAAAACTGGATGCTGTGTGTAATATAAGGTCAATTTTTAAGCGGAGTTTGAATTCTGAGTTTTCCCTCTTCTAGACTGGTTACCTAAAGCACCAATTGAACTGCTAGCCATTACACTAAGCATCGATACTAAAGGTATATTTACCTTTGCATTGAATGAAACATTAATTTTCTTCAAAATAATTCCCTTGGTATTCACTATACTTATGACAGGGAGTTTTGCATTAGTCCAGGGAGCACCAAACGTTTTTCCCGGTGAGCCGAATAATAGAAAAAAAATAACGAGCGCGGGCCACATTATTATTTTGTTCAATATTTGCAAGCCAGAACGAAAGCCCTGAGAAAAAGATTTAAAACAAAATGTATCTGTCCATGTTATATTCATGGATGAGTGGTGTAAGATGCACAAAAACAAATTTAACCAACATATTTATTTTCAAAACATTATCAAAGAACGCAACATTAGCAGAAAGGTTTAGTAAGATTTGTGAATCTGAAGTTTGCCTTTCAAGATATAGTCAATGTTTGGTTTGGAATTGCTACATCCAATCAAGAGAATTGTTTCCAAATGTTTTTCCTTCGATGGGTTGATTTCACATTTAAATTTAGATGGTATCAGAAAGTCTCGCGTTCCGTACGTTTTAATAAACAAACTCAAGTACCGTCGGTGGGCCTGATAAAATCCAATCCCGGGCCGGATCCGGCTTGAGGGCCGTAGATTGGTGACCCCTGCATTAGTCAAAGCATCTTTGAAACTCGTCTTTTCATATGGTGTAAAATTGGGCTGTTTAAAAATATAAGTCGCACGGAGCTAAGTCATGTAAGATGGGTGCTGCAATTGCCGAATCTCTCTCTTTCAACAAATTACTGTTAATCAAAAGGTAGCAAGACTGATGATTAAAAAATATCGAAAATTGGTCCTGAACCTTAAGAAATTGTCCAGATATCTAGACATCAATAATTTTAAAATGTTGCTCAGCTTTGCATATCTCCTCCTCCTCCCCTTCTTCTTCTTCTTCTTCTTCTTCTTCTTCTTCTTCTTCTTCTTCTTCTTCTTCTTCTCTCTCTCTATGAACGCTGTTTCTTCTTCTTCTTCTACTTCGTCTTATATCTCTTCTTCTTCTTCTTCTTCTTCTTCTTCTTCTTCTTCTTCTTCTTCTTCTTCTTCTTCTTCTTCTTCTATGCTGTCTCATCTATTCAGTTATTCTACGCTGGTCACTCTCTGTCCTCTGATCTTTTTTTTCTGAGACATTCTTGGGTTGGTCTGGAGTGTTTCTTAGTCCCTGTATACATCTTTTGTTTTTAAAAACGAACACAAGTCTTAATATGTTTTAGATGTCTTTATTTCAAAACCCTATTGTAACCACAAGCGTAGAGAGAAATAGCTCATCGGAGAGACGCCATTTTACGTTCGGCTACTTAATTTGTTGAGCTAACTCCAAATATCTAACTCATTCTCATGGTCAGACTGAGCAACCAGTGAACTCTAACAAGGTCAACTAAAGGTTACACCTTGTCTATCGTCTTACTACTGTTCCATTACTATTACTGGCAAATATATGCTCCCTCCGGGCGCAAATATTTAAGTTTTAATATAATAAATTATTATACTGAATTAGAAAGGCTAATGAAACTGAATAAGAATGCAGATAAAAAGATTTGAAACAGTGGGGGTATGATAGAAAAATAGAACAACTAAAACTTATTCTTCCATCAATCCCATCTTTCATTGCTAAATTTTCCTAATTTAACTATTTAGTTAAAATCGGAAGTAAAGAGTAGAATTACAGTTATTTCTTTTTGTTAATGGATTTCTTTTAAGATTTATCACTGAAATTTTTGCTTATATTCATTAAGATAAAACCAAACAATTAGAAATCAACAATACTAAGCACATATTTATTAAAGTCAATTTTTTAATATCAATATGCAAAGTAGCCTTCCCGTTCACACTGTAAACCATTATTTTGTTGTATATATAAATACAATTGCATATTATTAGTATGTAAAACAATTTTATTAATAATTGTGGTTTAAATAAAAACAAATCATGGAGAATGTGACATAAATAACTAAGGTAATTGTGATTTGAGTAGTAATATAATTTCGGTTACAGATAGAAAAACACACAATCTCCATTATAATAAGATTTCGCAGAATTACTAGTTAATGTTTTAATTATACACATGTCATACGCAATAAAATTAGCCACCTATAAATGATGCAACAGGAGTAAGTACATATGTGATCTGCTATTTGAATTTCCCCACCTATTCAACTAGAGCAAGATTCGAAGGCTACTATATAAGCGAGGGACTTCTTCCTTCCAGCAGATAGGTTGCTTTAGGCTAAAAGCCAAGTCTACTTATATCTTGGAAATTTAAGAGGTTAGTTGATTGGTTTATTTGACTTTACGTCATGTCAACCATTTTTGGTTAATTTCATGTCGAAGACATTTTGTTTTATTCATTCTTGATGGGTTTTCAACATTTTTTAAAAACTCAATTTTCTTAAAATACACTTTTTAAAAAATTCATTTTTCCTATTTAAACCATAGATGGGACCCTAACAGGTACTACCAATTCGGATCATAGTGTACCTGGTAGTAATGGCGATGAAAGGGTAATCCACAATCCCCAGAGCTCCAGAATTGGAACTTCACCATTAGATGCAGTTTAACGTCATACCCAGGACTCTAAGATCCTCAAGCACCGCCTTCTAACACATATATGATAAAAAGATTTGAAGGTTTGACATTTAACTTTCAAAATGATACAATCAATTACATAGCATTTAACTTCAGTGCGAAACTGTTTTCAATGGTCCTAATTTCAATATTCACATCCGCAATTGCCTGTAATTAATCAATATCTTGATTAATTCATTGGAATTAACCGTGAAAATCTTTATGGTGAAACTCGAGTAGGTTATTTCTATATACAGCGTAATACTATATATATATATATATATATATATATATATATATATGAGTGTGTGTGTGTGTGTGTGTGTGTGTGTATGTGTGTTTATTTTCGTTTACCGAGGTGTTGCTATTTTAATTTTGGCCACAGAGTTTCAACGATGTAGAGTTTCGTAATATAACAGCTATTAATAGCCGTTGTGGTTGTATAATGTTCCACAATGAATGATAAAATCCTTGTATGTTTAGTTCAGAATATTTACATTTTATAAGAAGTTTAGAGGGTGTAATATTTTTTAGGGATATTAAATATGGTCGAAACTATTTGTCGCTTTTGACTTTAAACATAGCATCAAAAGCATTGCAACAATCTAAAAATAATTCATTTAATATTTATGTATATAAATCTAAATGAAGGAAACAAAAACAAAAACAAAAACAAAAACGCACAACGTAAAAAGTTGTTATAAGTTAAGCCATTTAAATTGAACGAAATAAAATGTTTCAACCTATTTGGCAATCGGGTACGAAAATTTGATTATATATTTAGGAAAAAAATAAGTGACATTTCAAATTATATTTTATGTTATTGATGCTTTCAACAGAAATTGTCAGTTATGCATGTGTATGTATATGTATGTGTATATATTCGGGTATGTGTGTATATGTATGTATATGTATATATGTATATGTGTATATTCGGGTATACGTATATGTGTATGTGTATGTATATATGTATGTGTGTATATCGTATATGTATATATATGTGTATGTGTGTGTATGTGTGTATATATGTATATATGTGTGTGTGGATATGTATATGTGAGGGTGGAGATACGGATGGATGTAGTAGCCCCAAAATATTTTGAGTGCTATAATGAATAATAATATTTAAATTTTCAGGATATATTTGTTTACATGTATGTATGCGTATGTATGTGTGTATGTGTATGTATGTGTGTGTCTATGTATACATGTATATGTGTGTGTATGTGTATATGCGTGTTTAAATTTAACGTAATGCAATATAACTTATGCAGGTCCACCCTCCAAATAAAGAGGAAATAATACATAATTTAAACTAGTTAAATTATAATTTACAGAAAACAGGTTCTCTCGGATCTTCATATGTGTATGTGTGTATATGTGTATTCGTATGTGTGTATGTGTATGTATATGTGGGTGTGTGTATGCATGTAAATGTGTATGTATATGTGTATATTTGTGTGTTTGTATATATATATATATGTGTGTATATATGTGTATATATATATGTATATGTATATGTATGTATGTATATGTATGTATATGTATATGATTGTATATGTATGTATATGTGTGTATATTTGAGCGACATTAAAAGAAAATGAAATAAATTAAGGTAAACAAAACTACTAAATAAATGAACAGGGGTGGCCCTGAATTCTGGAATTGATTAATTTAACAGTAATTCCTAACAAATTACTGACAAGCGGCCAGATATCTTTGGTTTTTATTATTATTGTTTATTAGTATTTTTATTTCTATTCCTATTTTTATTCACATCTTTTATTACTCTACAGCTGAGCAAGACAGGACAATTTAAAAGGAAGGGAGGAAAAAAAAATCTGTTTTCAAATGCATTAAAAGTAATAAAGAATTCATCATTCGCATCTGATGAGTCGGGAGAATTAGACATTTTGTCTAAGCTCCCCGAAATAGTCTATAATGCAACATCTCTAGGTCTTTTGTTATTTCTTTAATTATACTAGCAAATATATGCACCCTCCGGGTGCAAGTATTTTAGTTAAATTTTATAATCAAATATCATATTAAATTAGAAAGGCTAATGAAACTGAATAAGAATGTAGATAAAAATATTTGGAACAGAGGGAGTATGATTGAAAAATAGAACAACTTTGAAACTAACTCTTCCATCATTTTCCGTTACTCCCGTCTTTCATTGGTAAATTTTCCTAATTAAACTGTTTAGTTAAAATAGGAAGTAAAGAATAATATTAGTTATTTCTTCTTGTTAAGGGATTTCTTTTAAGATTTATTGAAGAGATTTTTGCTCATATTCAATAAGATAAAACCAAACAATTAGAAATCAATAATGCTGAGCACATATTTATTAAAATCAAATTTTGAATATCAATATGCAAATTAGCCTTCCCCTTCACACTGCAAACCACTATATTTTGTATATATAAATACAAATGCATGTTAATAATAGTTAGATATGGTCAACAGTATTAATAATGTAAAACAATTTTATTAATAATTGAGGTTTAGATAAAAATGAAATCATGGAGAATGTGATGTAAATAACTAAGGGAATTGTGACTTGAGTAGAAATATAGTTTCGGTTACAGACAGAAAAACACACAATCTCCATTATAATAAGATATATATATATATATATATATATATATATATATATATATATGTGTGTGTGGGGTGTATGGGTGTGTGTTTGTTTTTCGGTATATTTATATATCTTTTCTGACTAAGTACTTAATATATATATATATATATAAATCCTTGTTATATCATTTCAAGAAACAACCCTATATACGTAGAGCCTTTTGTGAAAAACGAACTACTGTCAATTTCCTGCAAAGCCAACACAGTAAACAATGCATAAAAAGAGAGCAAAACAAAGAATGTGCAATACATCCTTGACGTTATGTAGCTAAATTTGGAACATGACATTATAGTGACACACTTTTTCACCAACATATATATCCTTATTTCTCAACCTTCTTCTCTATCTCTCACACCCAGTCTCCATATATATATATATATATATATATATATATATATATATATATATATATATATATATATATATATGAGAGTAAGTTAACAATTTTGGAGGATATGTGCTTAATTGAAGTCATACCTAATTTTGAAAATTAATTAGTTAATAATGAATTTAAGGGGGGAAAAGGAGTATATAGTTTAGCCTTACATTTGAACATATATGCCCGCCTAAATTCATTAATTATTAACTAATTAATTTTCAAAATTAGGTATGACTTAAATTAAGCACATATCCTCCAAAATATCTATCTATATATATATATGTGTGTGTGTGAGTGTTTGTGTGTGTGTTTATGTATATGTATATGCATGTGTGTGTGTTCATATAACCAATAGATGTCTCTTTATATATCTATGTCTATAATAATCTTTATTAATGCTATTTACATGGATATTTTCATATGTATTATAGATTTTTATATATTCTAATGTTTATTATCTACCTGCCCCTCTCTCTCTTTCTTCTTTCTCCCTCTCTTTTTCTCTCCCTATCACTCTCTCCCTCTCTTCCTCTCTCTGTCCTTCCCATAACTCTCTCTCTTTATATATATATATATATATATATATATATATATATATTCTTAAGACATATCTTATTGAATAACACGGAGTATTCTTTTTTCATTTTTTGTATGGATATTTTTTCCAGTCTTCTGGCTATCCTTTTTGAATCTGGATCGAGTTGATTCATGATATTTTTCATATATATATATATATATATATATATATATATATATATATATATAAAGTCGGTGGAGTGGCATATTGTCGTTGGGATATGGAGAATACCCCATTTTCACTAGCGCTAGACAAAGAGATTGGTTTTGCGTCTGAGGTGAAGTGCCAAACCTGCCATCAGCTCCGCATTTTACGGCATAGATCCAAACTATGCTGGTCATACGCTGAGTTGGCAAATGCCAGAATCGAAACCGGAACCTTCTAATTCCAAGGTGGATGCTCTACTAACTGAGCTAATTGTTCGATCCGGTTCTCGTTCATCATTACGAAACCTTTTTCTGACAGAAGCTGATGAAGGTTTTCCTCTAAGGTGTGCCGTAGATACGGAAAAAGGAAAAATGACAAACACGCTTTCATTCCGGGAGGAACTTCCTCCAGAATCACGGCTTTTTGTTTTTCTTTCTTGATTTCAACACCTACTCTTTAAAAACTTCCCACTCATAAAAACAAACAAGCATTTTATTCCTCCGTTTTTTTACAGCCTCTTCAAGGCTTCTCCACCCTCTGCTCCTCCTGCTTCTTCCTCTTCTTCCTCTTCTTCCCTTTCCATCGTCGTCATATTAAAATTCACGCTGGAAAGCACGCCACTCCTTCTAATTTACAAGAAAGACCATTTAATTGGTTAACGGGGAATTTTGTTTCTGTGTTTTAAACGAAAATTAACTTCCATACGTAATTATTTATTTGAATAATCACCAGCGGGATTATTTGTGTGCGTATGGCTCAGCAGCAGCGTTACGTCACATACAAATAGTTTTCAATTTTTTTCTCTCAACTGCTGGGTCACTGGGGCGCATAGCGACAATAAAAAAACCTTTGATTAAAACTAGCGAATTTATATTAATAACTTACCAAAATACCCAACGTTACTCGGGATATAATTATTACCCACAAACATATTTTTTTTTAGCAAAAATAAATAAATAAATAAATAAATAAAATAAAATAGAAAATTAAAAAAATGGGTATGTGTTTTGGAAGAATTCTTCTCTAACATTTAAGGCATTTTGATATAAAAATTATTACAAATATTAAAACGTATGTTGATATTGCGTAACTCAGTGGTTTTTAACCTTTTAATTTCCAATGGAACTCTTTGATTTTTGTTTTACTCTGATGGACCCCACCCCCATTGCCATTCAATGTTTCAAACTCCACTTGGGTAATTCCATGTCAAATCATCCAGAAAAAAGTAAAATTGTCACCCTTCCCCTTCAATTTTTCTGAATTTTTCTCAATGTAGATGATGTTAACGCTTAACAATCCCCAAAATTTGAACTTACAATTAAAAAAATTGGCGGTGTTACGTCGATTTTTAGTTCTTCAAATTTAATGGGATTCGCGAAAAATGGTGACATTTTGTAATCTATCTTTGTCTGTAAAATGAGTTCTAGATCTTCCCTACTACTGAAAATTGGTTTATAAAAGCAATTATTCCCAAGGAATCCTAAAATGCTATAAAATATCTTAAAGTTATCCAATTTTAAGTTATTGATGATTGTCCCGATGTGACACTATATCTATGACAATTTTTCTTTTCTATTATTATTTCACATATATTGAAGATTATTTGTACCAAAAAGATATTTTGATTTTTGCTCAGAACCGAAGCTACAACACCAGTTATAATTTTGAAAATCAGAAATTATTTCAGAAAAATTAAAGGAGTTGGGTGCCTAGATGATTTGAGATGGAATTACCCTATATATTCTTATAATTAGATATTTCAGCTTGCCTAGATCCTCCCAAAATTTTAGATAGCCCCCGGTTGGACCTTGGTTAAGAAACACTAGTCTAACTAATCAAGTAGTGTTCATTTAAGTTGATTGATATTAGAACAAACTATATAAAGGCAAAAATATATAAGACGCAGCAGAATAGCAAGTGCAGAATATGTGGAGACAGAGACGAAACGGTTAATTATATAATAAGCGAATACAGCAAACTAGCACAAAGAGAGTATAAAAATAGGGACGACACTGGGAATTGTGCAAGAAATTAAATTTTCACCATACAACTAAATGGTATCTACACAAGCCCGAATCTGTCCTGGAGAATGAGACGCAAAAAAATTTGTGGGACTACGGGGGCACAGACGGATCACCTAACCCAGGCCAGGAAACCGAACCTAGTATTAATTGACAAGAAGAAGAGAAACTGTCATTTCGTGTATTTTACCGACCACCGAGTGAAAATGAAAGAAGGCGAAAAGATAAACAAATACTTAGACCTTGCTAGAGAACTGAAGAAACTGTGGAACATGAAGGTGAAGGTCGTACCAATTGTAGTTCCTGTCCTTGGAACGGTCCTCGCAGCTCTGGAAAAGAATTTGGGTGAATTGGAAATTAGAGGAAGAATGGAGACCATTCAAACTACAGCACTGTCGGAATCGGTTAGAATACTCAGAAGTCCTAGAGACCCGAGGAGAATTGCTCCCACCCAGTCTTCAGTGAAACACTAGCTACGGCAGGTGTGAAAACCTCTTAATAATAATAATAATAATAATAATAATAATAATACTTTTCAAACAGATCTATTTGACCCATACATGATACCCTAACAGGTCAGAAAGAACTTAGGAGTCATGAAACAATGCAGTACATCACACTCACCAGAGCTTCAGAATTTAGGCCTCACCATCGGATATATTCTTTTAACTGGACATATAAATAAAGATTTTTTTAAATTGCTCAATTAAGACTAATGAATAAACTTGCAAAGAATGTTTTGAGTCAAAAAATATTTTAACTTATGTGTAATCGAGAAGAAAAAAATCTCCCTAAAAAATCAGTGAAAATCAGGGTGAGTGTAATGGCGATAAAGGGTATAGAATAAAATACAAAATAAGAAAAATCGTACAGATTTTGTTCCGCCTTCAACAAAAAAAAAAAAAAAAGGGAAAAAGATAAAATAAAAAGTAGAATTTCTAATTTAATTCTATCACCAACGTTTGTTGTTTGAATTGATTATTATTATTATTATTATTATTATTATTATTATTATTGGACTAATAAATTTCTAGCAAATCACCTGATATTTTGCTCACCTGATCATCTTCAATAATGGACCATTCCGTTTTTTTATGTTAAAGAAAAGGAGGAAAAAGTACATGTTATACAGAAAAATATAAGAAAGAAAGAAAGATAGAAAGTGAGTGTGCGGAAGCGATAACGCTAATCTGTTTCAAAGAAAGAAAGAAAACGATTGAGAATTAAATCAAGGTTATTCTTTTTACACATTGAACTATTTTGCAATCTTAACTTTAAAAGATGGAATGAAAAGGTATTTGGTTAATCTCTTTTCTGTGATGAGGATTTTAAAATGAAAATGTGTTCGGGACTGTCGAAGAGCATATGGTCGCAAACACATTACGTCTGTGATTGTTGTTGTTGGCATCCTTCCGTCTACGAGAGACGATGGAGTAGTGTCGAAGACTTTTTTTAACTCCATAACCTGGGCGGGTTCATATGGAAGATGAGTTGTTGCCCAAGCAGCAAATCCCCCTCTCAACACTGCCATTGGGATCCAAAAGAAAAGGTAAGAAACCAATGCGGTTTGGTAAGGGTAGTGTCGCAAGAATTGCTGGGGAGTACTGGATTTCCGTATCACACCACCTTAGGGATTCCAGCTCCTGATTTGTTTTCGGGGTTTACTCCCCTAACCTTTTCTTGAAAGGCAGGGGTGGTTTTGTGTCAGACTTTTACTTGACTTAGATGGGTTGCCTACCAAGGCTAAGGAGCCCCTTCTAACACATTTGGGGATTTATGTGACTAGTAAGAGCCCCAGACCTACTAATGTTGGTGTTCTTTGATAGTGCTGTGGTTTCGTGTTCTATGATAGTGCTGTGGTTTCGTATCACGTAGACCTTTATAAAGGTTGGTTTTGGTATATTTCCTAAATGACATATCATATAACGTAGACATATCACGTAGACCTTTATAAAGGTTGGTTTTGGTATAGTTCATATATGATATGATCAGCCTTCATGGGTTATTCAATGCAAAACCATCCTTGTAGAAGAACAGCAGTGGTACTATTTTACCCAATGTATTTCAAACTTTTTTTACAGCGACCCATAGACAGAAGAACAATTTGAATTGTAACCCATTAAACTGTAATATGAAATAAGAATATCAAATACAATTTATCCATTGCGACCCAATTTATCCATTTCGCGATCCTCTGTAGCGTCCAGACCCATAGCTTGAAAATTCCTGATTTAACCCATCAGTGGAATGATAATCGTATCCATACCTTTCTCAAGGGTATCAGTCCAAAAGTGAACATAATAACGTGACTGGAGTACGAACTCACTTAGTATGATGTTACAGCCCAACACGTTAACAAGTGCACCATGGGGACTTTCCCCTTGGAAGTTGAGTTGATAGTCTCACTTCCCCTATTTTTGATTAAAGAGTTATACTTTTCTTCGAGAACCGTTAGTGTACCATACTGCCCTATTATTTACCCGTAACTGGTGGGTGGGGAAGAGTAGAGAGGTAATTGCCTTTTCGAAGGGTATCAGCAGGAAAGTTAAATAGTTATTCGGCTCAGGGCAAAGATCAAAGTGTAGTATCTGAGCCTAGACCGGTAAGCCTCAAAACCTTCTCGCTTGGTTCCAAGGGATCATCCACCCAGGCAGCACCAGTCCCCAAGCCTAAAAGGGACCAAGATGGGTTTCCTGCCTGGTGCTTGAGGCACCTCTAAAGGGGAATGCTGACAGAATTCTAAACAATTTTAGACCCGCTACAGATTCTTACATTAAATAAACTTGCGTCACATTTGGCTTGGTGCAAAGCCAATAAATACAATGACGAAACTTAAAGCGAACAACCTCTTCCAGAACTTGAACTTGAAACGACAGATTCATTTCATAAGACAATAACCAGTTTTACTTTCTACAATTACTGTTTAAAATTTGAACATTTTGATTGTATATCGTAAAACCAAATGCGATTCAAGTCATCACCGCTTACCCTGCGTAGACTGCTATTGCGTCTAGTGGATTATTATTCCAAAATAATCGTTCTTAGAGTAAATTTCATAATCGGAAATATTAAAAAAGGAAAGGAAAAAGTTGTTTTTTTCTTACACCTCATTTACCTTTTAGGTTGATTGTTCATAACTTGTCATTTTGTAATCTATGACTCATTATGCTACTTCCGCTTTACTTTTGTTTCCCATTGGTCACAACAGAAAAGAACACCACTCCCCCTGAAAAACAAAAAACAAAAACAAAATAAAAAAATAAAACAAGCAAACACACAAATAAACAATAACATAAAATACGTGAGATGAAGAAATTAAAAAATAATTTTAAAATCTTTACCATTTCCTTCCTCACCGCAGAAGGATTGATAAGTTATTAGTAATAGAATATACATATATATCACAGCATCTATTTCCGATATATTACTAATAAATAACTAATAATCATAATTATAATCACCTGCACACACACACACACACACACACACACACACACACACCACACACACACACACACACACACACACACAAATAAACACACATAAAAATACACACACGCACAAAACACACACATATATTTATATGATAGTAAAATGAGGAAAATTTATCCATATATATATATATATATATATATATATATATATATATCACAGTGCTGGCGCGTACTAGCCCCAAAACCACGACTTGAGGGGGCCAAAGCCTTCTTGATGTCCCAGGAGGGCAGTTTCCATGTATCTTATATGAATATTGATTTATGAAAATTGACATGTAGTAGAATGGAAACCTCCATTCATAGATTCGCTGGGACTCCCTATCCATGTATGATGTCGCATTAAATAACCCACAAATGTTGATATACCATTAAGCCAAGAAACCAAACTAAACGTGAAAATACTTAGAATTCACAAATGTTTACTTCATATGGTATACAGGTCTTTTGCTGATTCCGATCCTGCTTAAGGCAGAGAATACGCCGACTGTATCATCTGCAAAGGGCTACGTCTCCGCACCATCAAAAAACGGGGTATTTTAAATATGATCCTAACCAGAATCCGGTAGTAAAATGCAGTTCTGGAGCTCTTGGTAGTATCGGGTCACCCCTCCATTGACTGGTCTACATTGGCTAGACCGGCAATATCTGTTAAATAGATGTTTGAAAATCGTATTGAACAGGGATATTTATATCATATAAGTGCGAGGAGGAGCGCCTTGTTTAACGGTTATCATCATAGAAAATCGAATCGGTGACCCAAGTTCAAATCCTTGATGAAACTGTTTACGATTCCCTTAGCGCTAGTGCCTTTGGGAATCCATGATTCCATCTTTTCCCCGCTCAGTTATTGCTAAAAAAGTAATCATTTGTTAAAATTTGCCCATGCCAAAGGGCTTAGTTAAATATATAGCCATATAATTGTGTTTAAATTATTGGTATTAAGACTAATTACTTGAAGTTGTAATTGTTTACTAAGGATTATTATTGTTATTTATTATTATTATTTACTCCTTTCGAGTTTTCACATCAGCATTAGCTGGAATCTGAGTGACAGCAAGTCTCCTCGGGTCTCCAGGACTTTTCTGAGTATTCTGGCAGTTCAGTGTTCCGAATGGTTTCAACCCTTCCTCTGATTTCCAAACTTTCCAGACCCTTTTCCAATCCTTTTGGGACCGTTCCAAGTGCACCAACTACAATTGGTATAACTTTCACTTTCATATTCCATAACTTTTTCAGTTCTCTGATAAGGTCCAGGTATTTGTCCATTTTTTCATTTTCCTTTAGCTTCACCCTGTGATCTGCTAGCACTGCAAAATCCACCAGTTGACAAGTTCTTTCTTTTTTGTTAATCAACACTAGGTCTGGTCTTCTTGCTGGGATAAGGTAGTCCGTTTTTATTTCAAAGTCCCAGAGAATTTTATGCATTTCGTTCTCAAGAACAGATTCTGGTTTATGCGTATACCATTTTGTTGTATGGTCAAACTTAAATTTTTTGCATAATCCCCAGTGGATCACCTTCCCAATTTACTTGAAACCTTGTAGTTGCTTGGAAATTATTAGTGTTAGATAGGAATACTTTAAACTATATAATTGTGTGTAATCAAATGCTTATTATTAAATAAGAATAGGTACTTTAAACCATAGAAATATGTATGAATCATTAGTATTATATAGGAATGCTTGATACCATATAACTATGTACAAGGAAATAATTATAACCAAATAAAAAAGGGAGATTGAAAAAAGGATTCAGTAGAACGCTGAAAATATAAATAGTTATTATTGTAATCAAATATTTACAAATTGATCAAATGTCAGCATTAATAACTCATAATATGTTGATATGCCATTAAACAAAGAACCAAATCTAACAAAACCTACTGTTCTCATATGGTCGTTACTCCATGTACCGAATAAGCGCATTTCAATGTGACTTAACCGAAAGCTAACTGGAACTACTTTCTTCATCATTAGATCATTGCGCCATTTAGTAAGTTTAACTTAGTTTGATACAAAACTCGAAGCTTACTTAAATAATTAGATAACTTAGTAAATGTATCTGTTTCAAAGCGTAAATTAGATTTGGCACAACATTGCAGATAGAATCAAACTCACTACTCACTAGTAGTTCCTCTATGAGACTAGCTTCCTGAACATCTTAACGAACCGCACTTTATCTACTATGTATACCTACTATGGTACAAAATCAGAAGGATAGGGCAAACAGTGATAATCGAATTCATTAGATATGTTAAATTAGCTCGGTAACCATCAAAAGAGTGTCGAGTGGTTAATTTGGAAAATAATCTATAGAGAAGTGTATAGATAGATAGACAGATAAAGAAGGAGAAGGAGAAGGAGAAGTAGAAGAATACATCTAGGTTTTGAAATAAAGAGGTTTAAAACATACAAAGTCTTGTGTTCGTTTGTAAAACAAAAGATGTATATAAGGACTCAAGACCAACCCAAAAATGTCACAGAAAGAAAGAAAGAAATAAAGAAAGAAAGAAAGAAGAAGAAGAAGAAGAAGAAGAAGAAGAAGAAGAAGAAGAAGAAGAAGAAGAATACATATGGGTTTTGAAATAAAGAGATTTAAAACATGCAAAGTCTTGTGTTCGTTTATAAAAACAAAAGATGTATATAAGGACTCAAGACCAACCCAAAGATGTCACAGAAAAAAGATCAGAAGACACAGAGAGAGACCAGCCTAGAATAACTGAATACAAGAGACAGCACAGAAGAAGAAGAAGAAGAAGAAGAAGAAGAAGAAGAAGAAGAAGAAGAAGAAGAAGAAGAAGAAGAAGAAGAAGAAGAATGTTTATTGAATTCTCGAGGATTATTATCTCATCGTCATCAGGAAATATAGTCACAATTTTAAACTGGGGTAAAAATGAACACGCTATGTCTATCCATTATTCCAAGAACAAATGAAGTCTCGGAGGATTTAAACAACTAAATGAGCTATATCTAAAAGTAATTAAAATAAGTTAACAGTTCAACGTATCATGCCGTCTAGATGTCTAGAGTTCACCCAGACAAGTCCGTACGTTTTGATCAGCAGTTTTCCTTAGCAAAGCATA
>CM042140.1:116912270-116934770 GCA_023376005.1 Doryteuthis pealeii
ATATCTTCATAAGATGAAATAATCTATACTTTAGATGTACACTTTGATTTTTGCATACAACATTATTTAACTCTTAATCTCATGATGATGGTAGAAATTTGAAAATATACCTGTTTGATCATGAATGTGTTATGCCTCAACAGGACATACAATAACTAAATGAAACATTTATTTAAAAAAAAATAGTCTCCTTGATATTCAGAACACATATTCTAGCGACTTATCTATCATATTTTCATATAGGACAAAACTCTTCTATAGTATAGGTTTTTTTTAATTGTCTTTCAGTTGCCTAAATATTACTATTCAGAGGAATTTTTCAAATCTCCTAATCATCGGACTGAGCTAGGATTGTGCAGGTACATCCTGCTGATTAAACTATCGAGCTGTTGACCAAAGATGTCGAGAATATTTACGAACCCTTCCACACGAGCAGGATGCGACACAAGGTCAATTTCTTAAGTGAAATTTAATAGGTTTGAATTCAGAGTTTTCCTTCTCCTGGACAGGTGGTCTAACTAATTCCAAGATCCCAATCTGCCCTACTATTTACTCATAGCTGGAGGAAGTGTAATTGGATTCATACCTTTCCCAAGGTATCAGCACTATGTGATATGCAAACAGCCTTGACGAGGATTTGAACTCGAGTCGATGAGTTCATTTCCTACGACTCTAACCATTATCCCACGCGCCTCCTCTACAAACTTCAGATATCTAGACTGCTGACTAGACAACAATTCAGAGGTATGAACTTCACTTTATTTCATAAATTGTCCTAATGTGCATACGTCTTCATTTAGATGTAAAAAAATAGAAATGTAAAAGTAAAACTATATTGTTACGGAATGAGAACAATCTACCCCAATGGATTAAATAGCAGGTTTGATTTGAAGTTCCGTGAAGGTCCCCCATTACTACATGAAAGCTCCCGAATTCGACAAAAAGGTCCCCGAATTTGACAAGAAACACCGGAAGAAGGTCGGAGGTTGTTGCATTTTTTGTTATATAAGGTGTGTGTCAGTTCCCCGCCTGTATTTATAGACTAGGCGAGATCATGTGGTCTGTTCCTTAGCCAATCGCTGGCCATACTGCTTGGCTGATATATTACTTAAGCGCTGATTTTTTCTCTCTTTACTAGCAGACATCGACGAAGGAACCTATGAATCTCTACCCGAGAGGATTACAAAAGGAACCAAATCGGAGGACTCTCTACCTAGAATCAACTGGCCAATTATGGCCCTTAAAAGCTTAACATCAGATAAAACTTTGTGTATATAACAATAAGGATGAAGATACCAGTCTGAAAAAATTAAATAATACAAGGCTTCAGTGTTAGTAATTTTTTAGCATGCTTCATAGTCGCTTTCATGATAAAAATATTATCAAAACTTTCGCTAAAACAAAGTTTTGAAAATGTTCTTTAAATTTTACTCGCATTCATTTTTTTTTTTTTTTAGAGGCGCCAGTTTTGTAATTGTCATCCTCATAGAAAATGTACATGGCGGCTCGGGTTCAAATCCTGGAAGAAGCTGTTTGCATTTTACATAGTATTAATACCTTTGGGGAAGGTATGTATCCAACTATTCTCTCTCCAGTTTTTGGTAGGGAAGACTGGGTTCTTTAGCCTTGAGTTGGCAACTAGTAGAAGGAAAATTCTGAATTCAAAGCTGTTAAAATTATAATTGACCTTGTGTCACATATTGCTTGTTCGAAAAGTTTGGGTAAATACATATTTTTTGTGTTTACTTTATTATTTGTTTATTTAGTATATAATTTATAAGTGTCGAAACACCACAAAGAATATATTAAGTATTTAAACAAATATAAAAGCAACTCAAGCCCACAGCAAAGTAGTCACTTCCCTACACAGTCCATCCTTGCATGGTTTATTCATATAACAATTAATCCATAACAAAATCAACTGCTCATACTAATGACTCAGTTAATCATATAAATCGTTTGTTGTTGAGAATCCGGTTAACACTCATCACCTAGTGACTCATGAATGTACACATTACCGAATATTATTGGTTACGCTCATATTTCCCGTTTTATTACCATGGCGCTGACCGCTTTCAGGAAGCGATTTCTCGAGTGAATTGTAACCAAATCTTTACTTCTTCAGATTGGGTACATGATGACGTATCCTGTTATCAGGGATGGGAGATCAGGTATCTCAGTTTCTTGACTGTTGTTGAAACACTTAAACTGCATAAAAAAACGTACTGATTATTCAACTAATCATATATCTTATTATAATGGAGATTGTGTGTTTGTCTGCCTTTAAGCGAAACTATATTACTACTCAAGTTACAATTCCCTTAGTTATTTACGTCACATTCCCCATGATTTTATTTTTAGGTAAACCGATAAACCAACAAAATTATTTATTAATAATGTTGGTCTTATCTAGGTACTAACAACATTCAATTGCATATATATATATATATATATATATATATATATATATATATAACAAAATAGTGGTTTACAGTGTGAACTGGAAGGCTAATTTACATATTGATATTAAAAAATTGATTTTAATAAGTATATGTTTGGTTTTATTTTAATGAATATGAGCAAAAATCTCGGAGATAAATCTTAAAAGAAATCCATTGACAAGAAGAAATAACTGTAATTTTATTATTTACTTCCTAATGTAACTAAATATTTAAATTAGGAAAATTTCGCAATGAAAGACGGGAGTGAAGGAAGAGTAAGTATAATTTGTGCAATTTTTCGATTAGACCCCCTCTTTTTCAAATATGTTTAACTGCATTTTTATTTAGTTTCATTAGTCTTTATAATTTAATCTAATATTTTATTACATTAAAATTTAAATACGTGCACCCGGAGGGTGCATATATTTGCTAGTCCTTATAAAGTATGTTGTATGACTTACACACTGACTATGAAAAAGGAAGGATTTGTAATAAATTGCCAGATTTGCCTATAAGCTAAACAAGCTAACGTTTTGGTTAACAATGCGCAGGGGAAGTAAAAAGAATTAAGGTCGCTCTGTCGGCGTGGCTTAGAATATGTAGACTTCAACCCCTGCAGTAAAGACTGACCCCACACCCAGAAAACCGGGGATGCTTGCTATGACATTAAAGTGTATTTGATAGTGAACGTCTACATCTGAAGCTCTGCGAGTGCATAATACCCTTGTATTGCCATTACTCACAGTAATATATATATATATATATATATATATATATATATATATATTTCGTTAAACTGTACTGACGATTCTTGTCGAGTGAGTTTTTTTTTGTTCGATCCTTTCTAATCTTCAAAAACTCGTCCGACAAGAATCCTCAGTACAGTTTCACGAAACATGTTTAAAAGAAAAAATGCTACCCAAATATACTTATATATATATATATATATATATATATATATATATATATATATATATATCATCATCATGTCGCACTGTTAGCACGGATATCCATGACAGTCTCTCTCCATCCGCCCCTATCGTTCATCATTCTCGGGAGGTCATCTATGCAGCATCCTGTATCCGCGCAGAAGTGATCAATGTACGTCTTTGCTGGTCGACCCACACTCGCGTGCCCATGTGCTGGCTTCCACAGGAGGACGTCGCTTATGAGTTCGTCCTTGCTTCTCCAGCAGTGTCCCGCGTGTCTTGTCCGTCTTACTCGGATGGTTTGGGTGATATGTGGCAGGTGGCCGTACAGCTGCTTTCTCGTGGGTGCTGTTTCCACGTCTTCTTCATGATCACCCGTAGCATTCTTGTGCAATGGGCCGCTATAAATAAATTATTGGTCATATGGAAATCCAATCTCACAGACAAGTTAAAGAGACAGTTCTTCCAGGCCGTTGTCGTATCAGTGCTGCTGTATGGCTGCACCCCCTGGACCCTAACGAAGCGACTGGAGAATATATATATATATATATATATATATATATATATATATATATATATATATATATATTACATACAGCTATATAGGTATTGCACACATGCCAAGAGTCTATAGGTCTAACAGCTTATTCCGAAGAGCATGCATGCAAAAATCACCCATAATACAAATGCCTGTCACCAGTAATCTATAGATGGTTTTTGAATCCAACCATATTCTTAAAGCAGATTATAAAGTAGAAACTGTTAATGGTTTACAAAACCTTCAAGCTAATAATTACACATCGGTGTATTATTAAAGCTTGTATAGGAAGAAATCCATACATTCTCCCACCAATGAATCGTGGATGGTAACGCACAGAAAGACTTCATCATGTGTGGAATAAATGACTAGGGCTGATATAGTGCCCGCTGACCCTTTTACGTGTTCCCGTAACGGACTTGTTATCGTATTCATCTATTTATACTGCGACCATTGATTCTTAAAAAACAAACTCTTTGCTCGCCTAGTTTCCATTGTATCCTTCCTAAAAAAATAATGCTACCTTATTCGCAAGCAGTATATGATCTGGAATATTTTTTTACCGTATCTATGAACGACGTTTTAAGACCAAATTTTCACCCCAAAACAAGGGGTCGTACATTACACTAGATATATATATTTTTTTACTTACTAACTACTTAGGGCCAGAAATAAAGTAAACTTAAACTGGAAAGGCCCAGAAATAAAATAAACTTAAACTAGAAATAAATTAAACTTAAACTTATTCCACATATGATGACTTAAACTGGAAAGTTTAAGTTTACTTTATTTCTGGGCCTAAGTAGTAAGTAAGTAAAGTCGACGGGGTGGACAAAAGTCGGTATCAATCAATCAGCGAGGGAGTATGTCCCCTTTTCACTAGCGCTAGACCAAAGAGATTGTTTTTGCGTCTGAGATGGAGCGCCACACCTACCATCATCTCCTTTCTTTACCGAAAAGATCCCTGTGCTACTCATACGCTGAGTTGGCGAGGGCCGGTATCGAACTAAGAACCTTGTGGTTTCTAGCCAATCGCTCTACCGACTGAGCTAACCCTGTGCGCCAGTTGTGTGGTAGGTGATATTTCATTCAATAACATTAGTTTTGAAATTATAACTGTTTGATGATGTTGTCTTTATATCATTGGATGCCGAAGAAAGCTTTTTGTACGCTAGCATACCAAAAGTTTAGGGTTGTTCATTACACGATAAGAACAACATTTTGTGGCTAAACATAAGGAGTCGTTTATTACACGAAGTCATTCATTACATGAGTATACATGATAAGTCAGTGTTAGAATATTACATTTCAAATTCATTGCCACAAAATGATATGATGAAATTACATGATATTTTAGAAGTGGATAGTTTTTCATGAAAATATATTAATTTCTTTTTACATCATAGTTTTATTTATCTAAAAATGTGTTTAACAATTAAAAGAAAAGTTTTCAAATTTAAAAATTTATTTATAGTTTATTTAGTTTTGTTTTGTGCATTACGCTCATAATTGTGTATAGGAAATACGTAATATCGGGAGCCCCACCTGAAGATGCCGTATAGAGTCATATCCAGATAAGAATGGAGATGGGAGTAATGACAATAAAGGATGTACGGCACGCTTCCCGGAGTTCCGGAACTGGAACCTCGAATCAGTTGAGTATCAAACCTAGAACAACTATTCTTTTCTTTTTATTGGGGGATGAGGTTCTTTTAAGGTGAAGCATTCTGTATATTCTAGGTCGCACCGGGAGGAGAGATTATCATTAGTCATTATTCTGAATATAAATGATGCTGTTGAAATCCAGAAAATTATGGTATAATTGAGTAACGTTAGGAATTTTTAAATGCACTTTGGCCAAATGGCGTCATATGAATTAAATTAGAATTTTTTTAATTAAATTGTAAATCAAATTAGTGATATAGATCACTAATTAGGACTGAGCATATTCTAGTAGTGACAGGTTTGAATTCAGAATTTTTCTTCTCCTAGACTGGTTGTCTAACCAAGGTTAAAGAGCCCAGTGTGCCCTATTATTTACCTATAGTTGGAGGGAGAGTAGTTGAATTCATACATTTCATATTAGCGCGATGTGAACTGTAGCTTCGTTCAGAGTTTGAACTCGGTTTAATGTGTTCATTTCCTACGACTCTATCCATTACACCACGCCTCCAACTCATATGATACACATATTTACCATCCCCACCGCAGGAGTAGTATACGACACAAGTCAATTTTTAAGCTCTTAAGCGGAGTTTAACGGGTTTGAATTCAGAGTGCCCCTTCTCCTAGACTGGTTGTCACATCAGGGCTAAAGATTCCAGTCTATCTTAGTATTTTACTATTTACCCATAGCTGGAGGAAGAATAATTGGATTCATTCTTTCCCAAGAGTATTAGCACTATGTGAAATGCAAACAGCCTCATCCAGTATTTGAACTGGTCTCACCGTGACCATTTCCAATGACGATAATCATTACACAACGCACATTCACTTTTTTTTTCTTCTTAAACGTTAGTGTTAAGTTTAATGCCAGAGATAGGATTAAATTGTAGTTTTAAATTTAATAAAACTTTATGGTTATATCAATTATATTTTTATGCTCATTGGTCTGTGTTGAAATCTAAGTGGAAACTAATTAAAAAGGAAATTAATAGTAGACAAAATTAAAACCCCGATTCGTCACGAGTCCATTAAATACATATAACCCTAATCTTTAAGGTATAGTACGTATAAACAATATATACAAGGCCAAACATGTATATAAAAGAGGCACGCCTGATAGCGTGCAATATTTCCGGAACACTGAATGCAGTAAAGGAAACACCGGCCGATACTTGCATGTAATTAAATTGCCCTAATCCACACGCTGCTGGTGTTACAGACTGCATCTCTAATAGTCAATGTAATAGTGATGATGATAATGACAGCGTTTCGTAAGAAGGTGTATCGTTACTGCTGTTGTTGTTGTTGTTGTTGTTGCTGCTAACAGTTCAAGTAGTGGTTACTAAAGTAGGAGTAGAAGTAGCTACCGTTCAAGTAGCAACATCACAGCTGCAGCTAGTACTTGCTAATTACGTCACATTTACAGCTGGCGATTTCTGCAGTGTAATTACTACATATAATCATTAATTGTGGGTATTTAGGGTACTTGAAGGGGATCGGTTTCATGTTAACGATTACTGACCATATAGAAGGTAAAGACATTTTGCATTCGTACTATATTCACATTTTCAATGTTTCTATCAATCTCTCTCTCTCTCTCTCTCTCCTCTCTCTCTCTCTCTCTCTCTCTGTATATATATATATATATATATATATATATATATATAAAATTTTCCACAAAGATCGGTTTCATGTTAACGATTACTGACCATATAGTATGTAAAGACATTTTGAATTCGTACTATATTCACGTTTTCAATCCCTCTATCAATCTCTCTCTCTCTCCCACCTCTCTCTCTCTCTCTCTCTCTCTCTCTCTCTATATATATATATATATATATATATATATATATATATGCATGAAATAAGAAAAACAAAATTTTCCACAAAGATCGGTTTCATGTTAACGATTACTGACCATATAGCATGTAAAGGCATTTTGCATTCGTATTATATTCAATTTTACAATCTTTCTATCAACCTCTCTCTCTCTCTCTCTCTCTCTCTCTCTCTCTCTCTCTCTATATATATATATATATATATATATATATATATATATATATATATATACATATATATATATATATGAAATAAGAAAGAAAATTTCCACAAAGATGAATTGATTTTAGGTGAAGTCGACGTTAAAACGTTTTCATTCTTTTTTAAACCTTCACCAGGACATTCGAATGAATAAAGCGTCGTCTAAACACTGAATGGGGTTGATGGTAAAATAATACGTATATATATATATATATATATATATATATATATATATATATATATATATATATACACATAGGTTTGCGTTATACCGTAGTGAGAAAACCAGAAAGCGTCCTATACATTTAGGCATAAAGGCAAGTTAAGGACAAATCCTTTTCTTTATCTAACGTAAATCTTAAGGCTGGATGGATATTATTGAGGGAAGTGAAAAATGACTCTGCCTCACTTACTCCAGTAAAAAGACAGAAAGTGTCATCAACATAGTGAAAATATACAGAAGGCCTATTGGGTCTGGACAATATTTTCCTCTCATAGAAACTCACCAAGATATTCGCCAGTGACGGACCAATCACTGGCGAATATTCTTCTTTTACGGGTCTCCATACCTGTTGCGATTCATTTTGTCCTACTAAAAGAAAGGTTAATTTAATCAATACCCTTACTCACAGAGCATTGATGCTATGCTGGGATTCTAAAGATGAAGTGATTAGGTTTATTTCATCGACTCTGGGAAACAAGGGATTTTCATTAAATATTGTTGAATCAGTCCTAAAACATATAAAACAGAAAATAACTGATTTTTAATAAAATCTAGCCGGCTACGGTTAATAAATGTCCAGTTTATCTTTGCCTTCCTTGGTTAGACATCGTATGTGAAAGATTTTCAATGCAAATATCTGACTGTGTTCAGAAATGTTACATCTTTTCTAATTTATGGTTTGTGTTTAAAACAATGTCTATCCGGGTATCTAGTTGCAAAGATATTCTTTCTCCACACCACAACAGTTCCATTATTTATTCGTTCAGGCCTATTTGCAGTTTGCAATGCCTAAGAAGAACTAATCTTAATTAATTGATTTAATGTTCGAATTAAACAGCACATCCAGGCTAACATTTGAAATGGAAATATCGGTCCAAACGAAATACTGATGAATACTTTTGTCTATTTTTTGTTACTTTTATTTGAATAAAATAATAAAACGAATAGTAAAAAGAAATAATAAGGCGCCATTTTTTCGGCTTTTGCATTAATGCATGCTTTTTTTGTGTGCGAGGCGTGGGGATTGGGGTGTTTTTGAGCCCCCAAAATAATAAAATACACGATCTTTTCATTTAATAAAGATCTGTAAGAAAATCGTGTTACTGTAATAGACATTTTGCTTATTAGCATATTTTATGCCATCTTTATTTTTTCTTACTTTTTCTTTCGTTTCTTGTATTTATCTAACCTTTTTTAATTTATGAAATGAGGCTTCATATGAAAGAAAGAAAGAAAAAAATAAATGTGGGAAAGAATATAATAAAGAAGAAATTCTTTCAAGGGAATAAAACAAGGGAAAATGTCCGATAAACAGATAGATAAAGAGATAGATAAATAGATAGATATATAGATAGCTAGATAGATAGATATATAGACAGACAGACAGAGTTAGTTATTATACATTGAGCTCTCTTTGGTAATTATAAAAATCCTTGTATAAATCTATGTTTGCACCTACATGAGCATACATCGTGGATGTACAGTGAGATTTTGATGATCCCAAACAAGTCGCACTCCTTTTACCAACTGAAAATCTTAGAGACCTTAATATTGGAGTTGAATAATTTCTGCAATTTCTGAATCGGTCTATTTGCAGTGGGGACAAATCAACGGTTAGGAGATTTATAAATATTTAATTAAAAACGAACTTTAAGAATATATATAGTTTTCTTTAGTTTTGGTGTTTCTGTGACGAGTCTTTGATATCTAAAAATTAAAAAAATATTCAATATTTTCCCGATTTTTATTTTCTCACATTTTCAAGCACCCCACCTATAAGGCTCAAATAAACTTATAATCAAATGGATTTCAGGTGTTTGGTTGACTATTTCCAACCCTACTTTAGAGTGGAATAGATGGAGTGCTTACATTTTGAATCTTTTGAAAACTGACCTCAGAGCATCTTCTTTCAATTTTTCAAAGATATCTAAGTTCTCACTGATTTTGAAATACATTAGGATTTGAAATAAGAAAAAGAAAAGATTATCAAGTCTTATAACAAACGCGATTTCAAAATACAAGTCTCCAACATTTGGAAAAAAGTAAAAAGTAAATATTTTCGGAAATTCTTAAGAGCTCATAAAATCAGATTGAATACTGCGTTGCAATTATCAGGATTTATTTCTCCCGTGGCTACAAACAAATGATGAAATTCTGAAAAAAAAAACCCAAAGAGGATCATTGGTACGGAGCCTAGGTAAAATTGTCTGGGAAAACCTATATATATATATATATATATATATATATATATATATATATATATATATATATGTGTGTGTGTGTCTGTGTGTGTGTGTCTGTGTCTGTGTGTGGAAGTAAAATGAGCAAATCAATCTGAGAGTATGTGAATAAATGTATGCAAACCCGGAATGTTAAACTGGATGGAAGTTTATTATTGGATATAGTGTCGATGTTCGAACATTTCGGTCTACAGAGAAACCTTCTTCAGTACAAGATCAAACCCATAAAGTAAACCAGGTTTTTGTTGTTAAAAAGACGATGAATAAGTAATATACAGAATGTTAATTATAGACCTGGCTTTTTTAACATATCTTCACATTTATGCAAATCAATCTATATCTATATCTATATCTATATATAGTGAACAATTTGAAAAAACACAGGTTCAAATAAAATGAGTGATATTTATTCAGCCAACACTGCAGTGTTTCAATCTTTTTAGTAGATCTTCTGCAGGGCCTTTGTTGATATAAGGAAAAGTAAAATTTATCACAGAACAACAACGATACTGCGACAGCCTTCATTGATCAGTTTGTTTAAAATGTTTTGAATGCAAAATTAGCACTCTTAGAATAGTTCGAAATTTATGAAACGCTGGAATAAACACACGGACACCCAAATGAAAACGCTTAATCTACTCACATTTCCATACACGCTCTCTCTCTCTCTCTCTCTCTCTCTCTCTCTCTCTCTCTCACACACACACACACACACACACACACACACACAGACACCCAACGTAAGAGAATGTTCGATGTCATCCTCCAAAACCGTTTATTCCAGCGTTTCATGAATTTCGAACTATTCTAAGAGTGCTAATTTTCCATTCAAAACATTTAAATAAACCGATCAACAAAAACTATCACAGTCTCCTTATTATTCTGTGATAAATTTTCCTTTTCCTTATATCAACAAAAGCCCTGAAGAAGATCTACTAAACAGATTGAAACACTGCAGCGTTGGCTGAACAAATATCACTCATTTTATTTGAACCTGTGTTTTTTCAAATTTTTCACTATATTATATAACGTCGGATTCAGTTCCATTTTTCTCTTATATATATATATATATATATATATATATATATATATATATATATATATATATAATGAAATTCGAATCGAGTCACATTCTAAAATATATGTCATGCGTTGGCTATTTTTTCTAAGAGAACAACTGGCATCAGCAAATAAACACTTTTGAAACATAACATGTTATATCTTTAGTCAAGATGTTCCAATTTGAATTGCAAAGGAATTCCAATCCGAAATTCATCTCTTAATTTGAGAGTGCGGCTTTGCATTGGCGGAACGGTTAACAAGATAGACTAATAGACTCTTACTAATGATGTTTATATGTTGATGTAAACGTTATCGATATAAAGAAATGGACTCCTGCCACTGTCTTCCATCACAAACACCATCATTATCATCATCTTTATCATTAGCACTGTAAGATATTACTACAATAGTAATCATGATACTAATAAATATCTAGAATATCAACTAGACAACAAGCGACTCACTTAGGTCCTCCTTGTATCAACGACTCATGATATTTATACATCTATTTAAGATAGATTGGAGGCGCGTGGTGTAGTGGTTAGAGTCGTAGGAAATAGACTCGTTGATCCGGGTTCAAATCCTGGACGAAGCTACAGTTCACTTAGCGCTAATACCCTTAGGAAAGGTTTGAATGTAACTACTCTATCTCCAGCTATGGGTAAATAATAGGACAGACTGGGCACTCTAACCTTAGTTAGGCAATCAGTCTAGCTGTAGGATAACTCTTAATTCAAACCTGTTAAACTCCGCTTGGTGTGGTCTCTACTAGAATAGTCTCAGTCCTAATAAGTGATCTATTTCACTAATTAAAAAAATATTCTAAAAGAGGAGATAATTCTGATAAGCATTTTCTACGTATTTCTGTTATATAAAAAATTGGATGATTTGAATTGACGCTCAGTGCGGATACAGACCCTACAAAATTGACCTTACTCACAGGTTCATTCTGATGACGTATTTTTTAGTGACACATCTATGGTTCGAATAGATAGGTTTGTTATGATTTACAGTATAAATTAAGAAATTTCATCGACGTGTGCTCAGTCATTCGAAATACCTCATAAATTGCAGAAATCCTTTTCATTTTGGTTTTTTTAAAATCTTTTGTGTGACATATTTTTATATTCTTTTTATTCGCAGATGGCTCACGAAGGACAGGAGGCCCTCAAAATCGGTGCAAAGACCATATTAAGACGACGCTGAAGAAATGCACCATTACACCTTTAAGTCTGGAAAATCTGGCCTCCAACAAAAAGGGTTGTCGAGACACTTACCGCACAGGAGCTAAGAGGCTCAATATCGGGCTGCAGAGCGGCGTCGTCTTCGTCGTCATGAACAACCAAATGCAGATGGGATTTTTCCTTGCGATGTGTTTGACCGAATCTGAAAGTGCAGAATTGGACGAACTGGCCACCAGAGGGTTCACAAGTGTTGAGGATATGGAGTGACGTCATCGTCGTCTGCGATTGACTTATAAAATATTATTTTTACATTTTTTAAAATCATGGACGTGGACGTTTGTGTTTCAATTTACACCAATTCCCTTTCGAACGGTGTGATCCATTTTTCTCTCCTTCTCTAAAAAGTAATGCACACTAGAATTCTTAAGGCGACCGGTCTAGAAGAAAAAACAAAGATAAAAAAAAAACAACTCTAAATTTCAACCAGAGGAGGCTTGTTTGGGAGAATCTGTTGCACATAATGTGCACTATTCTTCTGTTATCAGCTCATCCTAAATATCCAAATGATTCTACACATCCTGTCACCATTGTAAATAAATCACCTGTGTGATTTATTTGCTGAGGCTCACTTTAATTCATCGATGATGAAGGACGAACATTTATGCTCCTCTATTAAAAATAAATCAAAATATGCAGAAATTGATAATGATATTTTTTACGTTATACGTAAATAACAATGTGCACAACTTCTGAGGATTTTTAAGCAAATGATCCATGAGATGACATGTATAATAATATTGTCAAAATCAATCTTTTTTAAAAAGTGCAGTTAAACTAAACGCTTTTTATGCTGTTACATAGTGGATAGGTTGCCTATTAATTTTGTAATGTAGTGTAAAATATTTGAATTTAACGATTAACTGTAAGAGTTATTTACTGTAGCTTTAGATAGATTTGACAAGCAGCTTTTGCCCCTGATTGACCTGTGGCATGATATTCTCGTTGGTTGAGAATGTCACGTGATGGCCAAAATTGTGGAAAAGTTTTCAGTTTAGTTGAATTGACTTGCAGACGGCCTGTTGACCAGACGAAAAAAAAAATGCGTTCTCTGAATTCTTCTCCGAGCGCATAATATTTGTGTCTCGAGAGATAAAGATAACAAAAAACATAACTGATTTTAATAAGAACTAAAAAGATGGACGCGGAGAGAGATACGGCCAAAGACAACACCCCAACTAGATGAAGAGAGATCCAAGTGCAACTAGAGAAGCCGGCGAGTAGAGATAAGAAGATAAAGATAAGCAGAAGAAGCAGATAAAGAGTTCTTACTAGTAATATGAATACGATGCAACAACGCCATTTAACGAGACAAAATAGAGCAAATATGTTGGCCAAGCCAATATCAATGATTATCGTTGAGGAAAATGGACTCCGTGCACCAAATTCAGATTATGTCAATGACTATTGGCTCATGCCATTTCTCGTTGATCCATTAAAAAAAAGACACCATTTGGGAATAATAGTGATAGTTGTTTTGTTCCATAACATGATAAGTAGTATACCGATACTGTTAAGAGTACTGTATACTGAAGTGTGGGCTAAAGTATTATGAAGTGTTGCTATCATCTGATCAAGATACTATAATTGAAATTGTGTGTGGAGCTTCTAGCACAAGATGTTTCTATCACTAAAAACTTGAAATAAATTTGTTTGGGACTAATCATCTGTGATGTACCCCGGGTTATGGATGATTTTTAGTCTGGACATGACATCCTCTTATCGGAGTGACCCATCCCGCTCTTGGACAAGTGATATCTTTTTAACTATATAGCTGGAGGGACACGTTAACACCCAATCAGATCCATCGGTGAAGTTCCTCTCATTAGTTATTGTACTGAAATTCAAGATGTACAAAATAACAACGTTATTAAGCAAGGCATGCTAGATACTGCTGGAGAATCAAGGACGAGCTCATAAGCGACGTTCTCCTGTGGAAGCCAACACACGGACATGCTAGTGTGGGCCGCCCAATAAGGACCTACATTGACCAACTATGCAAAGATGCTGGATGCTGCGACAATGAATGATAAGGAAGGTTGGCGAGAGATTGTCATGGATATCCGTGCTAATTGCGTGACATGATGATGATGATGATGATGATGATGATGATATTGAACGTTAGGGGCGTTATGGAGGTGCGTGGTGTAATGTTTAGAATCATAGGAAATGGACTCGTCGACCCCAGTTCAAATCCTGGACGAAGCTGTTTGCATGTCACACAGCGCTAATACCTTTGAGAAATGTATGAGTCCAACTACTCTCCCTCCAGCAATGAGCAAATAGGGCGGACTGGGCTCTTTAACCATGGCTAGGTAACCAGTATAGGGGAAGGATAACTCTGAATTCAAACCTACGCTTAAGAAATTGACCTTGTGTCCTGTTCATGCAAATGGGGTTGGTAAATGTACATATTTAACGTTAGGGTCCCCAAGAAGCAGAATTTTAATGCACTTGAAACCTGAGTTTAGGAAATAGACTCGTCGTCCATGGCTAGGTAAACTCTAAATTCGTACCTGTTAAACTCCGCTTAAGAAATTGACCTTGTGTCACATCTTGCTCGTGTAGATGGGTTGGGAAATATATATATATATTGAAACTTACGGTCCCCAAGAAGCAGAATTTTAATGCACTTAAAACCTGAGCATATGTGTTTATTTACACTATTGTGTTTCTGTAGGCACAATCCTTACCTTTATGCGCGATATACATGTGTTTTTGTGGTCTGTAAGTACGTGTGAATAAAACGCTTGTTTTTTTATGTACATTTGAGTAGGTTTGTTGTAGCGGCTGGCAAGCAGACAGCTTCACAGGCAACAAAGCTGACTGTCAGACGGCTGGTCAGATGAAGATGAGTGGTAGCAGATGAGAGTCAGATAGAAGGCCCGGCTCATCTAAGTGGGTGAGTGAGTAAGCAGTGACTGCATGAGAAAACACGGCGGGGGAGTGACTAATAACATTGGCCGCCTCATCATTTGTTGTATTTACATCATCTTTACTGAAAATAATCAGATTCATATAAAAAAAAAACACCATCCTCATCACCAGCACCAGCAACACTATCATCATCATCTTTATCATCAACAAATATTACGACTACAATAACAGTAATAACAGCAATAATAAGTAGTAATGGTTACCGTCGTAGGAAATGGACACGGCGAGACGGGTTCAAATCCTGGACGCGGCTGTTTGCGTTTCACATTGCGCTAATGCTCTAGGGAAAGGTATGAATCGAATTATTCTCCCTCCAGCTATGGGTAAATATGGTCTAGAAGAAGAAACTCTGAATTCAAACCAAAGGGATTCTCTTCTTATTAGTCAAAACTACCTCGAGAGCTCCTCTTTCCTTTGAACCAACATTTATAATAATATCAATAAATATCAAGAATAGGAACTAGAAAAAAGCGATCCATGATGATAGCAATACTTCTATGTAAGAAGTGGTGAAGGATTTTAATAAACCTTTTAAACTTATCTCAGTGAACATTTGGATGATTAAAAGTAACTCTCAACGTAGATAACACAAAATGAATATTCAATTACAAATTGTACTGGAAATTGCACTATTCTCTATGTTCAAACATTTTAATTATTAGGCTTCCTTTCTCTTTATCTCTCTTTATATATATTCACATGCACGTTTCACACATACACACATATAGGAACGGGGTTTCGCGTAATGCTTAGCCTCGTTGGAAATGGAATTATCGACCCGAATCCTAAAGGATACATAACAGTCAAGTACTGGTTTCTGCTAGATCAGCGAAGTTAAACAGCCATGAACTTGTTCAATACTTAATTAGGTGACCACATTAGCAACATCAATCTGAGCAGTTTGCTTATCAAAATGACATTTTTCCGCATTAAATGAGCCGAAAAGGGTTGATATGCGTAAAAAACAAAACAAGACACGACAACAACAAAAAAGACAAGTAACCTCGAGGATACTGGAATAGATGCGGAAGATTTGAGGAGATTTGAAGCCAATCATTATGCAGCAGTAACTATCAACTTTTGATATGATCATGCAAATGAGGGAAGTAATAATAGATGTAACAGTTAAGCACATAATGCGGGAATGCAGCTAACTTGCGAAAAAGGAATACATGAGTAGGCGTAACTCGGTGGGGGATACAGAATAGAAATAAAAAATCATGTTACTTCATGATCAACGATGATAGGATTAATATTATCGTTGGGGAGGCTTAACGTCGGTATCAGCCAATCAGCGTGGGAGTCTATCTCTTTTTCCCTAGCGCTAGACGAAGGAGATTGTTTTTGCATCTGAGGTGGAGCGCTAAAAAATACCATCAGCTCCTTACTTTTTACCGCACAGACCCTAGTGCTACTCATACGCTGAGTTGGCGAGGGCCGATATCGAACTAAGAACCTTGTGGTTGCTAGCCGAACACTCTACCGACTGAGCTAATAAAAAAAAATTCAAATAATAGTTACGATTTAGGTAGATACTCCATAGGTAACAAATGGTCAAAAAGGGTACGCTAGCTAGGATTGAATGCTCTCTCTCTCTCTCTCTCTCTCTCTCTCTCTCTCTCTCTCTCTCTCTCTCTCTCTCTCTCTCTCTTGACTGGGAATTGTACAGGAAACTAAAATGTGACAATGCTGACAAATGGTATGTACCCAAACCAGAATCTGTTCTAGAAAATGGGATACGTAAAATTGTCCGAGACTTTGAGATACAAGCGGATCACCAATGCCCTGTCGGCTGAAGCGTTAGAATGCACCAACTGCACCTCTGTAGAGGGGTAAGACCCCACCAATGGGGCCACATCTTGGCTGTGGGTGGCGACCCGCGATGCTTAAGATGGATGAGCAATCCATGACTTGCAAAAGTCCATGTTGGCCTTTCTTGGGCTAGACAGTCAGTCGGAGAGGACCCTTCGATCAATCGGCTGGTCACGTCAAGCTCTAGCACTTATATGATTGCCCCGACCCAATTGCCCTTATGACAAGCCCCAAATCCTTTTACCATATGGGTGCTAGAAGGCGGTGGTTGAGGGTCTACATGTCCTGGGAATGACGTTAAACTCTATCTGATGGTGAGGTTCCAGTTTTGGAGGTTTGGGGAATGTGGAGCACCCCTTCATCACCATTGTTCACTGGTCCACTCTGACCGGAGTGGTAGTACCTGTTTGGGTCCCATCTATGGGTCAAATAGAAAAACATGTTTATAAAAAATATTGAGTATCCATCAAAAATGAATTTATTTCAAAAGTTTATAGGCATCAAATGACCCACTGCGGTTGAAAAAACAAACGGATTAAATAGTTTAAATTAACAAATGAATAAATAAATAAATAAATAAAACAAAACTCGTCATCTAAAGGATGAGGCTATTTCAGTGGATCAAAGAGTAAAAATAAAATAAAAGGAAAAGATAGACAAATATTTAGATCTCACCAAAGCACTAAAAGACATAAAAGTGACGGTAATCATCATCATCATGTCGCGCAGTTTGCACGGATATCCATAACTATCTCTCGCCAACCTTCCCTATCATTCATCGACTCTGGTAGCTCCTCTGCGCTGCGGCCAGCATCCATACATAGTTGGTCAATGTAGGTCCTGGCTGGGCGGCCCACATTAGCATGCCCATGTGCTGGCTTCCACAGTAGTACGACGCTTACGAGCTCGTCCTTGCTTCTCCAGCAGTGCCCCGCATGCCTAGCCCGTCTTACTCGTATGGTTTGTGAGATGGGGAGAAGGTGGCCATACAGTTCCTTTTTTGTGGGGTGCTGCTTCCACGACTTATTCAGGACCGCTCGCAGCATTCTGGTGCAGCTCACATCTAGATTATTTTCAAGGCGCTTTGTTAGGGTCCAGGTGGTACAGCCATATAGCAGTACCGACACAACCACAGCCTGGAAGAAACGTCTCTTTAGCTTGTCGGGGAGATCGGATTTCCATATGACTGATAATTTGTTGGTGGCCAACCATGCGATGTTAACACTCGAATAGGAAAGGCATGGTGACAGTAATACCAATTGCATATGTTGCTGTTTGAACGGAACCAAAGGTCTGGAAAAGAGAACAGCGGAACTGGAAATCAGAATTGGTTTCTTTATCTAATGGCATATCAACCTTCGTGGGTTATTTAATGCCAAAGTCATTCTTGTCGAAGTATAATAGTGTACTATTAAACCGATAGCTGGGTTGGATGATGGTATTCATACTATACCCAAAGGATATTAGCAATAGCGTGACTGGAGTTCGAACTCACTGACTACGGTGTCGCAGTCCAGCACGTTAGTCACTACGTCACAGGGATTCCCGATCAAAAAAAGCATGGAGTTTTTATTACCACCTCTCAGACAAAAATAGAGATTGGATTTTATTAAACATTGGTCTTTCCCGGTCTCCACCAATTTCCCTTTATAAAAAGACGTGCGTTCGGACGTTGTACAAACAAATATACATACATACAGACAGACAGACAGATAGACAGAACAGTGTATGAGTAGCACAGGATCTGTGCAGTAAAGTAAGGAGCTGATGGTAGGTGTGGCACTCCACCTCAGATGCTAAAAACAATCTCCTTGGTCTAGCGCTATTGAAAAGGGGATAGACTCCCTCGCTGACTGGTTGATCCCGATTTTAGGCCGCCCCACGGACTTTACTACTTATATATATATATATATATATATATATAGCAAGGTTCTGTCTGTCTGTCTGTCTGTATGTATATTTGTTTGTACAACGTCCGAACACACGTCTTTTTATAAGGGAAATTGGTGGAGACCAGGAAATACAATTCAATCAAATTCAATCAAAGTTGAACAATGGAAGTGAATCCGATAATTATGTTGAAAAAAGTAAATAAAGCAGAGAAAATGTTGAATGGATAAAACTTATTTATTGGAGTGCCGACACGTATTTCAACCAATAGTTTGTCCTTGTACTCATCGCATTCTATTTATTATTATTTTAAATACAAGATAAAATAAAATGATAATAATAGAAATATTTTTTAAAAATTAAGTATACAAAAAAGCAGTCATCATCAGAGCAAGATTTTCAAATATCAAATATCTTACCCTCATAATGACGGCTTTTTTCGTATACTTAAAAACTTTTATATTTCTGTTGTTATTATTCTATTTTATCTTGTATTTAAAATGATAATAAATAGAATTCAATGTGTGCAAGGACAAAATCTTGATCGAAACTCGTGTCGACACTCCAATAAATAATTTTTATCCATTCAACATTTTCATTCCTTTATTTAATCTTTTAACGTATATATATATATATATATATATATATATATATATATATATATATATATATATATATATACTGTAGTGTGAGATGGTCACTATTACAGCTTTTGCTGGAATGGTGTACCAAAGGCATTATTAATTGGTAGAGTGCTCAATATAAAATAGAGCTGTTATATAATATAATAAGATAAATATATAGGTTTTACATATCTATTTATTGGGTGACAAAGGAACTTTCACAACCATATTGGTTTCATGCGATGCATTCACCTGATGAATGCATCGCATGAAACCAATATGGTTGTGAAAGTTCCTTTGTCACCCAATAAATAGATATGTAAAACCTATATATTTATCTTATTATATATATATATATATATATATATATATATATATATATATATATACTAATGAAACTGTTTAAAAACATCCTTCTCTAATACTTTGAACCAATCAGCCTTTAGAAAAGAACTGCTGTCTAATTGACCGATTTAATCTGTTAGTTGCACTGTATTATGTAGATGTTAGTACATGTTATATCCAAGATAAATCCGTAGGTACTGAAGACTTATAATCTCCCAATGACAAACATATAGAGACTAATAGAATATACTAATGCAGTGAGTCATAATATCACCTACGGATCGTATAAAATCTTTTAAGTAATGATTTATATATCATCCTACACACACACACACACACACACACACACACACACACACACATATATATATATATATATATTATATATATATATATATATATATATTTCTTTATTTTGGTGATTCGCGTTCCGCTCCTTCAAGAAATGAAAGGAAACACGGTCTGATGATGGGAAAAGCAAATAAAAATAAATAAAAAAAAGTTCATGATAGAGCACCTGGTGCCATGAAACGCACGTAATCGACCCTCGTCAGAAGTACATTCTTTGGGCAAACCTTTCAACTGAGATGAAAAAAAAGTTATTGAGTCAAAGTAAAGTTTACCCAACCTTATTATAATTAAAATCTCGTCATTCGAAAGAGAGAGAAAGACAGACAGACAGAGAGACAAAGAGGGGGATAGAGAGACAGGGAGAGAGAGACAAAGAGAGAGAAAGAAAGAAGAAAGAAGAGAGAGAGAGAGAGAGAGAGAGAGAGAGAGAGAGAGAGAAAGAAAGAGAGAAAGAGAAAGAGAAAGAGACCAATTCTTATCGTTTGGGTTTCTGGTTTCATATTTTATAGGTTTTATGTTTTTGTTTATTTAATATTTCCCAATTATTTTCTACTTAAGTGCTATACAGCCAAAGCAGATTTCAAAGAATAGTGCTCCCTCTGTCCCATAATAGTTGTTACATTTGCATGTAAGTTTCACACAGTAAATGTATCAACTATTCTAGGCCAGACATTTTATTTCTTTTATATAAAAGATTTTACTTACAATGATTTGGTAGTGGAAACATTAGGTTATTTTTTATTCAACTTCACTCTTCGCAAGGCTACTTGGTCACTGAAGGTAAAGGATTCCAAAATGACAATATGTTGAAGAGATTTGGGAATCTGATAAAGAATTGAGACTGTCCGCACCAAAAAATGTGATAGAATATTGATAAGAGTTCAGAAAAGATGAGACTTTCTGTTATTCTGACTCCAGCGAAGACCTCCAGCTGAAGCAGGTGAGGAAAAACTCACGAACGGTGTGACAAAAATTCGTACAGTTTGCATATCTAGGAAGAGTATTATCCCCGTACCCCACTTGTACAAGGTCAGGCACAAGGCCCTATTAACGTGGGACCACCTACAAGCCGAGACTCATTAGTGGCGGGTTTAAAAATTGCGTCTATCCCCTCAGTATTCCCCCTTAAGGGGGCGCCTCAGGCACTGGGCAATAAACCCAGCTATACCCCTTTAAATCGAGGGGACAGGTGTTGCCTGGGGGGATGGCCCCCTGGGATCGACGCTTGTGATTTTGACCCGGGGCGGGCGCATACACCCAACCCCAGGAAGGAACATCTATATCTACAGAGACTTATGTCAAAATCTTATTATAATGGAGATTGTGTGTTTTTCTGTCTGTAACCGAAACTATATTACTACTCAAGTTACAATTCCCTTAGTTGTTTACGTCACATTCTCCATGATTGTATTTCTATTTAAACCTCAATTAATAATAAAACTGTTTGACATTATTAATACTGTTGTCCTTACCTAAATACTAATAACATGCAATTGTATTTATATATACAACAAAATACCAGTTTTCAGTGTAAACGTATAGCTAATTTGCATATTGATATTAAAAAAAACCGATTTTAATAAAAATGTGCTTGGTATTATCGATTTCTAATTGTTTGGTTTTATCTTAATGAATATGAGTAAAAATCTCTTCAATGAATCTTAAATAAAATTCATTAACAAGAAGAAATAACTGTAATTTTATTCTTTACTTCCTATTTTAACTAAACAGTTTAAATTAGGAAAATTTAGCATTGAAAAACGGAAGTGATGAAAGAGTAAGTTTCAGTTGTTCTATTTTACGATTATACCCCCTCCGTTTCAAATCTTTTTATCTGAATTCTTAATTAGTTTCATTAGCCTTTCTGATTTAATCTAATATTTTATTACATTTAAACTTAAATACTTGCACCCAGAGGGTGCATATATTTGTTAGTACGCATAAGGAAGGTATGGTTTGCCATAGACAGCTAACCGATCATATGGAAATCAATCTCTCTGATAAGATAAACCGGAAATTCTTCCAAGCTGTAGCAGTGTCAGTGCTACTACAGAGCTGCACCACTCGACTAAAAAAAAAAACGTTCAGAGACAAAGCTAGATGTGTACATTACAGAAGTACTACGAGCCTCTTTGAATAAATCCCGGAAGAAGCACCCAGGAA
>CM042140.1:116937270-117017270 GCA_023376005.1 Doryteuthis pealeii
AAATGCTAGTCTCATTGTTACATAAGTTAGAGACTTCTGGTGAGTTTATTTCCGTTTAGGAAATATAGCGATATTCTGCCTTCTATTCTAGGCAGCTGCTTGTGACCCATCGGTAAGAGACTTGACGAGCGAAAGTTCGTTCGGGTCTCGATCCCGACCAGAGGTAGCTGCTGAAAAATAAGTTAGCTGTACTGATGAGGGGTGAAACCCCGAACGGCGTCTGCAGATTACTTTATATATATATATGATGTAATATATATATATATGATGTAATATATATATAAATATCTCTATTATAATGGAGATAACCGAACTATATTCCTACTCAAGTCACAATTCTCTTAGTTATTGACATCACATTCTCCATGATTTTATTTTATCTAAACCTCAATATTAATAAAATTGTCTTACATTATTCATACTGTTAACTATGTCCACATGCTAACAACATGCATTATATTTATTAACAACAAAATAGCGGTTTAAATGTGAACGGCAAAGCTAATTTGTATTAAATTAAAAAACGAATTTAATAAATATGTGCTTAGTATTATTGATTTTCTAACTGTTTATTTTATTTTAATGAATATAAAAAAAAAAATCTTTCAATGAATCTAAATGAAATCCATTAACAAGAAAAAAATAACTGCATTATTCTTATTTCTCTTTTAACTAAATACTTAAATTAGAAAAAATAACAATGAAAGACGAGAGTGATGAAGAGTAAGTTTCAGTTGTTCATTTTTATTATACTCCCTCTGTTTCAAATCTTTTATATACTTCTTTTATCTGTATTCTTATTTAGTTTCATTAGCCTTTCTAATTTAATACAATATTTTATTACATTAAAAACTTAAATACTTGCACCCGGAGGGTGCATATATTGCTAGTATAATGTAATATATATTTATATATGATAATATTATATATATATATATATATATAATATATATATATATATATATATACATACTTGAGATAAATAAGCAAGTTATCTAAAAAGAACACACACATCAACACTCTTATTAGTATCTAAGTTATATCAAACAATGATTCTTATTGTTAAATTTTTAGCCAAACTTCTTTGAATAATCTTCGTATATTATTGACTTATCAATGTTAAAAATGCCATGGTTTGTAATTGAATTATACTTTGATAGCAATTCCAAATAAAGGTCTATCATTTATTTTATTAATGTTACTAACTAAGCTTTGCTTAGTCTGGCACACAGACTTTCGCAGGTTTATATTACATATACTTTCTAAATGATCCCCCATTTAATTACTTAACAGGTTCAACGCTTCGTAACTCTGGTGCATTTTGCCTGACTTGACAGTAAAAATGAAAGAGCGTATTTTTTAAAAACTTTGTTTGAAAAAATATCCAACATGTGTCTATATAAAATATATTACTCTACCTCTGAAATAATAAATGATGTAATACTTGTTCAATTTAGATATACAATTCACATAGAAAAGAGGGCTTCTCAAAATTGTAACCAAATTAATTACCATTCATCCCCAAATTAATTAATTGAATATTATATTACAAAACAATTACTTTACTAATGTTGGATACTGTGTAGATGTGAAAAGAATAACTTAACTATAATGCAAATGCACCTTTAAGTCTGGTATTATTTTCAATGGAAAGGATGGGTTTTAGAGGGCACTAAGGAGATCAGGAATACTAGTTTGAAAGTTTGTGAGTTTTAGTAACAATGTTCAAAGTTCTTTGTGAGTAAATAATTCCATATGAATAAACCCAGATTCCACTATATATGATCATGGAAATGCTATTAAATGGATTCAACATTTTAAATGTGTCAATGCGTAGGTCTCCAAAAGAGAACGTCATTTACTTCTCGAGAAGAGTCCAGAGAGTCTTATTCGCCATGCTTAGATGGTTCATGTGATAAGAGGCAAATGGCCATAGAGCTGCTTTTGGTGGTGTGCTGCTTCCAGGATTTATTCAGGACAAATAATCTATGCGTATATATTTTCTGTGATAAGATATTACTACCTAGGTAGGTGAACTGGTCTACTAATTTCAGAGTCTTGCCATCCAATATGAAAATGTCTACATCTTGTGTAAAACACATGAACTCTGTTTTGTATGAGTTTACATGGAGGCCAATGCTTTTTGCTGCCTACTCGAGGCTGTGCAGCAGATATTGAGTTTGTGCAGGTGTATTTGTAAGAATCGCTAGATCATCTTACACTATGTTGCACACATTTTGTTCCCGTATAGTATGCATTATTTCTTAATTGTTTAAATTTCAAAAGTATAGAAAATGGCCATTATTCCATTCAAACGTTGCTTTTGTGTCTTAGACAAAGAAATTTAGATATTAACCTATTTTCTATGTAAAGAAGAACAATTTGCACATTTTCATTTACATAACGTCTGAATGAAACAAAACATCAATTAAAATTTACAGGTATTCCGACTAAATTTATACGAAAATGAAGAAAAATCTTTACAAGTGAGAAGTATTTCGAGAAATTCGACTGTGATGTTAATCACTTTCACATATCAACCCCCCAAATATAGTTTTTCATCAAACTTACACAAAAATGAAAAAAAAAATGTTTAGTGAGTTTTAGAAAATTTCCTTTGAGCAATTCCGCATAAAATCTAACTGGAATGATCTGGAAAATTGATGAATTTTGAGTTTGCCTACCCGGGTCACAAAACAATAGTTTGAAAGGGAAACTTTAGTAACAAAAAGTCATTCTAGGTGGGGTTCTGTGTGTAGTTAGATGCGTTCTGTCCGAATACAAATGTGGAACATGAAGGTGAAGGTCGTACCAATTGTAATTGGTGACCATGGAACGTTCCCCAAAGGTCTGGAAAAGAATTTGGGTGAATTCGAAATTAGAGGAAGAATGGAGACCATCCAAACTACAGCACTGTTAAGATCAACTAGAATACTTAGAAGAGTCCTGGACACCTGAGGAGACTTGCTGCCATTCAGCCCCCAGTGCACCACCGGCTACGGCAGGTGTGAAAAACCCAATAATAATAATAATAATAATAATAATAATAATAATACAGAAAGGATGCCGCAAGGGAAAAAGAGGAACATGTGACTTATTTTGTATAGATCAACATATCCTTAAAGAAGTTAAAAAATAGGTGGAAAAAATATTGCAATGGCATGGATTGACTACAGGAAAGCTTATGACATGGTCCCACATACTTGGATTTTACAATGTCTAAAAATGTACAAAATATCCAACAACATCATAAGCTTTATAAAAAAAGCCATGGAAAATTGAAGAGTGCAATTAAAAGCAGGAGGGCAATCCTTGGCAGAAGTAAAAATACAAAGAGGTATTTTCCTAGGAGACTCGCTATCACCACTACTATTTATTACAGCAATGATGCCACTCAACCATGTACACAGAAAATGCACTGTGGATAAAATTCACTAACTCCCAGGAAAAGATAAACCACCTTATGAACTAGAAACTATGATACAAACCATCAGAATATATAGCCAAGATATAAGGATGGAATTCGGATTCAAAAAATGTGCTATGCTAGTAATAAAAAGAAAGAAGGGGAAGAAAATTTATGGACGAAATACAACTACCAAATCTGGATACTATAAAATCGCTCGAAGAAAAAGAAACTTACAAACACTTACGAATTTTAGAAGCAAACAATATTAAGCAAACAGAAATGAAAGAAAAATTTAAAAAGAATACCTCAGAAGAACAAGAAAGCTCTTAGAAACGAAGCTCAACAGCAGAAACCACATCAAAGGAATAAATATCTGGGCCGTCCCCGTTATAAGATACTCTGGTCCATTCTTAAAATGGACTAAAAAAGAACTTAGACGGATCGACCAAAGGACTAGGAAATTAATGACGATACACAAGGCTCAACACCCTAATGATAGGCAGGAAAAGAAGGTGGAAGAGGTCTTGCCAACATGGAGGACTGTGTCGAGGCCACAATCCAAGGACTCGAAGAATACACAAAACAGAGCAAAGAAAGATTAATTATGGCAGCCAACAACAGCAGATGTAATATATGGACAAACAGGAAAACAAAGAAAACTAGAGAACAAAGAAGGGAAGAAAAAGAATTATATGGGGACTTCAAACGAAAATTCAGAGAGGTTGCACATAAAAAGACTTGTACATGGTTAAGAAGAGGAAACCCCAAGAAAGAAACTGAATCACTAATAATTGCTGCACAAAATAATGCCATAAGAACAAATTATATCAAAGCAAACATTGATTGGATACGACGCAACGAAATAGTAAATGTAGACTGTGCGGTGACAGAGATGAGACTGTAAACCATGTATTAAGTGAATGTAGCAAACTAGCACAACGGGAATACAAAGCTAGGCACGACTGGGATGTGAAGGTGATCCACTGGGAATTATGCAAAAATTTAAATTTTGACCATACAAGAAAATGTTATATGCATAAACCATTATCTGTTCTTGAGAATGAAACGCATAAAATTCTCTTTGACTTTGAGATAAAGACGGACCCCCATATCCCAGCCAGGAGATCAGGCCTAGTGTTGATTAACAAAAAAAAAAAAAAGAAAAGAAAAAGAGAACATGTCAACTGGTGGACTTTGCGGTTCCAGCAGATCACAGGGTGAAGCTAAAGGAAAATGAAAAGATGGATAAATACCTAGACTTTGCCAGAGAATTGAAAAAGCTGTGGAATATGAGAGTGAAATTGATACCAATTGTAGTTGGTGCACTTGGTACGGTCCCAATAAACTTGGAAAAAAGATTGGAGGATCTAGAAATCAGAGGAAAAATTGAGACCATCCAGACTACTGCACTGCTGCAATCGGCTAGAATACTCAGAAGAGTCCTGGAGACCTGAGGAGACTTGTTATAACCCAGCCTCCAGTGAAATACCTTCAGCTAACGCTGATGTGAAAAACTCAGAAGGAATAATAAAAGAACTTGTCAACTGGTGGATTTTGCAGTGCCAGCAGATCACAGGGTGAAGTTAAAGGAAAATGAAAAAATAGACAAATATCTGGACCTTGCCAGAGAACTGAAAAAGTTATGGAATATGAAAGTGAACGTTATACCAATTGTAGTTGGTGCACTTGGAACAGTCCCAAAAGGATTAGAAAAGGGCTTGGAAAGTATGGATATCAGAGGAAGGATTGAAACCATTCAGAACACTGCACTGCTGCAATCTGCCAGAGTACTCAGAAGAGTCCTGGAGACCTAAGGAGACTTGCTGTCACTCAGGCTCTAGTGAAAGGCCGTCAGCTAATGCTGATGTGAAAACTCAAAAGGAGTAAATAATAATAATAATAATAATAATAATAATAATAATAATAATAATAATAATAATAATAATAATAATAATAATGAATAAAGCAGCTGAGTCGGAAGAACAGATTCTAAAGTTTGATCACATCAGAAGTGTTATGACGAGGCAGAACACATAAATACTAGCAGTGTGCTAGTAACTACCCAAGTGTTGTATTTCCCATGACCCAACTCATCTGCTCCTTTTGTTAAAAAAAATGTGTTCAAAAAATGTGTTCAAAAAATGATAAATACCACAATTTAAAAAATCGATAAATACCACTTAAGTATAAAAATAAATCTACTTTTGAAAAAATGAATACATATAAGTTTTAGATATTCCAATCCACCAGGTTCATTAACCTTCACTGACAGCAGTCATCACACACTGACCTACATCCAGACTATCAAATTTCTTCAAAGGCAATAAATTGACCCCCATAAAAATACCACCCCACAAATTAAACCCATCACTTCCTTTTTCACTTCCCCCCTCTATACCACACACCCAAACCCTCCCCTCTTTCCATCCCTTACCCGCACCCAAAATTACCTTTTTAGTATAAAAACAGACTGTTAAAAGCATTTGTCTTTAGAATTAATTCTGAGGAAGCTTAAAAAAACCGATGCGAAATATCAATTGAATTTAATTGCTGTGTTGTTATATCAATTTTTTCATTTATTTTCAGCCACATGATTATAAGTGTAATTTAAAAAATATCGATGTGTCCCTCGTTTTCTCTATTTTTTTTTCATTCTTTCTTTCTTATAGTCTTTCTTAATTTCTTTGAATGTTTTGTCTGCTTTGCAGCTTCTGCATCCTATTTAATTATCATTTACACATATCTGCATACTCTGAGATTAAAATATCTTTTCATCCTGTTGTTCACACAAGTCATTTCAAATGCGCATTCAAATGAGCTCTCAAATAAAATACTTCAAATTTTTATGATGATGAGGATTGAAAAATATTTACTTTCTGAAAGTATGGAGGGTGGTATTTCTTTTCTAGTGAAAAAATCGAAAGCGTTTTCTATATTTCTTTGTACGATGGTCCTTCAATAAATAAGGGTGTATTGAAAAAGCAAAATATTCTTTTCAGAATTTTTCCATAAATGTAAACCCTGCGTTTTTTTGAATTGGTTTTAGCAAAAATTACTTTAATCTCGTAAGAATATTTGTTTGTAATCCCAGAAAATCAGAGTGCTCCAGGTTTTAACAAAGGTCTGTCATCAAATTTTGGTGTCTGAGAAGTGTATACCATGTGAAATTTACAGACAAATGTGTGATATATACGAAAAATATGTTTTAGTAAAATAAATGTTTATAAATGGGCCAAACTTGGGTTTTAAACAACGAGCCAGCGTGAAAAAGACCATCAATGGAGTGGGAATACACTGACTCTTGTAAAGAAAATGTTTTGGGCGCAGTGGTCAGTAGAGAAATCATGATCTTCTGGGAGATAAAAAGAGTTGAAAAGACTAATGATTTCTTTGAAAAATGAGCAACTAAACAGTGATTAGTATTGCAAAATCTTTAGGCAAACTTCATTGAATAATCTTGTATATTATCAAAATGTCATTGTTATAAATGCCCAGTTTGTAATTTGAATTACACCTTGGCAATTATTTTAAAAACTCTATCAAATTACACGCTGTTGGGGGGGGGGGGGCTCCAATACGCTGATAGCATCTCCTGCTGTAGGTTAAGACGTGGCTTTCATTGAGGAAGTTAAAGTCATCTAACTCAGTGGTCCCCAACCTTTTTTGACCCACGGACCGGTTTCATCTGAGAAAATATTTTCACGGACTGGCCTTCATATGCTCCGGCCTACATTTGCTCGATAATCGTTAATGACGTAATCTAATAATAAATCATCCTCAGTGGTCTTATGTCAAATGCAAACATCAACAGACAATAAACAATCTTTTGTTCATAAATTAATAATCAACAACATCTCTGTAAACCGTTCAAAATAAAACATCAACATTTAGACTGATAATCAATAAAATATATATTTTTTAAAATTCAAACGTTCTGTGTGGCCCGGTACCTAATGTCCCGCGGCCCGGAACCGGTTTGCGACCCGGTGGTTGGAGACCGCTGATCTAACTAAATTCATCCGAAAAACTGCAGAACGTGTAGTTGTTTTATTTTCCATCTAAGTTCCGATTGTTTCCCGACATGTAAGTTCAGTGAAATGAAAGATAAATTGTAAATGATAATAAAGTTCGTGTACACAAGGAAACTATTTTTCTCATTCATTGCATCAGTAAGACACAGCATGGGGTTACAACAAAATATTGAAAGGCGAAAAGAGACCACCGACCGAGTAAAAAACAGGACTATAGAAACGATCTTTAAATTTTAAAATCATAATTAAAAATATATTTATCATTTCTTACAAAATTGGGGCATAATGCCTGAAAAGGAAAAATGTTGACAATGTATTTTTATTAAATCTATAGCTAGATTGGGAAAATATATTCTGGTAAACTTATAAGAAATAAACACTTTTAATATCCATTTGTTTAGTATCTTGTTACTTTTAATACTTTGCCTTTAATATTTAATATTTGAAACATATGTTGATTTCTTTGCATTTCAAAGTGATACATTTTATATTTTGCAGATGAACAAATTCTTCTGTAATAATCATTGCAACAAAGTCCATTGCATATTCAATCCTATTCTGTTGTAAAAATAATGAAAAAAAAACATATATTCTATTATCTCGATCTTGAAAGATATTCTTCTTTTATTTTTAGAGATGTTCCAGTCTATCTGAGAACTGTGATGCGTCTTCTTTTGAAAACAACCACAGGATCACCGACAAGGACAGGGTCAAGGCCAAAAGGCACAGGAAGAAGAACCGCATTATAGCTGCTGCGACCGTATCTACCAGTCTTGCATTGGCCTTACCAGCCACAAATATGCCTGCAATCAATGTGGATCCCTCCACCTTAATATTCGTTCACGCAGCCAAGTCATGATGATGATTATTACTTTCATTACTTTAAGATAAAGTGAGTTTTCTCAAGAAGCAAAAGAAGCACCGGATTCTAATATGGATTCTGCTCAACTACATGAATAGATTTAAATCAAGAGAATACTGTGTGATTATATAGACTTCAAGTTTTACTATTGTGCAGATTACCTTCCAGGGAGCTATGGTCGATCGAGAAGGTTGGCGAGAAAGTGGCATGGCGATCCATGCTGTCAGTATGACTTGATGATGATGATCTATAACCAAATTACATCGCATGAAAATTACAGAGGTGCTTTTTTTTGGGGGGGGGTAGGGGGTTGGTTGGTTGGTTGGTTGGATTTTACGGGTGTCATCTCTAGCTGGGGTATTTTATGCAGAAAAAGTTTTTTTTGTTTTATTCATTCTTGGTGGCTATTCCAATTTTTTTAAAACTCCATATTAAACACATTTTTTAATATTCATTTTTTATTTATTCAAACCGTAAATGGGACCCTATCAGGTACAACCACTCCGGGTCAGATTGAACATGAAAGTAATGATGTTGAAGGAGCACTCCACACTAGGAAAAGCTCCAGAATTAGAACTTCACTGCTAGATGCAGTTTAACGTCATACCCAGTATACGGGAAGGGGTTGCAATGCTGTAGATTTTGGTAATAAGTACTAGATAATAATATTCGTTTCACTTGCATAATTTGCACTAGAAATAATCGTAATTTTGGTTTGGAAGAAAAAACATGTTTATATAAAAATTGTTTGGTGTGCACCTATTTATGTGCGAGTATCTATCTGTCTATCTGTCTATCTATTTGCTAGTCTATCTTATTATCATTATGACAGATAAATAAAGAGGGTTGGATGTATTTTTTATTGTAAATTTAATGAGTTAATATGTAAATGGAGAAGATTTGACTAGCATATATATATATGTTTCTATCTCTTTCTCTCTCTTTGTCTCTCTCTTCCCCTCTCTCTCTCTCTCTATATATATATATATATATATATATATATATATATATATATATATAGATAGATAGATAGATAGGGACAGAGAAAAAAAAGAGAGAGAAAGAGAGAGAAAGATATATATGTGCTAGTCAAATCGTCTCCATTTACACACACACACACACACACACACACACACACACATATATATATATATATATATATATATATATATATATATATATAATCATATAAGATTTATAGTGCGTCCGATATAGAAAGTAAGTAGTTTTGGAGTGCAGTTTGTTGTGTTGGGTATTTTTCAAGTGGAAAAGCATCATTTAGTATTATCTGAAAGCTGTGTAGAGGCTGTTACATTAATTAAAGCCTGAAATCCTTTGGGTAAGAACTGATAAGGATTTGAGATTACCTAAGCTGTAGATACGAAAACAAAAGAACCTTACTGACTTAGTTCACAGAACGGTTGCGATCAATGTTCATACGACATCCGGTTAGCACAAGTTATTTAAACTTTGAGAACATTGGCTTAGAAACTCTCCTCTCTCTCTCCCTCTCTCTCTCTCACACACACACACACATACTCTCTCTCTCTCTCTCTCTCTCTCTCTCTCTCTCTTATTATTTCTCTCTGTCACACACACATGCATAGATACATACATATGAAGGGTATGTGAATACGTTTTCCGCTTAGTCAATGTTTCTTTTTAAATTCTGAATTGTTAACGGTATTTGATTTGTTTTCTTTGTTTGATGTCATACCATTTTAACTTATATATATATATATATATATATATATATATATATATATATATGTGTGTGTGTGTGTGTGTGTGTGTGTGTGTCCCATTGATAATATAGTTTACCATATTTATAAGTAAAGAGTGCTCACTATCATTGATAAAGCATATATGTCTCTATGTTAGGTTAGCGAAGACATAAAGTCAACAGTGGTTGGTAACTGTCAGTTTATCGCGACGTGCACATTGTTTGAAAATCGCTTAGCCAAGAATCTGACAATTAACAAGCGCTGTTGTCTTCATTTATTTGCTAACCTAACGTGTATATATATATATATAATATATATATATATATATATATATATATATACCAACCCCTCCGCCTAGACTGGTTACCTAGCCAAGGTTATAGAGCCCAGTCTGCCCTGCTATTTACCCATAGCTGGAGGGGGAATTGGATTCATACCTTTTCCAAGGGTATTAGCGCTATGTGAAATTCAAACAGGTTCGTCCAGGAATTGAACTCGGATGGACGAGTCCATTTATATATATATATATATATATATATATATATATATATATATATATATATATGTGTGTGTGTGTGTGTGTGTGTGTGTGTGTGTGTGTGTGTGTGTGTGGACACAGAGAGAGACAGAGACAGAGAGAGACAGAGAGACACATACAGAGAGAGTGAGAGAGAGAGAGAGAGAGAGAGAGAGAGAGAGAGAGAGAGAGAGAGAGAGAGAGAGAGAGTAATGAAAGAGAATGTGAGGCAGAAGTAATAGTGCAATCATTCATACCATTACACGAATTTATGATTCTAGAATGACGTACAAGAAATAGTCATATCCTGGTAAGTTAGGTTCTTAGAGGCCGCTTTAGCTCAGCTGGTAGAGCAGCCGTCTCACTAATCGCAATGTTTCTGGTTCGATAGCAATCCCTGCCAACTCAACGATTAAGTAGCGCTGATTGGATAATCAGATCTATATGGTAAAGGAGGGAGCTAATGATAGCCGGGGCGGCCCACATCAGCAAAAACAATATCCCTGGACTAGCGCTTGAGAAAAGGGGATAGACTCCCCCGCTGTTCGGCTGATACCGACAATAGGCCACTCCACCAACTTTACTTTATTTTAACTTATCTTAGTTTCAGAAGAAACTTGTCTTTATATACAAATGTATTGGGGGTTTACTGTACATAATCATGTGCTACTTATACGCTGAATTGGCAAGGGCAGGTATCGAACCAAGAACCTTGTGATTCCAAGGCAAGTGCTCTCTCTCTCTCTCTCTCTCTCTCTCTCTCTCTCTCTCTCTCTCTCTCTCTATCTCTGTCTCTGTATCTCTGTCTGTATGTCTGTATCTCTCTCTCTCTGCTCCTTGCGCATTTTTAGTACCAATTTTTAGGGTATTTTTTTTCACTGGTCAGAATGAGAAAATGTCTTCAGGAATCTTTTAAATAATCTAGCTGATGGCCAGAGTCACCAAACTACGACCCGCGGGCCGAATACGGTCCGTGAAGGCATTTTATTAGACCCACCGATAATACTTGAATTTTGCTAATGTTGCGTTCTTTCATAATGTTTTGAAAATAAATGTGTTGGTTAAATTTGTTTGTGCATCTTACGCCAGTCATCCATAGATATAATATGGAAAGATAATTTTGTTTTACATCTTTTTCTCAGAGACTTCGTTCTGGCTAGCATGTATTGAACACAATAATAACGTGGCTCGCGCTCGTTATTTTTTCAATCATCCGGCCCACCGTGAAAAAAGTTTGGTGATCCCTGCTCCAGACTAGAGGAACTGGAAATCAGGGGAAGAATTGAGACCATCCATACAACACCATTGTTGAGATCTGCTAGAATACTCAGGAGAGCCCTGAAGACCTGAGGAGACTTGTTCTCACTCAAACTCCAGTGAAAAACCATCAGCTAACGCTGGTGTGATAAACTCGTAACAATAATAATAATAATAATAATAATAATAATAATAATAATAATAATTTGCTGGCCTAGCTTCCTAATCATTACACTCGGTGAGTTGCTCTTTTTATTATATAAACGTATATTTTACAATAATTGAAATCCTTTGTTATAAATATATATTTGAAAAATTCTGATCATTTACCCAATATACCCGAGTACGTTAACTAGTAAATATATCTGATTTTTTTTTTCAGTGAGACAGAACACCTTGCTTGATATTTATTTGGTAACCGATTAATCCTGCAGTTGCTTAGAAACCGCAAATCGATTGGTCCTTAACTCATTTTTTAACCAATGGAAATAATCTTGCAAGTTCATGAGGGCACGTCTAAACCTTAAGTCGAATTACTAAAATAAGTGAACTGATCTCAAATCCCTGTCAAGAGGTGTTTGCGCCTGTGTATAATTACGTATACATTAACAGAAACATAGAAATATTCACTTGCCTCTTTCTCCCCATTTTTTTACGATTAACGAATGGTGAAACATGTGTTTTTAATTATGGAATCATTAATGAAATGTTGGCATATCAATAAACGGGCGTACAAAATGATCAACTAATATGCTAAGTCGACAATTCCTTTCTTACTTTCTTTTAATATTGAAGCAAATGATACGCTAAACAGGACCATCGAGACTGGGCCCCAGCAACATATTATTAAAAACAAACTGAGTAATTGTAAATATTTATTTTTTTGCCAATGATCCCAGAATAACTGTAGGAATGTGAATGGGACGTTTGAAAACTGTTTATGCAGAAAACACCTAGAATTGAAAATTCTGATAAAAAAATGAGAGAATTGTGGGACTTTGGTGGCGCATGTGGCGTAACGGTCGTTATTGTAGTAAGTGAATTCTGCTACCCGACTTCAAATATTGAGCGAGGCTATCTGCATTTTCCTTTGCGCTGATACTCTTTGGAATATATATATATATATATATATATATATATATATATATATATATATATATATATATATATATATATATATATATATATATATCAAAAGAGTATCAGCGCAAAGGAAAATGCACATAGCATCGCTCAATATATATATATGTTGCTTCTCTCTCGATGAGTCCGGATTAAAAACAAGCTCTGAAGATTTTTATAAATCGAAACATTGTTCCATATTAACTATGAACATGATATAAAATATTTGAATATTAACAGCATTGTGTGTTTTCATATCCTTTTATCTATACTTATACCGTCGGATCTATTTCCTTACTCTTAACTTATATATATATATATATATATATATATATATATATATATATGGACTTACAATGATATTTAGCACTCTTCACTTACACACACACACACACACACACATATATATATATATATATATATATATATATATACAAGGTGTGTCATAAAAGTATCGATATTGAAGCTGTATTTACCAAGATAGAAATTAACAATGAATGGAACGTTAATTTTTTCAGAATAAAATTGTGTCAAGTAAAAGAAATCGATACTTTTTGGCACACCTTATATATATATATATATATATATATATATATATATATATATATATATATATATATATATATATATATATATATATATATATATATATATATATATATATATATATATATATATATATATATATATTCGTTCATATGTGCTTGTAAGTGTGGGTCTGTGTGGGTATAAATGTTGACATGAAGTAAATTCAAGAAATGCTGGAATCTTTTCAACCTTCAACTTGTCAAAATCGCAATGAAGCAAAAAATGTGACTCCCATTTAAATTTCTGATATCAAGTATAAATTTACTGAAACTCCTTAACTGGCATTTTTGGGTTGCACTCTCACCGAAAAAAAAACGTGGGGCTGAGGGCCACACTGAACAATTTTGGTGCCGCGTTGAAGTCCTTCGTTAACTAATTTTACCCCTGATAAGCAAATAAAAATGTGCTATATCATTCTCGCGGCTGATCAGTCGGCTGTGTGTGCAACACAAAAACACTGTAAATCTCCATTAAAAATAAAAACAATTTTCTAAATCAGACAGCGAATAAAATCCCAGTCTCATTAATCCTTACCAATGGAATTCTTCTACTTAGGCGTTCATTTTACAAGTTCCCCAAATCTATCTCTTTTCCAGATGAGAAGAGACAGATTTTGGGAAGTTATATCAATAATTGGGAAGAATTTGTGTGGTTGTTTTCTTTAAAACTATTTGATGTTGTTTTATTCTGAATTTTTGAGACGAGGCTTGATAATAAATATTAATTGGAATTTTTGGACGGTTCTTCTCATCTTTATTGTTATGTGCACAACTTTTGGGCCGATGTGCACCCCGGCCATCTTAATAACATGGCCCAACTGATATGGGATTAAGTTAATACAGCTCTAAGTGACAATAATCTGTAGGTTGCAGGTTCAATCCTATATCATAGAATACTTAACATAACTTAACATTTGTACCCGGGCATATTTAACGGAATTAGAACAGTCTACTCCGGTGGATTGAATAAAGGGTTCGGTTCGAAGATCCGCGAAAGCTCCCGATTACGACATGAAGGCTCCAACGGTCGACTAGAAGGTTCCGAGTTCGACGAAAGGTTCCGAGTTCCACAAGAAACACCTGAAGGAGGACGGAGGGCACATAAGCTGAAACGTTTTGTATATAACAATAACGATGAGGACAACAGACCGAAAAACGCGAATAATACATATTTGGTATAAAGCATAAAGAAGTGGGTGCGTATTTTCATTGGACACTGAAATAGTTTTTAACGCAATAAAAAAGCTTTTTTTCCTCGGAGAGAAAAATAGTTCTTATCGAGAAAGTTTTGTTTACTTTTTGTTTGTTTATTTGTATCACATCCTGCTTGGGTGGAGGGGTTGGGTAAATATCTACATTGGCATCTTAGAAAAAATATCTACATATGAATTATTTGTGTAGTGAGTATGATTCATGATGGATACCCCAGTTTTGAGCCGTGAGCCAGGCTAACGTCAGCTTTGTTTATTTCTACTTTGGCTTCTGTAACAAGTCATTCTGTGCATAGTGGGCATGAGTTAAATACACACACACACACACACACACACACACACACACACACACACACATATATATATATATATATATATATATATATATATATATGTGTGTGTGTGTGTGTGTGTGTGTAAAAACTCAGATAATTCAATTTGTAAATAAAGAAATATTATAAACAGCTACCTGGAAAAATGCAACCGGCCAAAAGAAAAAAACACCGAAAAAGTCAACTAAGCTAATATGTAAAAAGTGCTCAATACACTAAGTAGAGCAAAGAGTAGAGTGAGAGAGAGAGAGAGAGAGAGAGAGAGAGAGAGAGAGAGAGAGAGAGAGAGAGAGAGATTAATATTGATATGTTTAGATATATGTACTTGTGTGTGTTCGGATGCTCTCATTGAATATTTATGATGTTGTATACAGAGTGGCGCAGATTTAATAGAACTGTGAATATCTTGTAAAGTTACCCGATTATATCTGCCTCATTTGTATATTTCATTAAATCAGGTGTGAAAATTAAACTTGGCAAAAACAGAGAAACACACACCTGTCGATAAATACGCAACCATTTTGTTACCGAAATTGGTACTGCTAGTGTCATATAATGACAACAGGTATTGCCTGCGTGTTTCGGAAATAGCAATATAAATAGATGATGTTTTAAACAAACGTGTTTGTTTTAATGTTTATTTATGAAATCGGAAGGAGATAAGGTACGCATTGTGAAAACCCGTAGCGGATCAAATTTAAGACATGGGAAGAAGGGAAGGGCAAAAAAGTCCAGGAATTTTACCCATGAAAGCACGAAGAGGTCAATAACATGATTAGAAGGAGTGGAAGCGGAAATATCGGCATGCCAACTCTATCGGTAAAGGTGAGAAAACATTTCTAAGCCGATCCATATATATAATATATATATATATATATATATATATATATATATATATATATATATATATATATATATTGTCGCTGTTTACAGATTTGAGTTCTCTGGTGATTGTAAAAAGATACCCCCTAAGTATGTACCAATTAATTGTTAACCCAAGGCTGACAATCGCTGATGGCCGCAAGGGTAAGGAGCTTGTCAGACGAGAATTATGTCGGGTTTCGATCCCGGCTAGTGGTAGCTGTTAAAAAGACGAGCCGCACTGATGAGAAGTAAACTTCGAAACACGTGTCTGTGGATGACTGATATATATATATATATATATATATATATATATATATGTGTGTGTGTGTGTGTGATAGTGTTTATTTGAAAGGTTTTAACCAAAATTGAGAACTCATACTTATATATAAATATTTGCGTATATAGTTTTACATATACGAATTATTACAAATGAATTAATAAATAGATACCTTGGTTCAAATATGAATTCATTTCAGCATTCCTTTGCTTTCTCCTTTTTATTAATTTGAAGACTTCACACCCAATATTTTTGCAATGATCTTCCCGTTTCATAATTTTTTTTCAAATTTCACTTGCCTTTTTAAGAAATTTTATGGTTTGCACGTTTTTGTCGTTGTTTTGTTTTCGACGTTGCAGTTTTTAAATCTGATTTATTTACTTGTAAACATATATGTTCTAACGTCATGTATTTTATGTATTATATGTTCCGATTATCGGAGTTTTGTATGTGTATATATGGATAGGTAAATCTTCTGTTTTTAAAAGTATTTTTATAAAATTTTAAAGTTAGTTGCCTGTTTACATTTGAATATGATTTCATTTCTACTATTCAATATTTTCTTCAGATTTTGAATTTCATTATTGCTATTTCCTCCAGATAAAGAAGGCATTTATTGTTGTTGACTTTTTTATTATTTGAGATTTTATTTGTAGGTTTTAATTGTTTTTCTTTTAGTTTCTAAAAATGTTTTGAAAGTTCGGTTTTGTTTTTTAGTCTTTCATTCGTAAGGGATTGTCTATGATTGTATAGCCAACATTTCCAGGGCGTGCTGGTGAATCTGATTGCAACTTTAAAACAAAAAAACGATTGTCTACGATAAGGTTTATGAAAATCCAAGAACATTGTATACCAGGCACAAATATTCCTAAAAGAAAAATAAACTGAGGAAAAACATGAATTATTTTGGCAGTATATGTGTATATATATATATATATATATATATATATATATATATATATATATATATATATATATATATATATATATATACATACTATAATTTATAAAAAAAAGAAAAAAAAAGAAAGACAGCTAATGCACCACACTCCGTTTTTCGTAATAGAGCTAAACGTTCGCTTAACGAAATAGTTATCGGTGTAATAAATGGAATTTGCAACCTGAGTTCAAATCTTGAACGAGGCTGTTTGCTTTCCTTTTGTGATATTGTCTCTTGGAAAGGCATGAATCCATATTTTCCGCCTCCCAGCCATGGATATATAAGTATAGCATTTAGCTATTTTAGGATAGATTCTCGTTTGTGCATATAATGTATGATCCATTTTACTCTAATGCACAATTCCCAGTGGATCACATTTCCTATCCAGTCATGCTTATTCCTTTTATGCTAGTTTATTGCATTCACTTATCAGGTGATTAACTGTTTCATCCCTGTCAGCACATAATCTACACTTGTTATTTTGTTGCATATTATAAATGTTTGCTTTGATATAATTATTTTTCTAGCTATTAATATAGAAAATAGGATTAGTTATTGAAACCATATCAGTGTATATAATTTATTAATGTTAAGAATAGTTATTTGAAGCTTTAATTGTTTACACTCATTAGTGATTTAAAATCATAAAATTGCTTGCAAAAAAGAAAAACGAATTCGGCATTAGATGACCCAACAAAAGATGAAATGTCATAAAATTCACCAAAAAACACACCGCCCTATCGGCTGTGCCGTTAGAATGCAGCGACTGAACCTCTGCAGAGGGGTAACTCCCCAAAATGGTGCCACCTGTTGGCTGTGGGTAGCGACCTGTGATGCTTAAGGACACAGTCTTGGTGGATGACCAGTCCATGACCTGCAACACTCCACTTAGACTCTTACTTAGGCTAGACGGGCGGTCGGAGACGCCCTCTCCGATCAATCGGCTGGTCATGTCAAACCCAGCACCTATATGATTGCTCCAACCCTATTACCCTTATGACAAGCCCCAACCCTTTTTATCATATGGGTGCTAGAAGGCGGTGGCTGAGGGTCTACATGTCCTGGGAATGACGTAAAACTTTATTGATGGTGAGGTTCCAGTTTTGGAGGTTTGGGTAATGTTGAGCACCCCTTCATAACCATTGTTCCATGGTCCACTCTAACCCGGAATGGTAGTACCTGTTAGGGTCCTATCTATGGGTTAAATAGAAAAATGTATTAATAAAAAAATTGTGTATCCATTAAGAATTGATTTATTTCAAAACTTTATCGGCATTAAATGACCCGCTGAGGTTGATATGCCGTAAAACAAACCAAACCAAACCAAACAACACATATTCAAGAGGGTGGTTTATAGATTTTTAATATCAGACTTAATTAAATAATGACATTGTTTTATTCAGTTATAGCCAATGAATGAAAAAAGTGGAGCTCATTGGGAAATGGTAACAGTCGTAGGAAATGGACACGGTGACCCAGGTTCGAATCCTGGACGAGGCTGGTTACATTTACATTAGCACTGATACACTTGGAAAATGTATGAATCCAACTATTCTGGCTCCATCTATGAGTAAATAAAGCAGAGTGGTCTCTTTAGCCTTGATATGGCAGCAGGTCTAAAAGAAAGAAAACACTAAATTCAAGAGAGAGAGAGAGAGAGAGAGAGAGAGAGAGAGAGAGAGAGAGAGAGAGAGAGAGAGAGAGAACACTTGCTAGGAATCACAAGGTTCCAGGTTCGATACCTGCCCTAGCCAACTCAGTGTATAAGTAGCACAGGGATATATACAGTAAAGTGAAGAGCTGATGTTAGGTGTGGCGCTCCACCCCAGACGCTAAAATAATCTCCTTGGTCTAGCACAAGTGAAAAGGGGATATACTTCCTCGCTGCCTGGCTGATACCGACATTAGGCCGCCCCGACGTCTTTACTTTTTACTTACTTATTTACCAATAGCAGAGCGGGTCGGGAGTAACAGATCGATTCATACCTTTCGAATGGCATTAGCGCAAGATGAAATGCACACAGCCGTGTTCAGGATTTGAAAGTGGCTCGCAGAATTAATAACCGTTACGCTTCATACACATAATAATGACTAAGCTTTTTCAGCTTGGTTGAGACTTCCACAAGTTATTCTCAAGATTTTCCGTGTCATTCTTCTGGTTAAATTAATGATACGCAAATGATTTTATATATAGAATATTTCCTCGCATATAGAAGAAAAATAAAACATGAAATGTCTTCACACTCCTTTCTTTTTGTTTTATTATAGTTCACTGGTTTGTAAAATAGCGAACAATCACTTTTATTTTAATGGTGTTTCACTTTTCCTGTAGCAACCTTACGTCTTCTCATTGGTAAGTGAAGCGAACAGGACGTTAAAAAATCATTAATGCATTTAATATTATTTAATGTAGATAGTTAATCATATCTTCGCTTACTTCCTTTCTCTTTCCGTTTCGTTAATTTTCGATGAGATAGGTAATAAAAAAAGTACTGAGACTAAAGCTTTAGATTAAATGAAGACGAGTACACAATTGAGCAAATTTTATGATAAAATGATGATGTCTAGACTGATGTCTGGATGTCTAGACGGGCCAGTGCCAAATTTTTAAAACAATATGAAAACAGTCTTAATACCTTTTGAACGAAACATTTTGGGGAAAAAATACTTATGCAAGTGCAGCACATGTCATACTAGCTCCGTACGAAGTTTTTTTCTTCTAAACTCAAAATCGATGGAGAAAATCAAATGCGATGATAAAATAGTCATTTGAAGACACTTGGATGCCAACTAATAATTTTCATTCAGCGAATGAATATGCAATATTACCAGATCATTATCCTTCGCTTCTTTTGTGATATATTAGTAGCTTTAAAAACTTCTCTTCGCAAAAATATTTATCCTGATAATGTCTTAAGATCGAGAATAGTAAAAAAGGGAGAAAAAATTCTATAAAAAATATTCGTATTCGTCTTTTCACTTTTGTTTCTCACTTTAATTTTGCACACACACACACACACACACACACACACACACAGAGGGTCGGGTTAGCTCAGTCGGTAGAGCGTTCGGCTAGAAACCATCAAGGTTTCTTGTTCGATACCGGCCCTCGCCAACTCAGCACAGGGATATGTGAGGTAAAGTAAGGAGATGATGGTAGGTGTGGCGCTCCACCTCAGACGCAAAAAACAATCTCCTTGGTCTAGCGCCAGTGAAAAGGGGATAGACTCCCTCGCTGAATGGGTGATACCGACTTTAGGCCACCCCGACGATATATATATATATATATATATATATATATATATATATATATATATATATTACTACAAATAAATACATTCGTCCTTAAGACAGCTCAAATGAATGGATGCTCAGATGAAGCTAAAAAAAAAACGATGCATTGATTTTAACCGTCTTCTTATGTGGATAATTTAGTAAAATACAATTCATGTGCGTAGAATATGCACTTTTATTCTTGAGTTTCTTTTTTTTGTACTTACACAAACACGCGCACGCACGCTCATAAACACACACACACACACACACACACACACACCACAAACCCACACACGTGCTATTTATATTATATTATATATAAGACTGTTCCTGTTGGTGTATCTGGATATAAGATGTACGCAAAATCGCCACTTCTATTTATGAACTTTCCCAACAACAACATGAACTTCCGGTAAAAATTGGCCAATGAAAGACGAGGACAGAAAGCATTTAAGATCGTTTGCAACTCTCCTCAAATGAATTACTCGTTGAACGTTCTGCCAGCATGACCTATCTTTGGAATTAACACCAAAGGTATACTACAGACTTGGACATATTACAAGAAACATCATAGACTAGGATTACCGAGGCCTGGACTTATATATTACAGTGGAAACCTCAAGACTAGGATTACCAATTCGCTATAATTATATTATATTTACCAAATCCCTCCACCATGAATAGGTTGTAACGCAAATCCAATTTTCAAGCGTATTACAGCTGGTTTGTAGTTTTCCTTCTTCTGTACTGGTTGCCTTATCAGAGCTAAAGAATCCAGTCTGCCCTACTCTTTAGCCATAGTTACGTAAAACACATGCTAGTGTATATTAATCCGTTTATATGCACTTATAAACGGGGAGATGGTGAAAGAGAGACAGAGAGTGTGTACGCTTGAAAGATAGAGTGTGTTTGTTTGTGTGTGTTTATGTGTGTGCGTGTGTGTGAGAGAGAGAGAGAGAATGTGTGTGTGTGTGTATATGCGAGAGAGAGAGAGAGGAGAGAGAGAGAGAGTGTGTGTGTGTGATGTGTGTGTGTGTGTGTGTGTGAGAGAGAGAGAGAGAGAGAGAGAGAGAGAGAGAGAGAGAGAGAGAGAGAGAGAGAGAGAGATTCAACGAGGCAAAGGAGGATACAGATCAAAAGGAAAAATTTGAATGTGGGGAGTGGAAAAAAAATTAATTTATAAAAATGAGTAATTTGGAACTAGAGGTCACTAGTTTAATACATTTTTTATAAGTGCACTTAACTATTTCATTTAATGTGGTAAATGTTTAAATACTGACTTCGACTTTCTCCCTCTTATTAAGAACGTGAAGACCTAATGTGGTCCACACGCTCATTTCTGAGAACAGATCTTTTCGCTTCCTACTTCTGGAGCCCGCATCACCCTAGTTTTCGCAGTGTGCAGCCGAGCGCCACCTGGCATTCACCCAACAAAGAATGTTGACATTTCCTATATTCTGAAGACATACAACTGATCAAAAAGGTTTTATGGCAGGTAACTAAAATTGAAACCCTATTGCCCGCTTTCCTAGATTATATTCCATCCGTTTAGTTTGGTTTCTTTGCTGAACAGCATATAAAACTTTGTGGGTTATTTAATGCTTAATATTGTAGAAGGACTGTAGTGGTCCTTAAAATAGGTAGTCTCTCACTACTATTACGACTAATATACAAGGTGTGTCATAAAAGTATCGAGATGTCCCAAGGGGATTAGGGGATCATTACCCTCCCCAAGGGCATTAGTCCCAAAGTGAAAATTAATACCACGACTCGAGTTGGAACTTGCTTACAAAAATGTCGCAACCCAGAAGGTTCACAACTACACTATTAGGAATTTAACCCTCACCGTGAGTTCATCTCACACTAACATTAGGTATATTTTAACCAATGACGTTGTTCGAAATGGGCGGGTTCCTCTTTGTGTTAATACTTTAGAGAAAGGCCTGAATCGATCTTTTCTTCCCCACATAAATATGGGTAAAGTAAACAATGCTCTTTAGATTTATACGATAACTAGTATAGAATAATCTGAATTCAAATCAGCTGCACTCCGACTAAAAATTGACCTTGGTATATATATATATATATATATATATATATATATATATATATATATTATATATATATATATTACGCATTGTAATTGCCTTCAAGCAAAAAAATATAAATAACAATATATTCAACAATGCTTCTAAAAAACAAACATCTAAAAAAAATCTTATTTCCCTTTGCCGAAGAGCTTAAGTCCTTGTTTGTTATCATTCACTCAACGTCCCCGTACCTATTAGGGTAGAGGCGTATAAATATCATTAAGGTTAATTTCCCAGGGATTGTTCGGTCTGTACCGTGGCCGAGACAGTAGGGTTGCTGACTATGCCTGTTGAGGTCCTAGTTTCGATTTATGTCGGAGGGAAATCGTTAGTATACATCGCTGATGAGACTTAATAAAGTCGAAACAGTCTGTACGATGTTCTACAGACCGAACGATCTTTTGCCGAAATTCACTTATCATGTTTATTTACTATAATTATCGAAGTTTATACGATATACGCATTGTATTTGCCTTCAAGCAATATATATATATATATATGAAAAGGGGATAAGCTCCCTCGCTGTCTGGCTGATACCAACTTCAGGCCACCCCGACGACTTTTACTTACACATATATATATATATATATATATATATATATATATATTATTGAACAATGTAGTCATAATAATAATAATATCAACAATACTGGAAACAATGATAATAATAACAATGATAATAACACTAATAATAACAACAACAACAATAATTAGAAGAAAATGAAATAAACACAACCTATATAAATTGCGGAATGGAACAACCCATTGTTGTACGGTTTAAGAATTATCCCGAAGATGGCCCACGATAGGGCGGAAAGTACTTGGAAAATTACCTATGGCAAATATATCAGCCAAATTTCGTCAGATATCATTAGAACAATCCGGCAATTGGAAAGGACAAGGAACAAAATTTGCAGACAAAATATGGCTGCATTGTTCGATAATATATGCCTTAAAGAAGAAATGCTCCCTAACTATATATATTATATATATATATATATATATATATATATATATATATATATATATATAATTTTTATTTTTAAATTATGACGATGTGAAAAAACTCCCGACACTACAATTTGTAAGTACAAAATACAAATTTGTACCAGGATAAAAATATATAAAAAATGAAAAGACCAAAACATACGCACCACCTGAAAATAATCACTAATGTAATAGCCAAAAGAAGCGATCCTAACCGTTAGGCATGATATAACCCCAGACAGGTTGATATGCCGTTAAAATCAATAAACAAATAAACAAAAGAAGCAATACCAAAAGAGTTGCTTAAGTTGAATATTCTAAAGTCCTCAATACACTAAGTAGAGCAAATAATAATTGTAAAGCCTAAAAAATTATATAATTCTATTTTTATTTATTTTTTCTTCTTCTTTTCTTTTCTTCTTCTTTGATGCTAATTTTTTAAATAGTTTCTCCTTGCCATTTTTAACAAGAAAATATATTTTGCGCCAACGCTCTTCAGTCAGAATTGTCCTGATTATCCGTTAGGTGGTTAGGTGAAACCTAGGAATGTAATTTGTCACTATTACAACTAATATCCAAGGTGTGTCATAAAAGCATCGAGACTGAAACTGTATTCCCAAGATAGAAATGAACAATTAATGGAACGTTTATTTTTCAGAATACAAGGTGTGTCAAAAAGTGCCAATTTAGAAGCTGTATTTACCGTCATAGAAATAATCAATGAATTGAACGTTATTTTTCTCTGATTCCATGGTGTGTCCGAAAGTACAAAAAATCTCGATACTTTTTTTGACACACCTTGTTTATATATTTTTTTCGAGAATCAATACAAGTTAATACTATTATTCACATTCATTTTATTGCTATATTTTGTCACAAATCAAACTTGTCAGAAGTCATTTTTGTAAGATCTAAATATTTTAATATAATCATTTGGAAGAGTTTCAATTACATTTGTATCCTTTTTTCATTAAGTTTTCATGTTTTCATTAAATCAGCAGATTTCACAGCATCTAGTAATAAGTTGAATAATTATGACGTTTATATTACAGAGTATTTGAAGGTAGTGGAATAACGGTTGCCTATAGAGAATCAGCCAGGACAAAGTTTTGCTCGGGCTATCTGTGTTTACTTCATAGTAATGTCCTTTGAAAACGCATGAAATAATTTCCCCCAAATAATGTTACGATATTAGGTCATTCCTAGTTTTGGTGGGCAACCAGTCTAGGAGAGGGTCAACCTGATTTAAAAAAAAACTAGGATAGTGATTTCCTAAGACAGTGTGACATATATAATATTATATGTCATCAATCAATGATTATATTTATTCTTCTATCTGATGGAGGTTTTTAATTAGTATTTCATAACTATCTCCATTAAACCTTTATTATATGTCAATTTTGATCATTAAAGAATAGTGATCAGTGCGAATTTAGACTCCACATAATATAGTAATTATTTGTGTATTATGAGTAATCGTGTACACTACGTATCTCTAAATTTTGGTCCTTCTAAAAATTCAGACTCCACATAATATAGTAATTATTTATGTATTATGAGTAATCGTGTACACTACGTATCTCTAAATGTTGGTCCTTCTAAAAATAACATCTGACATTTTGGAAATTGTAGCCACTAAATTAACCTAAATTTAACGTTTGTTTATCTTTTTATCCGGTTCGTATCGGCTGAAAATAAGAGTTTATATTGTTTAGATTATGTTTTGTAACAGAACATGTTTACAATATAAAGAGTACAAGAACGGATATGTTCACAGAAATTACAACAAGCTTGTGGCGAATATAAACTCACACAAGTTAAAAGAAAATCATCAAATTATAAAACATGGACATTCCAGTGGTTAGTGTTTAGTTTTTCGGGTCATATTAGACAAATAAAAAAGTACTGTTAAAAAATACAATGTAACATTGAAAATATAGTCATTACAAATGAGCATTTACAAATTAATCAAATTTCGGCATTTGATAAACCATTAGGAGTTGATATGCCCTTAAACAAATAAATCAAACTATAATAATAATAATAATAATAATAATAATAATAATAATACTAATAATAATAATTACTTCCTAATTGACTATGAATCCTATTATTCTTGATTGACTTATTGATTGATTTTAACGGCAAGTCAGCCCCTCAAGGGTTATTCTATTCCTAGATGTTCATCACACGTTTATACTTACATTTTTGTGTAGCTGTTTTCTAATAGTATTTTTACACAATATCAAGTATTCCTACCTAATAAAGATGATTTTACACACAGTTGTATGGTTAGAAGTATTCCTATCTACTAATGATACTTATATTTTTCAAGTAATATTTTCAATTTAATAATAGTCATTTGTTTGCACACAGTTATATGGTTTCAAGTAACTTATAATTATCCTTTGTAAATAAGTATAGCCTCAAGTAAGTATTCATAATACAAATAATTTACAGTGATATGACATTAATTATTCCTATCAAATACGAATAACTGTTAAACAGATATATCTGACCCATAGATGGTACCCAAATAGACACTAGCGCTCTGAGTCAAAGCGAACAAGGGAGTAATGGCAATGAAAGGGTTCTCCGTACTACACAGAACACTAGAACTAGTGTCTCACCATTAGATGGAGGTTAGTGTCATACTTAAGATATCCCTTTGTTGGTGAGTAGGGTCACACCATCAGGTAGGTGATACAGTGAGCATATTCTAGGCCCCGCCAACATAACGAGTATATAAATTGTTCCGAATCACTAGGCAGATAGATAGGTAGTTGTGACTAATTATCTATTTAGTAGTGTATTTAACTCCTTTCGGTGGAGTCTTGAATAGTGGAGGGTAAAAAAGATAACCAGGATGGAAAGAGTAATTATGAGACACTACTAATTGTTCTGTATTTTAAAGGGGAAACTTATACTTAGTAACCATTCCTTGTATAATTAGTGGGTAGTCATATAAAAACAGATGATGACTGATGCAGTGATTGGACAATTCAACAGCCACATGGCAGTCATATAACTTGACTTCACATCCTAGTCTATAAATAACCGACAAGCTGTTTCGTGGAATAAAAATATCACAACAAACTCCAGGATGCCTTTTCAATCTAATAAACTTTTAATATCTACTTCCATGATCGGTTTTTATTTACTTCTCCTTTATTAAAAAAAAAAATACATATGTATACAGATGTGCATATACACCAGTATATATACTTGTATATGTATATACACACACACACACACACACACACACACTCCCCCCCTCTCTCTCTCTCTCTCTCACACACACACCAATTATCAGAATACACACAAATACACACATCCATTGAATCTTCTCTTAACAAACGAAATTCATACATTTGTACAACATAAGATTTACAAAAAAGTAACTCCCAATAAACACACATACCTGTACGTACTCAAAGGGAAGATGGCGAAAGGATGCAGATCAAAGGTATTCACCAAAATAAACACAGACTGTTAGACTGGACATGGAATGAACGAATTAACAAGTGTGTTTTATTACCCCCTCTCTCTCTCTCTCTACTCTAAAAATGACGATATATTAAAATAAGACCCAACATAAATCAACATTATATTAGCTTGAAGAGGATTTTAAAGAAGCCGAAACACATGTCACATCTACTGAAATAGATAGTTAAAAATTCCAAACCATTTTGTCGACCTCTTTAATCATATACATATATACAAGATGTGTCAAAAAAGTATCAAGATTTTTTGACACATCTTGTATTCTGAGAAAATAACGCTGTATTCATTCTTTTTTTTAGGATACAAGGTGTGTCAAAAACGTACCAAGATTAAAGCTGTATTTACCAAGATAGAAAGGAAGAATGAATGAAACGTTATTTCTTTTCATAATATAAGTTGTGTCAAAAAGTTTTTAAAATCTCGATACTTTTTTTAACACACCTTTTGAATATATATATATATATATATATATATATATATATATATATATATATATATATATATATATATATATATAAATTGTACTATTAATTGACTCATATTTCTTTCAAGAACACAATTTTGCTCTATTTTCAAAACAATCTCAATTCTTTAAATCACATTTTTCAATCGAAAAAGAAGCTTTTGTATTCCTTCAGCATAAAAATATTTGGCGTGAGTTTTAACCATTTGCAGACGGCACTTTTCACTTTATCAATGTTTGTAAACCTTGTTCCAAGTAGAATTTATTTCAGGGGGGGGGGGCGATCAAACAAGTGAAAATCAGACTGAGACAGATGTTGACAGTAAGAAGGATATAGTATGTGTTCCCCAATGAACCAATGGTTTTCACTCTTTCTACTACAATATGACACCTAGCATTATCCTAGTGGAAGATGAACCTCGAAGATTCGTTTATATTATTTAGATTTTTTCGGTAGTTGTCCTCATCTTTATTGTTATATACACAACTTCTCGGTCGATGTGCCCTCCGGCCTTCTTCTGGTATTTCTTGTAGAATTCGGAAACCTTCACTTCAAACTTGAGAGCCTTTATGTCGCAATCGGGGGCCTTTACGGAACTTCGAACTGACCTCAATTGGGATAGATTTTTCTCATTCATTTAATCATGACTGGGTACAAGTGTTAAGTTATGTTAAGTATTGTATGTTACTTAGTCAGGATTGAACCTGCAACCTACTGATGATTGTCAAATAGAACTGTATTAAATCAACCCTTATATCCGTTGGAGACAAAAACAAATGTCCAACGGTCCGAAAATATCTAAATAATATAAAAATTACCATGACTCATCTTAACAATTCAGACAAATAAACTCTTCGGTGGTTCTTCATGTCTTTTATTTATTTATACTAGCAAATATGTGTACCCTCCGGGTACAAGTATTTAAGTTTTAAAGTAACAAAGTATTATATTGAATTAGAGAGGCTAATAAAACTAAATAAGAATGCAGATAAAAAGATTTGAAACAGAGGGAGAGTATAATCGAAAAAAAAAATGACTGAAACTTACTCTTCCTTCACTTCAGTCTTTCGATGCTGAATTTTCCTAATTTAACTATTTAGTTAAAATAGGAAGTAAAGAATAAAATTACAGTTATTTCCTCTTGTTAATGGATTTGTTTTTAGATTTATTCATTCAGATAAAGCCACACAATTAAAAAATACTAAGCACATGTTTATTACAATCAAATTTTAATATTGATATGCAAATTAGCCTTCCCATTCACACTGTAAACTGCTATTTTGTTGTATATATGAATACAATTGCAGGTTATTAGAATCTAGATATGACCAACAGTATTAATAATATAAAACAATTTAATTAATGATTGAGATTTAAATAAAAATAAAATCATGGAGAATGTGACGTAAATAACTAAGGGAATTGTGACTTGAGTTGTAATATAGTTTCGGTTACAGACAGAAAAACACACAATTTCCATTATAATAAGAGATATATTTTTTAAAGTTGCCTACGTTTATATTAAAATCCGCTGTTGACCGTTGCACCTTCAGTTGTCTTGGACACTTTCCTGTTTTAGAATTCTTAGCATAACCTTCTTTACTGATCACTGCACCAGGAAAAAAGATAAAAGAAAAAGCTCGGATAAAACCTTTATTTTGTTTTATTCATTCTTAATGGGTATTCAATTTTTTTCTTTTCAAAGTCAATTTTTAAAAACTCATTTTTATCTATTCAATCCATAAACGGAACCTTAACAGGTACTACCACTCTGGGTCAGAGTGGATCTGGGAGCAATGTCAATGAAGGGGTACTCCACACTCTTCAGAGTTCCAGAACTGGAACTACACTACTATATGCAGTTTAATGTCATACCCAGGACCCTCAGCCACCGCTTTCTAGCACATGATAAAAAGGTTGGGGGTTCCATATAGGTTAGGACAATCATATAGGGGCTAGGGCTTGACATGGCCAGGTAATTGATCGGAGGGTGCCTCCCTGACCAAACATCTAGCATAAGTAAGGGTAAGCCACGAGGAAACACAAGGACATATTGGTTTCCCCTTCTCAGAAAAATTAGTAGTAGTTAGTAAATCTTATTCATTTACAATGGTAGGCAAACCAGCTACATGTACACCGGGGCTTCTTAAAGGGGTCCATATAGACTGCCTGGGGGGAAATGAAAATCATAGAAGTTCACACGGGTTGAATTTACTAGTTTACATATCAAAATTGTTAACAACTTATATAAAGTAAAGTCGTTGGTGCGGCCTAATGTCGGTATCAGCCAATCAACGAGGGAGTCTATCCCCTTTTCACTAGCGCTAGACCAAGGAGATTTTTTTTAGCATCTGAGGTGGAGCGCCACACCTACCATCAGCTCCTTACTTTACCGCACAAATCCCTGTACTACTGAGTTGGCGAGGGCCGGTATAGAACTAGGAACCTTGTAGTTTCTAGCCGAACGCTCTACCGACTGAGCTAACCCGGCCCTATTTATATAATCATATTATTATTTTTTCCTTTTTCTTTACCGGCGAGTCATTGTATTTCCATGGACTGTCTTTTACAAGTCAGTGTCGTAGTTGCAAACTCATTTTTCATCACAATGTGATAATCATTGTCAGACGTGCCTGTCTTGCAAAGCAAGAGAATCCCATCTGAAACAAGTGGAATTTCCTTTTATATATACACTTATAACATTCTGTGTGCTGTACCCGCTCTATTTCCTAGTTATTAAAAAATATCCACTATTGTAATTCTTTTGTCAGCCAAAAAGACAGCTTTAACTAAATTGACTATTTCGGATGTGCTCACGGTAAATGGACCTACCTTCCCTATATTAAGCTTTAATGCTATTTCGACCTTTTTTGAACAACTTAGTTCATTTGTGAATATTATCTGACTAAAACAAGCTTGTCCGTACGTATCTTCTGTAAATTTCAAATGGTTCGCATTTCTCAAGACACGAAAATACTGCTGACCTACCTACTGTTCTATTGAATAGCATTAAAACAAATATTTCTCCCAGATTAAAATAATTTTTGCTATAAAACGTGTCCAAACAACGCAGACTTAACATTTACGAAAAAACAAATTCTGAAAAAAAAAATGTATTTATAAAAAATATTGACATTATTATTGACTCTCGTATATATATATATATATATATATATATATATATATATATATATATATATATGATATACTGGAACACATCCATAGATTTTACAATGAGCTGACCCTCCTCATATATATATATATATATATATATATATATATATATATATATATATATGTGTGTGTGTGTGTGTGTGTGTGTGTGTGTGTGTGTGTGTGTATATATATATACACATGCATGTAAAAATTCATTTTCATATTATCAATCAAAGCCTGAAGAAGATATCAGAAGATCTGAAACACGTGTTGCATATGTAAAACAAAAAGAATTAAAAAAAATTTTCTGAGAAAAAAATACATTTTGCGGACCTTCCTTTTTTATAAAATATTGAATTTTCTCCCGTTTGAACCAGAGCAACATTATATATATATATATATATATATATATATATATATATATATATATATATATATATATATTATCATTTCCTCATCATCTACGTTTTAAAATTTGTAGCTTTTTCATTCATTTCAAGTCTTTAATGAAATAAAGACTAAATAGTAAGTTGTACCAATGAATGGAATTGATTGTTTGTGTTGGTCTATCTAACTTTTTCATTTGTACTCCCTCATATATATATATATATATATATATATATATATATATATATATATATATATATATATATATAAAGTGTAAATCATAATTGATTTATATTATTATTTATATTGTTTTGGCTTTACTAACAAATTAACAACAGCTTTAACTTGTTTGTTTAAACTTACATTCAGCAGAAAGAGACGAAGAAAAAACGTCTTAATTGTATGATTCACACACACACACACAACACACACACACACACACACACACACATATATATATATATATATATATATATATATATATATATATGAACACTAACAAGGATTGAACACTATACAAACCCATTATCAACCTGCGATCGTCTGCTAGAACAATAAATGTTTCATGATGTAATCATGTGCTTAACCTCAAAAACCGCTTGTGCTGTAAACCCGGGGTGGTTCTTGGAAGTGTTCTAGCACTTAAACCAGTTCCTACTCCGACCCCAACATCATTAGGATTGGTGAGTTTAAACAACAGCATCTCCATCCTTTTTGGGGGGTACATCCTCATCACGTAGTCTTTTTCTTTCTTTTCCCATAATTTTATTTTCATTGGGATTGGCAATTATTAATGATGATAGTGATGTCATTGTTACATCTCTGTCTCTTATGCTGACGAATATTTTTAATCTTTTTCACTTGTGTTTGTTTATTTTAGCATAAACGTGTTTTGTTTATTGTAGTTTCGGTTTTGATGTTTTCGTAATCAAAAATGGTGGGCTAAATTGTTCATCGGGTTAGGCAGACAGTGATAAATGCAATACCATATATATATATATATATATATATATATATATATATATATATATATATATGTGTGTGTGTGTGTGTGTGTGTGTGTGTGTGTGTGTGTGTGTGTGTGTTAGTGTGTGTGTGTGTGTGTGCGTGTGTGTGTGTATATATATATATATATATATATATATATATATATATAGTAATCCACAGACACGTATTTTGACTTATAAAGTCTCTTCAGTGTGGCTAGACATCTGTACGCTACCTAGTGCCGAGATTGAAATCCGTTCGGTTCAGCATCAGTCAGACACCTTACCCGCTAGGCTATTGACACTCACAGAATGCGAAGGAGATTTTCACTGTTTTTGATACACACATCCCTATGTATGTAAAAGCCGCCATATAGTGCTCCATCCCTTATATAGGAGAGCGTTGCGTTTACGCTTTGGTTGGCGGTCGTCAGCGAAATATTCCCTCCCCCAAATGTGCTGAAACCCAGGGGAATGGGAGCATATATAGTCATCCACAGACACGTGTTTCGACTTATCAAGTCTCTTCTGTGGGGCTAGACATTTTTAAGCTACCTTAGCTGTATGAGGCGCTCCTTGTATAGTGGCCCGAGTTCAAATACGGGACGAGGCTGATTGCATTTCACATAGCACTAATGAAGGTATGAAACGAACGATTCTCTCTCCAGGTAGGGGTAAAATAGTAGGTCAGACTGAACTTTTAATCTTGGTGTGCCAATATGCCTAGTAGAAAATAACTCTAAATTTAAAGCCGGTAAAGCCTGTTTAAAATTGACATTGTGTCGCATCGTCCTCGTGTGGAGGCTTTGAGACACACACAAAGACACACACATACACAAGTTTAAAGATTATTAATAACATCTCATTCTTTGCAATACAAATCATATCCATCCACCAAACTTTCAAATTTTTAACGGTCTCTGCGTTCCAAATGATTCAAAAATGTTCTTTTTTCGAACATTTAAACTTCTGTTTTTGTCTCCAACGGATTTTTATCTCTACTCAAAAAATAAAAAAAATTCACTCTGATAAAGGTCGTAAAAAATCTCTCTGTGTACGGAATATTTTTACATTTTTCCTATTATTATTATTATTATTATTATTATTATTATTATTATTATTATTATTATTATTATTATTATCATCATTTCAACTCCATCTGATTATTTTAATAATAATAATAGCGTAAATCCGTATACATTTTGATAAACAGAGCGAACACATGTGTCAGTGATATCGATTAAAAGTGATATCGATAAAATTCCTTTTTATCCATCTACATTTCTTTTCTTTACTCATTTTTTCCTCACACATACCAAACACGCACAATGTATATATATATATATATATATATATATATATATATATATATATATATATATATATATATATATATACGGGAAAAGAGAGAGTCCTCGTGGCGTTTTGGCTAAACTGCTGAACTTTATTCGTGCTATTACGTTCATTTTTGGACTAATACTCTTGGGAAAAGTATGAACCCCCTTATCTTCCCCAGCTATTGGTTAAATTGTACAGCTACTGTTCTACATGAAAGGCTTTGGTATCGTAGATAGATAGATAGATAGATAGATAGAAAGTTGATTAAAAAAACGAGGGCCCAATGCTACTATCGGAGAGTAGGTTTAAAACCTAGAATATTGAAATCATGCTCTCGATTAGACCATTATGAGGAGTTTCATGTAGAGTTCACAATCATCAGACGGAATCAGTAGGAAAAGTGGCAAATAAGACACAATTTAAGTTAGGATATTTGTGTCCCGTGACATGGTATTCGAGTACGTGACATAAAAAGAAGACGAAAAACAATTATTATTATTGTATTTTTTTTAGTTATAATTGAAACAAATAAATGTTTTCACACACACACACACATACACACACACACACACAAATATATATATATATATATATATATATATATATATTTAATCTTACAATTTATATTTATATATATATATATATATATATATATATATATATATATATATATATATATATATATATATATATACCAATCTGCAGGTGGCTTCTCCGTGGACTACAACGGCTAATCTCATGGGCGAGGATGAATTTTAAGCCAACCAAGTCCAGATCCCTAGTCCTGGAAAAAGGAAAAGTGGTCGATAAGCATCGATTCACCGTAGGAGGTGCAACAATCCCAACCCTCAGTGAAAAACCAGTCAAAAGCTTGGGAAAGATCTTTAATAGCTCCCTGAAGGACACCTCATCTGTCCAACAAATGAAAGACGATCTTAGGGATTGGCTGGATGCAATTGAAAAGACAGGACTTCCAGGTAAGTATAAAGCTTGGATGTATCAACACGGGGTTCTTCCACGGCTTCTATGGCCCCTCCTAGTCTATGATATGCCAATTACCACGGTGGAGTTACTGGAAAGAACAATCAGTCAGTTCCTGAGAAGGTGGTTGGGGTTACCCCGGTCTTTAAGTAGCATAGCCCTATACAGCAATTCAACAACATTGCAACTCCCTCTCAGCAGTGTTACGGAAGATTTTAAAATCACACGCGCAAGGGAGGTGATGCTATACCGCGATTCGACGGATATTAGGGTTTCATCAGCTAATATTAAAGTAAAAACTGGGAGGAAATGGAGTGCACATGGGGCAGTTGAGAGAGCAGAGGCACGGCTGCAACACAGTGTCATTGTTGGAAACGTGGCAGTGGGAAGGGCTGGGCTGGGCAGCTACCACAGACAGCTGTACAACAAGGCCTCAAAGAAAGAGAAAAGGAAAATGGTGCAGGACGAGATACGAAAGGAGGAGGAGGAAATTCGCCTTACCAAAATGATTGCTATGAGTCATCAAGGCGCCTGGACTCGTTGGGAAAACGTTGACCAACGAAAAATATCATGGTCAGAACTCTGGAGATCAGATTCGTCTAGGATTCGGTTTCTGGTTCAATCAACATATGATGTTCTGCCAAGTCCAGTTAATCTATACCTGTGGAAGTTAGCAATTCTCCAGTTTGTCAACTGTGCCATGGAAATGGCACTCTGGAGCATATTCTTAGCAGCTGCCCCAGGGCGTTGGGAGAAGGGCGATACCGCTGGCGGCACGACCAAGTACTCAGGGCCGTGGCAAAATCAATAAGTGAGGCACTCCTAAAAAGCAAGAATAGCGCAACCCACAACATGAGATCAGATTTATAAAAGCTGGGGAGAGGATTCATCAGAAGCCACACAGAGCAGGGGGGCTACTCGCAACTGCAAGGGACTGGGATCTCCAAGTCGATCTAGGGAGGCAGTTGAAATTCCCGGAAAAGATCCTCACCACTTCTCTCCGGCCAGACATGGTCTTGACATCGGAGGCAACTAAGCAGGTGGTGATATTAGAACTTACAGTCCCATGGGAGGATAGGTTAGAGGAGGCAAATTGTAGGAAGACGGCCAAATACCAAGAGCTTGCGGTCGAATGCAGATCAAATGGCTGGAAGGCCCGAAATGAACCTTTCGAGGTTGGATGCCGTGGCTTTGCTGGCAGGTCACTTTTGAAGGTGTTTAAGACCCTTGGCATTAAGGGCCAGCAAAGTAGAAGAGCCATGAAAGAAATATCAGGAGTTGCTGAGAAAGCATCGAGATGGCTCTGGATCCGCAGGAGCGATGCTTGGATAAGCGCCACTAGGTCGCAAACCGGGAATTGATCTGTCCGGTTGGGGTCTCCTGGGCGAGGGTGTATGGTGAGTAAAGACCCGAAACACCTGTTGACCTTGGGTTCATCACTGATGACTGCGGCCTAGTATTTCACCCAACGGTGTGTTTACTAATTAAAAAAAAAAAATATATATATATATATATATATATACCAATCCCTCCGCACGAGCACAATGAGACACAATGTCTTTTTAAGCGGAGTTTAGTAGGTTTGAATTGAGTTTTCCTTCTCCCAGACTGGTTACCTAGCCATAGTTAAAGAGCCTAGTCTGTGCTACTATTTACCCATAGCTGGAGGGAGAATTGGATTCATACCTTTCCCAAGGGTATTAGCCCCATGTGAACTGCAAACAGCTTCGTCCAGGAATTGAACTCGGGTCGAGTCAATTTCCTACGATTCTACCCATTAGACCACGCGCCTCCATCACACACATACATATGTATTCTTTAGGAAAAAGATATCACTTTCCTTACATTATTCGGCATAATCTTCTCTTGTTAACACTAATTTGACTTAGTATTTATATTATTGGGATTGACTGCTTTAATAACGCAGAGTGTCATGTACATAATGAAACTAGTTTATACATCCTACATTTTTAACTCAGAATTAGCAAACTCATAAGCGCATGACCGGTCACATTCATCTGTATTATTACAAAACAATTTTATATGTTTCTTGCAGGAACGCAGAAAAAAAAGAAGAAGAAGAAAAGAAGAAAATAGCTCATCGTAGCGAGAATAGTATAAAGCAATCACGTGATAATACCATAAAAAAAAAAATTTCCAAAACAATTCAAAACTTAATAACAATTGTTATATCTTGGCTCGCTGTCACTCCTTTTTTTATGATTTTTCAAATGTTAAATGTGATTTATAGTGTAAGATCCCTAATTTGTGTATTTTTTAAAATTGCATTTTTGTAAAAATCGGATTTGACATAATACGCAGGACGCAGATCTTTATTTTTCTGTGATTTCGAAAAATGAAACCCAAGACCTGTGTCTGAAACAGTCTCTGTAACAAAACACGTGTAGTTTTGTATCTGATATATATATATATATATATATATATATATATATATATATATATGTGTGTGTGTGTGTGTGTCGGAGGGAGATCGTAGGTATCACTGCTGATGAGACCTAATATGGTTGAAACAGCTGTACGGTGTTCTACACGTCACACGCGTTGTTCCCCGAGTTTGTTTGTCATGATTATTTCAATAATTATCGAATTTTATACGATATACGCATTGTAATTGCCTTCAAAAATATAAATAATAATATACTTTACTTAAAAATGCTTCAAAAGCAAATCATCAAATACTATTATCTTTCGCCTGAGCAAAGCCTAATTTCAGATTCTCTGCTAAGTTCTGTATAGAAGGGGAGTGTTTATTATTGACAGGTTAATTTGGCGTATTTCATGTGCGACGTGTCGGCGGCCCATGGGTAGAGTGACTCCGGTTCGATCTCTGTCGGAGGGAGATCGTAGGTATACATTGTTGATGAGACCTAATGAGGTTGAAACAGCTGTACGGTGTTCCACACGTCGCACTCGTAACTCGCCGAGTTTGCCTGTCATGATTATTTGCAATAAGTATCGAACTTATACGATATACGCATTGTAATTACCTTCAAAAATATAAATAATGATATACATTACTTAACAATGCTTCAAATACAATTATATATATATATATATATATATATAATTGTATTTGAAGCATTGTTAAGTATGTAATTTAATCTATTATCTATCTATATATATATATATATATATATATATATATATATATATATATATATATAATAGAGATAGATAGATAGATAGATCAAATTTATTAAACACAATATCAAATATAACAGATCAAGCTCTAATTGACATGTCAAGTTTAACTTCTTAACTGCGATAAAATAGCATGAAAAAGTATTTAAACTTTTTCTAAAACTAAAGTTCAAAACTTTCCGTTTCCCAGAAGATACGAACAAATACTGAGTCTCATCAAATATTGATCAATATTTTTGCTTCTGCTGGAAATTAAAAAAAACAACATATTTTCAGGCGATTCACCTCTTAAAGCCTGCACGCCCGATGTTCATAAATTCACAAATGAAACAGTCCACTTTCAACGGTCAAACGTTTTCATGCAGAGTAATCAGTTTTAGTTCACATACTGAACCTGGGGGAAGCTTTTGAAGTAAAATAATTTCTAATGGAAAAAAAAGGATCTCACTGACAGGTGTATCTAAAAACAAGCAATAATTAACGTGAAGCTATGTTGCTGCAAGAGATATCCGATCGTACAAAATGTAAAAATTTAAAATTCAAAAGATTAGAAAAAACACCAACAAATTATTAACCTTACTAAAATAATTATTCACATTAGGATGTGCACCCCACCGGATGCAAGTATTTAATTTTAATGTAATAAAATAGTATATTAAATTAGAAAGGCTAATGAAACTAAATAAAATGCCGATAAAAAGATTTGAAACAGAAGGGATTATAATCGTAAAATAGAATAACCGAAACTTTTTCTTCCATCACTCCTGTCTTTCATTGGTAAATGTTCCTAATTTAATTATTTAGTTAAATTAGGAAGTGAATAATAGAATGGCTGTTATTTCATCTTGTTAATGGATTTCTTTTAAGATTTATAAGAGAGGTTTGTGCTCATATTTATTAAGATAAAACCAAACAATTATAAATCAATAATACCAAGCACATATTTATCAAAATCAAACTTTTAATATCAATATGTAAATTAGCCTTCCCGTTCACACTGTAATCCGCTATTTCGTTGTATATATAAATACAATTGCATGTTGTTAGTATGTAGATAAGGCCAAAGTATTAGTAATGTAAAACAATTTTAGTAATAATTGAGGTGTAAATGAAAATAAAATTAGGGAGAATAAGATGTAAATAACAAAGGGAATTGAGACTTGAATAATAATAGAGTTTCGGTGACAGACAGACAAACACACAATCTCCATTATAATAAGATATCATTAAACGTTCATAATTAGTTATTCAAGCAAATTATCACTTAATGAGGATTAAGCCTCAGAACAAAAAGCAAAATTGTCTAAATCCATAATTGTTTTAGTTATTCACTTAAATTTAAAAAATATATCTATACAAAAAACACGTAAAAAGATTTTCAGAATTATTTAACTTCATAAGATAATGTAAATAATTAATTAGGACATTTATTTTATTTTTTATGGATTTAACTTTTATATCAACAATTACCGTTGATGTCAGTTCATTTTTATGTCAGTAATTTTTCACCTGACTGTAGCGATGGTAAACAAATAAAAATGTATATATAAATTCATATATAAATTTATATGGAAAAATGAAATAAGTAGAAGGGACTTTTGACATCGTATTTGTGATCCAAGCTTTGACACCATTGTGTTGACTGATAATTCAGAGAATGCGAAGAAATGTAGAACAACCACGGGATGTTACAATGGATGGAAATCTGTTAGTCGTAGTGTCGATGTTCGAACATCTCGCTTTATAAAGAAACCTTCTTCAGGAAAATATGGAACTAGTCAAGGAGAAAAAAGATTTATGTAATGAAAAAGATGATAAATGTTTTGAATGCGTTGAGTTTGGAATATGTGTAGAAAAAGTTCGTAACCGTTCGTTTATTAACGTTCATAGTTGAATGTTAATGACGTGATTGGAAAGTGAAAATCAAAATGTGATTGGAAAACGTGAAGGCGAAAATCCAAGACGTGATTGGTCCACGAAGAGATGTTGAAAAGGTGTAATGTATTCCATAGAGATACCAATGTTTAAAAAAAAACGAGAGAAGTATTAATTGTTTACCTATTTAATATATATATATATATATGTGTGTGTGTGTGTGTGTGTGTGTATCATTATTTATATTTTTTGCTTGAAGGCAGTTACAATGCGTATATCGTATAAAATTCGATAATTAATGAAAATAATCATGACAAGCGAACTCGGCAAATATTGCCCACTACGTAGAACATCGTATAGCAGCCGTTTCAACTTTACTAAGTCTCATCAGCGATGTACACTTACGATTTCCCTCCAACAGGAACTCAGCACGCAGAGTTAGAGACTTTACCACTGGGCCACCAATGCGCAGTGAACGATGTATATGTGAAATTAGCTTGTCAAGGGTAAATACGTCATTATTACTACTACTATACAAAGCAGAGAGTGGACGTTAAGATCGCAAATTTTAAGCCTATGCTCCGGCATGAGGAAATATATATATATATATATATATATATATATATATATATATATATATATATATATATATATATATATATATATATATATTACTGCCAGTATGCAAATGATTGATTAAAATTAAACCAAAATTCATTACTTCAAACTCAGTCAACAGAAATCGCAAGGTTTCTGGTTTGATGCCAATCCCAGCCAACTTGGTTCGTGAGTAGCGCAGTTTAGGTAATCTATTCTGTGTGTAAAAGTGGGAAGCTGATGGTAGATATCGCGCCCGACCATACAAAAAACTATATCCCTCGTCTATCACCAGCGAAAGTGGCATATTGCCTCGCTGTTAGGCTGATACCGTCAATAGGCCATAGAAGAAATGATTCCCTTAAGATGTCAAACTTCACCAAGAAAGTGATACTAATTGCTATAGTGAGGATTTCAACAAGTATTCTTACTTTTTTAGGCAGACTTACATCCGAAGCTGATCTAGTATAGTCCATCCTCATTGGGGTTGATAATATTCTGGATGTTTCCGATTATAATGATCTAGTACAATTTTTCTCAACCGGGGACAACATGGCCTCCGGCGACCATATTGAATTTTTGGGCTCCAGGCAAGCAAAAAATCTAATCATAAAAAGTATAATAGAATTTTTAAACATCGATTAACTATAATTATTAGGGCTTAATCTTTTAAAACAAGTCACAAATTTAGAAGAAAATCACTCATCGATTTCGACGCTTTAAAACACAATGTTTAGGAAAACACGACACCCGCATCTAAAAAACAATTTTAAAAATTAAAAAATAACAAAATTTTTTTAAAAAAGAATGTCATATTTACATCATTAATTAAGCTTGGAGTCGTGGTTACGATATCATTATCTCATCAGCTGAAATTAATATCAAATGAATAGATAAAGTATTGTTACATATTAATTGGATCCCTATTACTTTTTAAGGTAGTATAGAAATCCTTATGGCGATCAGTACAGCTGATGGCCTTGAGAGTGAGTGACAATGCTTGACCTCACTCTCACCTTGCGTTCTGGGATGATCGTGAGAATCGGAAGTGATAGAAGCCCTTCCGGTTTAAGGTGTAAGGAACTCAGTTAGTGAGTTGCAGTTAGTCAGTTGCAGAGTTAGAAGCTAGCAAGATGTGACTCTCAGCGCGCAGTTGTCTGGTCCTGGGTTCCGAAATAAAATAACATCCAAAGTAAATCGAAGTCTTGTTGTTATTACTAAAAGCTAACAATGACACAAGGCTTCTGATAAGAAATGGTCCCCAGCAGAACCAGACACGGAATCCCCAGATAAGAAAGACCAGACGAGACCTGTAGAAGATATACCCGACCATTAGAAGATAGAAGAAGCAGATCCGGCTAGAAGAATAAAAGAGGTATATAACAGTATGTACTGCTATGAAAAGGTTTAACACCATATATTGCTTTTTTTATTATCAGCCCTGTCGGCTGGGGCTTTAGAATACACCGACTTACATTGTAAAATAGGAATCAAAAGGGATGCAGAGGTAGAAAACTGATCGAGAACCACTGATCGAGTAGATGATCCAAAAATTGCATCCCCCTGCATCATAATATCATTTCCTTTTCTCCCCGTTTAGTCTTATTCAAAAATCATTTCTGAATTCATTAACGATACCAGTGACAATGCTTTATTGATTTTGTGTTGGATATCTCTGTAAGGGCAGTCTCCCTTCTCTGAGGGTTTTTGGTAAATCTCCTGTGTCTGGAGACCCTAGTGTGGTCACGTGACACAGGAACCCAAGGAGGGAATCATCTTCTTCTGATGCCACTGAACAAGCCTGGACGTGCTTGTGACTTCTCTCCAGCAGACGCCACAGACACGACACTGCTCACAGTAAGTGGTTTCCACCTATTTTGTACATGAACATTACTGTGTATGTTGGGACTCTTGTGACTTTTTATAGTCTGGGGAACTTCGTTCCTCTATACATGTTATATTGAAGCCTTATAAACGTAACTAACGTGTTTGTCGTTTTTCCTAACCGAAGTGTTCAACATTGGGTATTTATCCTTTAGGTAACCCAATGTTTTATAAGAACCCGAGTTAATACTCGATGAACCTCTTATATCTCCATAACATCTTTGCTTCTATTTATAATGTACACATGTAATCGTATGAATTTATCTAACCTGTTCGCCACAGGTAGGATATGACACAAGGTCGCAAGTATGGAGCATCCAGCGACGATCAAACTCGGTATTCAATAGTAATGGATCTACGAGACTAGATTGCTAACTACGGTGGGACGCTCATCTAGACTTATAATCGTACTTGACAAGTTAACTTGTAACATAATTTTGATCTTGTGGTATATATATATATATATATATATATATATACACCTCCGCATAAGCAATTTCTTAAGCGGAGTTTAACAGGTGTTGAATTAGAGTTTTCCTTCTCCTAGACAGGTTGCTATACCAAGGTTGAAGAGCTTAGTCTGCCCTACTATGTACTCATAGTTGGAGGAGTATACTTAGATGCATACCTTTCCCAAGTGTATTAGCGCTATGTGAAATGCAAACAGTTCCGTCTAGTATTTGAACACGGGTCGATGAGTCCCTTTTCTACGACTCTAACCATAATGCCACACACCTCCATCTTGTGTTATAAGGGTTAATGACGGTAATTTACCCCACCCATTCGCTAAGGGCAGGATGAGACAAAAGTTCAGTTTTTAAGCGGAGGACAACTGGTTTGAATTTAGAGTTTTCCTTCTCCTAGACTAGTTGCTATGTTGACATTAAAGTGAATCCTATTATCTAACTGTAACAGGGGGTAGATAATTGGATGTATACCTTTCTGAAGGGTATTAGTCGAATGTGAAATGCAATCAACCTCGTTTAGGATTTGAACTCGGCTCAACGGGTCCAGTTATACAACGATAACGGTTACGCCACAAATGCTTCCATAACGACGATGATGTAATCCGGAGAGAACCACTTTAGTTCCAGCTTTCAGACTGGGATTCATTTGTGGTATCTGTTTATTTTCAGCTATTTTCATTTCTTTTAACAGGACGTATAAAAAGAAATAGAAAAAAGAAACGTCGTTAGGTCGAACGCCGTGATATTGGTCCCTCTAGGTTGTGAAATCGATTCGTCTAATTTCTTTCTTCCACTCTCAAAGTTCAACGATAAACTTTCTCGTGCCGCAATAATCTTCTAGCAGGCTTCCGTACACGCTCATTCACCACTTCGAAGCATCTCGCCCCCTTTTCAGTTGTCACATGTTTTATGTACGGCGATCTGAGAGAAATTTGCATTCGTCCAGATTTATCATAGCCACGTATATTGGCTTAGAAAACACACGTATTTAAATTATAGTGTCTAGGCAGTCGTACTTTTCGTTGCCACTCATCCTGCAAGCGAGACAGGTTTGCGCCCGCTTTGCCCCACGAGGCAAGCCTCTCTCTCGCTACAGTCCCGGTGATTGTTGTTGTTTCTTTTGTTTAGCCTTGCTCATCGGTTAAACTGACTTTGTGGTCGTACTATAACATTCTGTTTTGTTTGTCTTTATTTGGAAAACATACGCACATCTTACTCGGCTTTTACCTCGTAAATCTATTACCAGCCTCTTCAATTGTAATGGACTTTTCGTTGGTCAGAGTGATGATAACAATGATAAGAAAGTGGTAGAGAGAGAACGCTTTCTTTTTACATTTATTTCCTGATCCTAAAGCCTCCACCCCGCTCCACATTCTCCGGTGTCTTATGAACGAAGACAGCTAAGAAGATGTAACGGTAGTCTGACTCTTCTCAATCCTGACAAATGTCCTCATCTTCTCTGTATCAGTTTTTTTTTTTTTTTTAGTTTATAGCGTAACTCGAAGCTCCGGGGTCTGCTTTGATAGTGCGCTTTGTTTTTGATTCAGCATTCTTGGCAAATGAATGAAGACAGTTCGCCGGGGTGCAAGAACCGGAATGAAGAGGAAGCACAAACAGAGAAAGAGGTACGGCCATTGACGTTTGTATTAGCGGTCGTTTATCTGCTGTTTCATTGCGCGGGAAAGAAAATAAAACAGCTTTTAAGAACCATTAAATATATCTGTGTGCGTTCATTCTGACAGACAGGAATGACACAACACACACAAACACACACACACACACACACACACACACACACATACACGAGCCGGCATACGTATACACCTGAAGACAGCAATACTGTCAGTCGCTCACTCATTAAGTTACACGTGCGTACGTAGACGTAAACCTATATGCGTAGGAGTGCATACGCTCACACATTCAGTCGCTTGTATTCATTCACATACATTCATCGGCTTGTAATTAGATATGTACGTATGACTATATATATTCTCATAACCCGTTCTCACCATCCTCTTTCCCGCTTCACATCTATCTATATTTCTATCTATCTAACTGGCAAGCGCGCACACATGCATGCAATCGGAGAGGCAGTTTTAATATTAATTAATTGTACCAAACGAAAGATTGCATACACTTTGAAGTGTGAGTAAAAATCTGTAATATTTTATTATTTGAATTAGTATTCTCATATATATATATATATATATATATATATATATATATATATATATATATATATATATATATATATTATTATTATTATTATTATTATTATTATTAGAGACCGTTTCAAGGGTCCCAACTACAATTATTAAGACCCTCTTAGAAACCCTCTTTAAAATAATTGACTCTCCTATTTAAAATCAAAATTGATAAAAGAATGAGAAAAATTAAAAGGACTAACACACTACAATATACACCCACTGATGACGACAGAGGAAACAGTCGAAAGCGCTAGGGTTGATAGTATGGGATAAATCCTATACCAACTGGATCTTGACCTGAGAAAAATAACCAGAAGACTGGAAAACTACAACTGAACATCATGAAGAAATATTCCGTGTTATTCAACTATACCCTCCTACAATATATATATATATATATATATATATATATATATATATTAAATTTTACTTGAAGGCACTTACAACGCATGTATCGCATAAAATTCGATACTTTTTCTTATAGAAAATGAACTTGACAAGTAATCCCGGCAAAGGATGGCTCGGTGTGTAGAATACCGTACAGACTGTTTCGACTTTATTAAGTCTCATCAGCGGTATATACTAACGATTTCCCTCCGACAGAAATCGAAACCGGGACTTCAGCAGACACAGTGAAACACTAGTGAAACTTTTATCGCCTCGGCCACAGTACACAGCTGACCATCCTAGCGAAATCAAGCTTGTCAAGTGATACTTACACGCCTCTACCATAATAGGTAAGGGGGTGTTATATATATATATATATATATAATCCAAAAGTCCGGAGAAGAAATTCTTACGACATAGGAGTTTTTTTTAAAACAATCCCTGTCGCAGTTTGCCGAGCTCAATGTGTGCTCTTATTGTTAGAGTCACAGAGCAAATAATAAGTAAAAATATAACAAAAGACTTAGAATTTGTGCATTATAGTTTATTTCAGGAAGCTAACTCTCCCAAATCATCAGATGCGATTTCTGATGATTTGGGAGTGTTAGACACTTTGGCTAAGCTTCCTGAAATAGACTATAATGCAAAAACTCTGAGTCTTTTGTCATATCTTTTACTTATATATATATATATATATATATATTATATATAATATATATATATATGGAAAAAATGTGAAGAGGTTAATCCAACAGTATGCGGAGAAAGGTAGACATACACGGGATGTCATAGTAAATGGATGTTTATTGTGTGTAGTGGTATCGACGATGTCCCTTCTAAAACACTATATATATATAATATATATATATATGTGTGTGTGTGTGTGTGTGTGTGTGTGTGTAACTTTGTAAGTGTTCGGAAATTTATCAAAGGAAAGATTGCGTCAAAGTGCAAATATTTTTTAAACCTGATGCCAAATCTCAGAGACATTTGTAGACATGACGCAAACTTGCCAAAGCCTTGTGTCAAAAGTAGATACCCATACACATATTATGTAGCCATTAAGTATTGTTCCCCAAACATTTTCTACACAGACAGTATCTGTGTCTATATAATGTTTCTGTTATATTTTATTATTTAGTTATTTACGACCGGATTATATTCATCTATAATATCATGAATATATAAAGTAAGTAAATTCGTCGGTGTGGCCTAAAGTCGGTATCATACAGACAGCGAGGAAGTCAGCGCTAGACCAAGGAGATTATTTTAGCATATGAGGTGGAGCGCTACACCTACCAACAGATCCTTACTTTACCGCACTGATCTCTGTGCTACTCATACGCTGAGTTATCGAGTGTCAGTATCGAACCAGGAACCTTATGATTCCTAGCCGAACGCTCTACCGACTGAGCTAAACCGACCCCTTAAATGAAATAAAATGAATATATAAATTATTATATACTAGTAATAGTATATTAATATTATACTGATTGCACTAACCTTTTCCATATACGAGGTATGTCAGTAAAGTTCCAGGACTGGTGTTACAAAAATTTCTATCTACAAGCTATATGTTATCTCCTTCAATGTAATCCCCACTAAAGTCTTATGCACTTTCCCATCCTTCTCAGCCACACTTGCATGCACTCCTGGAATGATTCTTCCGGGTTTCTCCGTAGCTTTTTCGTCACGGCTTTTTTTTATGTCGTGCACATCCTCAAAACGGGTTCCCTTAATGACCCCCTTGGGCTTGGGGAAGAGGAAAAATCACATGAAGCCAGATCGGTTTAGTAGGGAGATTACTCCACTAATGTTTTCTGGGCCAGAAACTCTCGGATACTCAGGGCAGTGTGGGCAGGTGCGTTGTCATGGTGAAGCACCCATGAGTTGTCCTGTCACATCTCTCGCCTCTTCTCGCGAACTGAACGAAGCAACCACTGCATTATCTCTTTGCAGACATGATGGTTGATTGGCACTGTGGCAAGTACTCACAGTGAACGATGCCCCATCACATCGAAGAATGCGATCATTTTGGAACTTTTCTGACATACCTCGTATGTACAAACATATATTTAAAAATTCAATAGTCAGCCGAACATTTCGAAGCTCTCTGGTTTGGTTTGTTTTGTTTTACGGCATATCAACCTCAGTGGGTCATTTAATGCCGATAAAGTCTTAAAATAAATCAATTCTTAATGGATAATACATTTTTTTTATAAATACATTTTTCTATTAAACCCATAGATGGGACCCTAACAGGTATCACCACTCCGGGTCAGAGTGGACCAGGGAGCAATGGTGATGAACGGGTGCTCCACAATCCCCAAACTTCCAGAACTGGAACCTCACCATCAGATAGAGTTTAACGTCATTCCCAGGACATGTAGACCCGCAGCCACCGCCTTCTAGCACCCAGATGATAAAAAGGGGTTGGGGCTTGCCATAAGGGCAATAGGGTTGGGAAAATCATATAGGTGCTAGGGCTTGACGTGACCAGCCGATTGATCGGAGGGGGCTTCTCCGACCGCCCGTCTAGCCCAAGATAGGGCCAAAGTGGAGTATTGCAAGTCATGAACTGCTCATCCACCTGGGTTCTATCCTTAAACATCACGGGTCGCTACCCACGGCCAACAGGTGGCCTCATTGGGGGAGTCTTACCCCTCTACAGAGGTGCAGTCGGTGCATTCTAACGCCCCAGCCGACAGGGCGGTCGAAGCTCTCTGATGCATCACAAACATGTATAGGCAATGAACACTCAAACGCATTCTGGACCCTCTAAATAGTTGTACAAATACATTCTAGATATATTAAGAGAAGCATGATAAAGTTATCGAGACTAAATCTTTAAATCTCTTAAGTTTCAGAACTTAAAACTTAAATGAAGACATGTGCGCAGCTGTTAAACTTATACAAAATGTGATGGTGTCTAGAAATCTAAACTGGTGTCAAGATGTCTAGACGTGTCTAGAAATTTACATTTTGTACCGATGAGTCAATGCCAATTCCCGATACTTTTTAACGAATGGTCTCGATATTTGCTGAATGGCAATTTTTGGAAAGACACGTGGTTATGCAAGTGTATCACACTCCATACTCACCAAACGTTGGCCGGTGAGACGTTATATCATATTCTAAACTGCATATTCATCTCAAGTGTAAGATTTGAGGACATGAACGCTCTTAAATGAAACACAACAATATATATATATATATATATATATATATATATATATATATATATATATATATAATCTTAAGAGGTACTTTAGATGATGAAAGAAAAAAAAAAACGTTGGAATAACTGATTTGAATAAGACGAAGACTGTTTCGAAGAAAATTAACATAATTGATTGATTGATTGGCAGAATTTAACGGCATATCAACTCGTCTCAGGTTGTCTTATACCGAGAGGTCAGGAAATCAGTTTTACGTTCACATATATATTTGTGTAGTTGTTTGTTGTTGTTTTTTAGGTTTAAATATAAATCAAATTTAAACAAATCTATTTAACCTATACATGGGACACTAACAGGTACTAACAGGTGTGTGATCTTACCCATCTGCAGGTGTGTATGTGTGTGTGGGGGGTAGAGTCAAGTAGAAAACTAACATTTTATACATTGCTAATTTCTCTTGGCAAATATAGCTTCAGTCTCCATACTTTTTAAACGTGTCTTGTATAGTTACATTTTTAACGTGCCTCATATAGTTACATCTTATTGCTACTGCAATTGCATAAACATTTTTAGACGATCTATAGATTCACGAAAATTACTAAACATTATAGAAAGTCGTACAGATATTTTTGTCATCATGCATAGTCGCATAAATCTATACTAAAGCTCTTTCACATTTATTTTCAATTATTCATCGATGCTCATCTCCCTACGCATATATGTCTCATTAAAGAACGCACGTACACGAAAATAATCTAAACAGAAAATCACCCCCGTCAAAAGATTATTTGAAAAATCTCAACGAGAATCTCCAATGAGCCTACATTCTCCTGCTGACGCATTTCATCCCCCACATTACTAATTCTATGACCTTGGGGTTTGTTTTGTGACTGGGATATCCTTCTCATCAGTGCCAACAGAGAGTGTTCGAGTTCAGTTAAAAGCTAACATATTGTGTGTTGATTTTCAAGGTGGGTAGGCACTGTACAATTTGAAGCCTGATGGTGGCCAATCTTTACCTGCTCTTTCTAGAGTTTGTCTTTAGAGGGACACTATTCTTCATCTTGGTGGTGAGGCTCCGGTTTTGTAGCTATGAAAAGTGTGGAGTATCGCTTAATTAGTATTACTTTCAGGTTCACTCTGAGCCGGATTGGTAGCCGCTGTTGGGTCCCATCTATTGATCAAATCTATCTGTTTAAAAATTATTCGTAATGGATATGAATATGATTATCTATGAGAGCTACTTTCCGGATTTGCCTCTATAGGCTTGGAGCACAGCCTCGGAATCCACGGTTTTTTTTGGCCTACCTGTCCATGCTTGATCCTCATCAAGTGAAACCTCTTGAACCATCTGGTTCAAATGTTATTAATTGCTTCCGCAGTGATCAAATGCGTAGAGCATAATCTTTCGAATTAGTCAACGTCCCCCGTTTCTCTGTGGTGATTTCTAAACACATGGAGTGAAGCACGGCAAAACATGTCAGCGCACCAACTATCCCGATATTTACCAACCACCGCTGAACGGCTTGAACTGCTTCGACCACGTGACTTATGCACCGCAAAAATAGCATGCAAACTATCACGTACCAAAATTCGACAAAACTTTTAAGTCAACCTTGTATTTTATTCTTAAAATAGATCTCACCTAAATTATCTGTCGGGATTAAGGGCATTAGTAGTCAAGATAAAACCGGTTTCAAAACCGGCGAATCCTAACTCACCCTGAAAGTATTCGAAACTATTTATAGGCGTCAAGTATGGGCATGAAATAGAAACTTAGAGGTGCGTTTTATTAGATATCGTTTAAAAAAAAGAGGAAGTCGTATAAGCTTTATTTGTTTGGTTTGTTATTGATACTCGGAAGACAGATGTTTTGTAGGCTATTATATAAATATAATTTCTGATCTTTGACAAGTATTAGACTAGAATTAAAAAAAAGAAGAATTACATTACAAATTACTAGCGAAATATACAGGTATCCCTTGATTTTGAGAAGTTTGCTTTGCGCCATTTCAATATTTGAAAGACACGCGAGCAGATTTTTCCATATCCAAAATAGCGTAAAACGAAGAAGTGATTACGATTGATTTATATTGAGTGGACTTTTAGCGTTGATTTTGTTGGCATCCTGTCGTCTGTGAAATATGATGGAGTAGTGTCCATTTCTTTTTTTTTTTTTTTTTGAACTACGTAGCATGGGCGGGTTGTTTTGGAGGATGTGCTGTTGCACAAGCAGCAAATCCCCTCTCTCCACTCTGCCGCTGTGGCCAAAAAGAAAGGTAAGAAACCTCTGCAGTTTGGCAACGTCAGTGTCACAGGAGTTGCTGTGTAAAACTGAAATTATACATTACTCCACCTTAGAGATTCCGGCTCCGGATATTTTTTTATTGTGGTTTACTCCCCTGCCGTTCCTTGGGATTATGAACCTGCTCAGCAGCGATGGTTTTTAAGTCTGTCTCTTCCTGGTTCTAGATGGGTTGATGACCAGGGACAATTTGGTGGTTTATGGTTTATTTTATTCAGAAATCCCCACCAGACTACTGCGCAGATTGTGAGTATGGCAACGCGGTTTGGCCGTTACTGAACTAACTAAGTCTTTCTAATCTAGACCGGAAGGGGCCTTCTCCACCGATTCTCATGGTATCCACCGGAAGGAGGATCAGGATAAGGTTAAGCCGTGTCACTCAATTTTCAAAGCCTTCGGCTGCAACTTATAACAGCCATTTTGGTTCCTACACTACTGTAAATAAGTGTTAGGGTACTAACAATTATGTAACAGTCTTTCATTTGCTTTTATGTTTATGTTTGATCCATTTTTAATTTGTTACATTGTTAATCATTTTTAAATCAATTTTTCGATACATCATTGACTCATACCATTATTATATTTTCATTAGATCCTCCTATGGAAAATGAGGGGGTAAATCTTTCTAACCGTCACTCGGACAAAAATAGGATATAGATTTTTATTAAACTTTTGTCATTGCTGATATCTACAACTTTTTCTTATATAAAGAACGTGCACTCGAGCGTTGTACAAACTTGTTACACAATCATTGAGGTAGTCTAATCATTTTGTAATGTAGTGTAGAATATTCAAATTTTAATGCAAATGTTTAATTCTAGAGAAGAGTCATGGAAAATTACTCAGGTTGAGGCAGATATTTAGCCCTTATTTACATGTCGCATAAATTATTCTGATTGGTTTAGAATGTCATTTGATTGAAATAAGTGGGAAACTTGTGAAGTTGAATCAATGTGATCTTCCGAGCTGGATGCTAAGAATGAATTACTCAGTGTTCTTGTCCACGTTCATAAAATTCTTGGGAAATAAAATCATCAAAAATAACAATCGAAGTATTTGCGTTTATCAATAAGAACTAAAAACGATAAACTTGTAGATATACGACCCGGGAAACGACGCAGGAAACACCCCAGAAAACATGATGAAAAGACCAGAGAGCTCAACCCATCATAGACGCGATGACAAATCAGAAATAGGATATATAGATAAGAACATAAGAAATAAGAAAGTTATCTGATATATACATATATACAGACAGACAGACATACAGAATCTTTCTTTTACACATATTTACCAACTTCTTCGTACGAGTAGGATGTGACACATAGAAGAAAATAAGCTCCTTATTAAATAAATATTGGTTCTGTATTTATTTATGGGCGATTCTGTAGGCGCATGAATGAGCATTGATTTGTGATAGGTCACTGTATTTGGCTATCCCATAATATACATTATGAAAAACAGGATAGAAACCTTCATCGTCAAAGTTGGGTACTACCAATATGTCTAGAAAATCATCTCTTTGAAAGAACATGTGTCATCGATCTTCCTATATAATAGAAAAGTGCATCCAACTACATTCGCTTCGAGTTAAACTTACAGAACCAGAAAAGCAATAATATTCAAGTATCTTATTTATTTATCCATTTTCCTCATGTCTCCTGTTTTTCTCGAGGTTAATTATTTCACATAATGATGATAAGAATTCATCCCAAGTTGTTCTTTAATCTCTACGATTATCAGAACTTGTAATGATGTCATACAAACAGAATTATAGTTAATTGTTTTTAAGTGATTTAAACACATAGAATCCACTTATTTCAGAGATAGTCGGGATAAATGAGACGATGGCATGTGACGATCTGATCACATGTTTGAATTTTAAATATTTAGCTAACACCTCCACCACTCGCAGAAAGCGTCATCATCATCATCATCATCATCATCATCATCTACTGTATTTTGCCGCTTTAGTAAGTTTGGCCTACAGCAGCATTCAGTTTCATTTGAAGCCTTCCCTTTGCAAGGGTCCTTAGCTCCCTCGGCCACTTGCTGGATATTATTAGGTATTATTTATTTCCTAAACCGTTCAGCACTGAAAATCTGTAACAAAAATAAAGCAAGTATGATTTGAAAATATACTTACTGGTAGAAGCGGTTACCCAGCATTGACTGGGTAGAGGTAAACAAAAAAAAAAAAGACCCTGGTGTATTGATGTTTACTTTTGAGATTTACAAATACTAGACATTATTAAAAACATTTCAATGCTATTTATTTGGATATCTTTAATTTTTAAATATATCTGAATATAAATCAAATCTTCATATTTTTGCACAAAAGCAAGAACTGGACATATCTAATATATATATATATATATATATATATTTACTTTGTCATTAATTGTTTAAATTTCGTAGTTTCATCCGACATATATACATACACACACACCAACTGCCCTTATATATGTATAAATGATAATGAATTTTGCATAGAGGTGTACTTATTTTTGGACCGGTACATATTCATATATTGAGTACAGTATGTTAATGCAGTAATATTTACTAAACTATAATAAATATAAAAGATGAATTATAATTAAAACGTAAAGTCAGCAGAATGGACTTTTTTGGTATCAGCCAAACAGCGACGTAGGCTATTCTATTTTCGCTAGCATAGAGAGATTTTTTACTGAAGTGGAGCGCCACACATACCATCAGCAACCAGATTGTTTACCTCACATACGAGGTTACCCATGTCGTGCTACTGATGCACTGAGTTAGCGAGACTGTTAACGAACCCGAAACGTTGTGATTCCTGGGCGAATGCTCTACCGCTGAGATAAACCAGCACATTTTCTATAAAGTATGATCTAATACAAAATAAATATAATATAAACTCCAGATATCTTTGGTCGAGAAGAAATAGAAATAAAAAAAATTAGGGGATACGAGGTGCTCTCGAAGTAATTTTGACTACATAAAAGAGAGACCTTTGTCTTGAATTCAGAGATTCCCGGTCGACATACCAATGTTAAAGAGCCCAGTACGCTGTATTATTACCTACAGTTGGAGGGAAAATGCTTCAATTCATATTGTTGGGTTGTCTTTTGCCTGGAAGTGTTATCTTCCCTCTGGGTTCCCGTTTTTGACCACCAGGGTTTTTTTTATTAAACACCTGTTTTGGAACTCTCGGCTTCTTCTTCTTCTTCTTCTTCTTCTTCTTCTTCTTCTTCTTCTTCTTCTTCTTCTTCTTCTTCTTCTTCTTCTTCTCACGGACATGGGTTAGACTTTTATGTCTACACCCTTCTCGTATGGGGACTTCTGCCCCCAACGCAACGCTAGTAAGTGACATTGCCCTATGGACTTTCCATAACTACCCATTACTTCTATATGTACATTTAGGTATATCTTGTATACCTCCTTATTGTATCTCTATTAATGAATGTGTCCTTTTTTTATATCTTCTTTGTATTTCTGTTATATGTATTATTTCCATGTGCTTGTATAAAAGTCCTTTGTGTATCTAACACTCGTGTCGGAGTTGTTTTGTTCAACTTATTATAACTTTGAACCTTACAATACCTTTCTCGATGATATTGGTGCTATGGGAAATGCAACTAGCCGCGTCGAGGATTTGAACTCGTTTCGACGTACTCCTTTCCTACAACGATATCCATTACACAGTTCACGCCCAAAAAAAGAATTACAATTTGGAGAAAAATGTATGCATCTACTTATGGTCGATACTATACATATATGTGTACATAGTTTTCCTTTACAAATAAACAAATACATGGACACGATAAAATTTGGCACGTGTGTATTTTTTATTTAACTTTTAACTTTAAACTGGTATTAGTTTCAATCATCCCAAAGTACGCGTATCAAATATGTTCAAAAACTAGACTGATGATTGTTTTAATAATGTTAAATATTTTTCTAAGCATAAACATTAAACTTGCCTTTTAATCGAGGTCGTAATTGATGACCTATAAATAATTAGGAACTTTGGACTTTTTACGATTTATATTTTATATCAAATATTATTGAAATAGTTCAACCAACGTATTTCTACGAGCTGAATGTGTCCCGCGAGACGGGATCTGCCCACAAACATTATATATAATAGAATAGTTTAGAAATACGACTGAAAAAGAAAAATGAAAACAGAGTTGTTGAAATGAACAATTTAATGGTATAATGACATGTTTAGGATATTCGGCACCATCAGATACTAGAAAATCATATTTTTGGGTTTGCACTTTTAATAATGTAAAGGAAAAATTATTGTGTCATGTTAAGCAAGTACGCACGCACATATGCACGCTCGCTCCCACGACCGCACGCGCGCGCACAAACACGCACACACGTGCATTTGGGGACTGGCAGTTTTTCGTCTACGTAATCATTGCACAAAAATAATCGCCAAGACTACTGGTCCGATGATCGCGAGAAACTGGCAGTCACTAAGCACCGGTGACTATATGTTTACGATATTCTAACATATCTATATCAATATTGAACATGCTTCATTTATAAATATAGCAAATTATATATATATATATTATATATATATATATATATATATATATATAATATAATTATATATATATATATATATATATATATAATATATATATATACTCACAACCAATATATATGTGTGTGTGTGTGTGTGTGCACACACTCACAACCAATTCTTATGCCATTCACCATATGTACATGAATCACTACATCTTCAAACCCAGTATATTAACACCTAACACCAGTGACATCATTATGAGAAACTATCTGCGAGAAAAGGAAATCTACTACTACCAACCTCTGCTAAAATTATTCACGACCTCCTAATTCACCAGTATGAAAATGTTCACCATTGAAGCAAGAACTCAATCCTACGTCCCGAAGAAGGTCTAACAGACTGAAACGTTACAACGGCAACATCACAATAAACATCAATTTCATACAACATCCCGTGTTTGTCTACTTTTCTCCACACACACACACACACAGACACACACACATATATATTATTTTTTGTTAATTTTCGTCATACAACGTGTGATAGCACGTGCGATACCTTGCCCTCATCAGAGCAGGGTATCGCACGTATCCACTCAACACACACAGACACACACACATTATATATATATATATATAATATATATATATATATATATATGATGACGACGACGATAGAATATATGTTTGCAAGATATGAAACGGGTGGGGAATTTAGGACGTAGGACAGGAAAAAAATAGAAATAGGAAAATTAAATGAGAAATAAAAGAAATAAAAATGATTTTTTTCATTTGTTTTGTCTTTTATACATTTATTTGTTTATTGGTTTGTTTGTTTCATGCTAATTTGTGTGGGCCACGGAGGAATTAGTTTTTTGTAATGAAAGCACGGTTGCTCCAAATCTTTTTAGTCAGATTCCTGCCCTGATGAGCTACTAAGCGAAACTATTTGTAGGTATATCTGACTCATTAAGTTTAACTTTATATATAGATATAGATATATACCGACTGGTTTCTGATTTGACTCGAACGTAAAAACTGAAGCTAAGCAGGCAATTGACATATCAACTATACCAGCGTAATTCTACTTGAATGTCAATTAACTTTGAAATCTAAATTGGGTAAGGCGCACAGATATTACACTGCAAAGAGTCGAGGAGCGGCACACTGATTTCTAGGTAGACCGCACTGACGCTGAAAGTTACAATTGTAACTACAGTCATAATTTATGTTAATAAATCCTTACAATAATAAATAACTGATTAAATGAAAATTTCGTATAAAAATATCAGCTAATATCTATGTATCAGTTTACGGACATTTTGATCCACCCACGTAATGAACAAATCAGTCATCCCTTACTAAGCCAAACATAGTTTTAAATATCAGAAATAATGTAAGTCAGCTAAATTTAATCTCTTTTGGTTTTGCCCATTGAAAGGAATTAAAGATCTTTTTACATTAAAAGAAAACACACTTGTATTTGTAGACACTCAAAATAGATTTTCATATTGCTATTAACAGTCATTTGTAATTACTTAAAACATGTTTGAATTTTGGAATTAATAGTGTTTTGTAATTATTCAACAAATTCTGTCTCTATTAAAACCATACATACAATTACAAATCATTAGGTATCACCAAAAATCGGGTCACGAGATCAGTTTAGGCCATATTGAATAAACGAAAGGAAATATTTTTGAAGTTTGTTTTTTAAAAATCTCGCAAAAAAAAGTAACGATCATACAGAGTTGTTATAACAAAAAAAAAAACCAGTTAATTCAAAGATCAAGTTATACGATCTTGAAAAATAAATAAAACAGTTCGTTTTACTTGCAAATGGATGATTTTTATGTAGAAACCGGGACTGCAAATTTACATATCTATCTTTGACAATTATACATTTAAAGGTATGGGTGGCTATATTCGACATAATTGTTTTCTTGTGCATATTCAATAACCGATTATTGGTTTTCAGCGATTTTTGAAAGAGTTTTTTGTGGTAAGTTCAGAATAACTCCGGAATATTTTTTTAGTTGAACTTATATTGTAACTGAAGCAAAGAAAAGACAATAAGTAGTACAAATGTTGTCAGTTTTGCTCTTCCGTATATTATAAGAATCAAACATTACTATTCAGCAATAAAAAATTACATCTTAAAAATATTGATATATCGTGGATCGGACAAATTTTTAGTTCACCTGAATTCTAAGATTCAGTGTTATATGATATTTAAATTTAAAAATTCGATTTGTACACAAAAAAAGATTTTTAAACATTATTTAAGCATACAAAAGATTTAAAATCTCTTAAAAATCAATTTCTTTAAAAAAAGATTTTTCTTGACTATTTAATAGAATATAGTACATATCAGTTAAAAAAGCAAAAAAAAAGTTTTCAAATAATAATATTATGACATTTGTTAACACTTTTTATTTCCGAATTCATGATTTTTTTTCTACCGCCTTGAATGTTATACAACTCTATTGATATACTTATTCAGACTCTTATCTTCATAGAAAAAAGTAAAAACCGTTTTCTTCCGGTTCATTTTTTTCATATCTCACAAAATAAAATAGGGGTAGACCTCGTAAAAAAATATTTTCCCTACTATATTTTAGGAAAAAAACTATTTCAGACATATTCTCATCAAAAGAAAAGCAATTCTGGAAATTTTCGTGAAAATCGGACCATTAATTGATTTTTCATAGAATTTTTTAAAAATCCTCTTGTCGTAACTTGTTTTTGGCTACGTTAAATTTCAGTTGATTTAACGCTGCAAAAATGAAAACATTATTATTCAGTCATAATTTTCATTATTTACGTAAGTTGAAATTTTTTTTAAATCATCAGGAGTTTTTTTATTGTTTTTTCTTTCGAATGGACTATAAAAAAAAATTCAAGATAATATAAACCTTTATGCAAGTTTCATTGCGTGGTACCTACTAATCATTATCCGGATCAAGGCGTGCGGATAGCACGGATTCCTTTCATACCCACACCTAAACACACACACACACGCACACACACACACGCACACACACACATTCACTTACACACACACACACACACACACACACACACTCACACACACACACACACACACACACACTCTCTCTCTCTCTCTCTCTCTCTCTCTCTCTCTCTTCATCAGTCTCTATTGACCATTGGTCTTTGCAAGTCAACTCGACGGCATCCATTGTCCGCACTGTGCTAATGTATGTATGTTTTAGCTGTTCGGGCAACACTCCAGGAATACAGTATTAGTCTGGGGTCACCAAACTACAACCCGCGGGCCGGATCCAATTCACGAAGGCATTTTATCAGGACCGTCGACGGTACTTGAATTTGTTTGTTAAAACGTACAAAATTGAAATATGTGAAATCAAGACATCGAACGAAATTTGAAAGCAATTCTTTTGATTAGATGTAGCGATTCCAAATCAAAAATTGACGATATCTTGAAAATCAAACTTCAGTTTCACAAATCTCACTAAGCCTTTCTGCTAATGTTTCGTACTTTGATAATGTTTTGAAAATAAATATTTTGGTTACATTTTTTTTTTGTATCTTACGCCACTCATCCATTAATATAAAATGGAAAGATAAATCTTGTTTAACATCTTTTTCTCAGAGTTTTCGTTCTAGCTAGCAAGTATTGAACACAATAATAATGTGACCCGCGCTCATTATTTATCAATTATCCGACCCAACTTTTGGTGATCCCTGATCTAGCAGTATCAGTAATTCTATTAATGATACTGCTAGAGCTTGGGAGAATTCCCGTGTTATTTCATTAAAGGTATCAGATTCTCATACTGTTGATAACCTACCAATAGCAGTTCATGCTTTGCCTATGCATGTGTTGACATCACTTTCAGTTGACGGATATTACTAACAAGGTATATGACCTGGTCTACTATTTTCAGAGACTTAGCATTTAATGAGAACATTGTACCATCGTTATTAAAACACATAAACTCTGATTTATGTGTGTTTACACAGAGACTAATGGCCCTTGCTGATTGCCCAAACTATGCAAAAGGAATTCGGCTTGAGGCTCGGTAAAAAAGAGACATTATAGTAGGTCCGGCTTAGCTCAGTCGGAAGAGCGTCCGACTAAGAAGCACGTGGTTCGATAGCGGCCCTCGCAAACTCAGCGTATGAGTAGCACAGGGATCTGTGCGGTAAAGTAAGGATCAGGTGGTAGGTGTGGCGATCTACCTCAGGTGCCAAAACAATCTCCTTGATCTAGCGCTAGGGAAAAGGGAATATACTCCCTCGCTGTCTGGCGCGACGATTTTACTTTTACTTTCTATGTGCGTATGATTGGGTCCGTATTACTTAATGGGCTTCTCCTATGAATTAAACAAAAACTAAGCTCATGAATTATTATTATAAGAGTTGTAAAGAATGCAACTGTCATGTCGGTAAGTTACACAATGCATGTCAGTTCGGTGGGTTGACAAAGGATATTTAAGTTTCAAATAACTATTTTAATGCAAATAATTTGCACAGAGTTATATGATTTCAAGTATTCCTATCAATATTAACCATTTGGATATAATTATATGATTTCAAGTAATTGTTTAATTTCAGTAATACTAATTATATATACTGCCACCCCGAGGGGGTCGTGCATCATCGTTTGAAATGGACCCAGTGAACTGAGTTCAAATCCTCGACGAGGCGGTTAAAGTTTCAATATAGCACTAATACAACTAGGTTTGGTTTGGTTTGGTTTGGTTTACGGCATATCAACCTCAGTGTGTCAGTTAATGCCGACAAAGATTTAAAATACATTCGTCCCCAATGGATACTCAATTCGTTTTATAAACACATTGCTCTATTTAACCCAAGATGCTACCCTGTTACGCAGGCACACTCGTTAGGGACGACTACTGCACAAGCCCTTCATATGTCGGTGATTCTACAAATGTGTCCACTACCGACATCCTGATCATGTGCTTCCCGCCAATTCAGCGATTGTGCCCACGGTCCCTCAATGGAGCGTTATAGAGAATAAAGCCAATCGATGAATAAATCCCGGACGAGCCCCCAATTCTGTTACGCAGGCACACTGGTTAGGGACGACCAGTGCACCTCCGCAACATTAAATAACAAAAAAAATGCATAAGGTCCCAGATGTAAAAATAGATAATACAAAAGGGATGGGATTCAAGACTTTTCTCTCTGCCCCCGTAAAAGGTTAGGAGACCGATGAATGGCAATAACGCTGAATGACGAAGAACAAACAGGTTTTCTTATAAACACACGAACGTTTATTAACATTTAAATACAAATCATTATAAAAAAAGGTAAGTACATATATACAAATATACATGTAATCAGAGGGGTGAAGTTAATATATGATTCGTGTTGTCAAATGAGTGGGCGAGCAATTGAACATATCAACATTACATAAAATATATGACAGACAATAGGGATTTACAGAATACAAAATATTATATGTTTTTATTAACTCACTGTGACGTTGTAACCCGAAAGAATGTCCTTTTATTAAATTGTTAATTTCCTTTTGCTTTTTTTATCAACGGTGATTCGTTTCTTCCTTCCAAAATGAATTAACTTTAATTCATGGTAAAATGTCTTTAATTCTTCCACCCTCCTGTCTTCTGATCCAAATATCGAATTTTTTTTGCAGAGCGGTCGTATCCTAGTGTTGTCTATCGGGTGGTTCCTTCAACTGTGTGTTGCTTGCGCGTTTTTTCGCGCGAAAAATCCTTCTCAGTCGTCGTCAGAGCAACATCCTGGGGTAAAGTGTACTTTTAGGGTTACGGGGTCACAGTTGAAATCTACATGCATACTTTCTCTATCACCTGGAGGAAGAGTACAACTGTCTTCTAGGTACATAGACAGTAGTAGACACGTTAACATTATTTCGTAAAATACAAAACCAATTGAATCTTACTTCCTTTGCTCGCCTACGCATCTTTGGGTTTTCTTTTTTTTTCTTTCTTTCAAATAAAGTTTTCTTCTAATTCTAACATATGTATACTGGTTGATGTACCAGTGATATGTCACACCCTAACAGGTACTACCACTCCGGGTCAGAATGGACCTGGGAGCAATATGGATGAAGGGGTGCTCCACATTCTCCAGATCTCCAGAACTGGAACCTCGCCATAAATTAGAGTTTAACGTCATGTCCAGGATAAGAAAACCCGCATTCACCGCCTTCTATCCCCCATATGATAAAAAGGGTTGAGGATTGCCATAGGGACAATAGTGTTGAGACAATCATATAGGTGCTAGTGCTTGACCTAACCAACTGATTCATCGGAGGCGGCCTCTCGGACCGCCTGTCTATTCCAAGTGATGGCCTAAGAGATGTGTTGCATGTCATGGACTGATCATCCACCAGGATTCCGTCCTCAGGCATCACGGGTCGCCCCATACTGCCAACAGGTCGCCCCATTGGGGGAGTCTTACCCCTTTGCAGATGTGCAGTCTGTGTACTCCAAAGCCCCAGCCGACAGAGCTAAATACAAATAGGAAAAGTATTAATACAAAATTTATAATCCAACCTATGGGTAAATAATGACGCGTAATACACTTTTTAAGTTTGGTATAGCTTCCGGTCAAGGAGAAGAAAAACTCGGAATTCAAACTATTTGTACACTGAGTAAAAAGTGGACCTTCTTCCGCATTCTACTCATTGTGAAGAGGTTGGGTAAATACAACAAGTGTGAGTCAGAGTTGACATGGGAAGGATGGCAAGAAACTCACCAGATTTCCGGAAATTGAGCCTCTCCACCGGATGCAATTTCGTGTTATACCCAGAACAACCATGGCTTGCAACGGGGTTACCATTTTACCGGGATGCAGTCGACAGGTTACGTAAATAGTTAGGAGTTGGATTGTTTTGACACTTGTGCTGAAGTCCACCACTTAAACGTATAGACTTGTCGTGGACATGTGGATTAAACCCAGCCAACCAACAGCTCAAATACGTGGTTAGTAACCTATTTAATCACCGATATAGAAAACTGCTCTTTTGCGAGTATGGGCCATTGACGAACGAACCTGCAACCCAGGGACTTTACTCAACGCAAGGATTTTAGCCAAGACTAAGGTATACTGAGGAACAACCAAAGGATTCTACCCAACACTAAGGGACACCAATGAACAACCAGAGGTTTGTTCACTAAGGATCAGCCTCTGCTTAACACAAGGGATCCCCACTGTAAAGTGCACTCACTTGAAGCCTAAAAATGGCCACAAAATCGTAACATTTCCTTGAAAAAATCCTATTCCCTTTTTTTCTCTTTAAGAACATTCGATTCTTCATAAGTAAATAACAAACTGAAAGACGGAAATAGAAATTTCGTTCCATCACAGCTATAATGGGGGCATTTCTTTTGATGTTGGCCGAGAAATTGTATTCCTTGAAGTCAAGCGGTTTAACTGTGTTATACATCGCCGGTGACAGAAGTTTCGCAGCTGCAACTCTTGTGGTGTGGCCAGTCATCGAAACCGTGCGGAAATATGCTTTCAAATAATTATAGCCGTAAACAGAGAAAAGCGACACCTCCGCGAACTTTATGTCCGGCTGGTTGTTAATTATTACATAGGTGTGTCTTAGAGGATGCAGTCTACTAGTACACAAGGGAAAGTAAAAATAATAGAGTTAAGAGGATGAAGGAAAAGAAGAAGGAAATAAAAGATGCAAAGAATTAATGAAAGAAAAGAAAGAAAGAGAATTGATGTAAAGAAAGAAAGAAAAGAAAGAAAGAAAGAAAAGTTCATAAGAGACAAAAAACTTTTTAAAAAGAAAAGCAAGGAAAAGAAAAGAGGGAATATGAAAAGATCTAGCATAAAAGAAAAAAAAAGAAGTAGATAAAAAAAGAAAGAAAGAAAAAAGAATGGAGATATAAAGTATTTGTGTAAATGCAAAATTAATAGAAGAAAGAAAAAGGAATAAGGAAAGAAAAGATGTAAATAATTAAAGTAAGACAAGAGAGGAAAAGGAAGAATGGAAATTTATATAAAGAAAGAAAGAAAGAAAGAAAATAAAGAGAAGAAAAGAATGAAAGATGATTAAAAAGAAAGTACCGTGGTTAAAATAGATAAAGAAAGAAAGAAAAGAAAGAGATGAACACAAAGAAAGAAGAAAGAGAGGAGATCATTAGAAGAAAAAAAGAGATGAAAAGAAAGAGGGTAAAAACAACGAAAGGAAATCAATGAAAAGAAATAAACAAGAAAGCAAAGAAAGATGAATAAAACATGGAAGTGAAGAGATAGAAAAATACAAAATTAAACCAAGAAAATGAAAAGAACCAGCGAAAAAAGAATGAAAGAAAAAATAAAAGCAAAAAAAAAAAAAAAAAAAAAATAGACAAGAAGAAAGAAAAGAAAAAGAAAATGAAAATCGGTAACAAAAAAGAATGAAAGAAAGGGGAAAGAAAGAATGAAATAACGAAAGAAAAACAAGTGAAAAAAAAAGAAAGACGATGAAAAGAAAGGAAAGAAAGAAAATAGCTATAAAATAAGAACTGGGATAAATTGAAAGCAAGAATAAAATTTAAAAAAAAACGAATGAAAGAAATAAAGAAATAAAGAAAGAGATTAGAAAATATAAAGAAAAAGAAAGGAAAGCGATGAAAAGAGAGTAAAAAGAAACAAAGATTATGAAAAGAATGAACGACAAAAAGAAATAATGAAATAGAAAGGTAATAAAAGAAAGGAAACAAGATGAAGGAAAAACAATGAAAAAAAAGAAAACAGAAGAAATATAATAGAAATAACTAACAAAAAGGGGGAAATAAAGAAAAGGGAAGGAGATGAAAAGAAAGAAAAAATTTGAAGATAAAACAGACGAAGAAAAAAAGCAAATGAAACATAATGGAAAGAACGAATGAAAAAAAAAGAAATAATGAAAATAGAAGGAGATAAAAAGTAGGAAGAGAAAATAAAGAAGGGAACCCCCCCCCCCCAAAAAAAAAAAAAAAAAAAACAAAAAAAAAACGAAATAATGAAAGAGGTAGGAGATGAAAAAATAAAGAAAGATAGTGGAAAGAACGAACAAAATCAGAAAACATAAAAAGAGAAAGACATGACCACCCCCCCAAAAAAAACCCCCAAAAAACCCCAAATAAACAAAAAAGTCAAAGAAAAAAATAAAGGAAGAAATAAAAACCTAAATTGTTAAAAAGGAGGGAGATTAACAGAAAGAAAAGAAAATGAAAGATGTACAAATAAAGAAAGAAAAAAAAAGAAAAAATGAAAGGAAAGATAAAGGTAAAGGAAAATGCGCGAGAGAAAGAGAAATCATATTGTAGCAAATAACGATGTGAGTGCTGAAAAAAATGAGGATACAGTTTGTTTGTTTTTTTATTTAATAGCATATCAACCTACGGGGATTATTTAATGCCAAAGGGATCCTTGTAGAAGAACAATAGGGTTACTATTTAACCCATGGCTGGGGTTTTTACCTTTCCGAAGGATATTTGTCCGAAAAGTAAACGTAATAGCGTGACTGGAGTTCGAACTCGCTTACTACGATTCTATTGTCCAGCACATTAGCCACTATGCCACGGTGACTCCTATAAGGATAAGGTAACACGTATAACAGAACGTAAAAAAGAGGAAATAATAGTAATTGTTCTGTTTTCCAACCCAGTGCGTGGACACAGCCACAGTAAAAATGATAAACAAGTAAGTTAATCGCTCGGAAAAACTATCCTTCCTTCTCGTTATAATTCCTAGGATTGTTATTATAAAGAAATAGTGAACTTCCTTGCGTAATTCCGTCAGATATGTAATTCCCCCCATAGATTTAGAGTTTCCTATGAAACAGTAGACGCGTATATGTTTGTGTTTATGTATTTAGTTTTAAGGTTAAGTTGTAGGCGGCACATTAAATGAGGCGGTGAGTGGATTATGCATGGTCAGCTGCTGTTGTAAGCGGTTAGGAAATGACTGGTAGTGTTAATTAGTAGTAAAAGTTTTAACAGGATACAGCGCCCAGTGCCTGATACATAATATTACTGGATATTTGTAGTGATGAAGTCAATATTTAATAATCGATTTGTGTTGACTTGTTTTGGTATTGATAGAGTTTGAGTTCATCACAGGTAGAATGTGGTAAAACACATTAAAACATAAGCAAATATTCACAGAAACAAATATGTACACACTGACAAATACACACATAAAAATGTAGTTCTTGCACGTTCAAGCCTCGCCAAAACATTTTTATTTCAAATGCGTCTTCTGTCCTGTTGATGAGGCTTAGACAACGCTGACTGTATTCCCGGCAGTGGGTAAAGACCCCAAAAAGTGTGTATCCTGGGTATGGCACTAAACTGTTTTTGGTGTGAGGCTCCAATTTTGGAGGTCTGTGGAGTGTGTAGTACCCCTTCTTTGGCATTATATCCAACTCCGGAGTGGTAGAACCTCTCTCTCTCTCTCTCTCTCTCTCTCTCTCTCTCACAACACACCACACACACACACTCTCTCTCTCTCTCTCTCTCTCTCTATATATATTATATATATATATATATATATATATATATATATATATATATATATATGAAATTGAATCACCACGACCAGAAAATTCGGCAAACACCGTGTGTGACAGGGGGGAACACTGGACAGCAATTTCGACCTTATTTGCTCTCCTCAGCACTTAAGATCGAACCATGACGCACACGGTGTTTGCCGAATTTTGATGGACGTTTCGTTATATTAGTTTGATTCCTCCGCTTCCTGTTTTGTGAGGCAGGCGTGAAAGATTATAGTTAGTCTAGTCAGTTTCCAGTTGTCCACCAGCCGAGACTTGTTAGCTGATACTCACACAACGCGTGGTTAAGTGATTTAGACTTAAATTAAATAAAGTGTTGATCTACTGAAGAAATGTCTTGCGTTGTTAATTAACAACCAGGGCATCTCGACAACATCTTAAGACAAAACAGAGCAACCAGATAGCAGAGGATCGACCAATAGACAAAAATCTACTAAGAGAGATAAATACTAGCCAAGTAAGAAAAGGTGCTACTCAGAGTCGTAAGAAGAAATACCAGAAATATATGCTACAAGAAAAGATCTGACACTAAACTGAATATGATGGTGATGCTAGTGATCTGGATAGCTGGTTAACACAAAGTACCTCTTTACTGCCATTACTCTCAAGCCCAATTTGATCCGTGTAGGGTCTCCGGCCTTGTATACCCGGCCTCGACTGGGGGTCCAGTGTGCTTCGGCCACTGGAACAGGGTAAAGTACAAATAATAGCGTCGGTCCCAGGAAGCTACCCACCATGGGGGAAGTTGAAAGAAAACTAAAAGATGGACAAATACCTGGACATTGCCAGATAATTGAAAAAGCTGTGGAATATGAGGGTGAAAGTGATAATAATTGTAATTGGTGCACTTGGAACGGTCCCAATAGACTTGGAAAAAAGACTAAAGAACCTGGAAATCAGAGGGAGAATTGATACCATCTAGGCTACTGCATTACTGCAATCGGCTAGAATACACAGAAGAGTCCTGGAGACCGAGGAGACTTGTTGTCACTTAGACTCCAGTGAAATACCATCAGCTAACGCTGATGTGAAAAACTCAAATGGATTGAAAATAATAATTGGGACTGCGAGGTACAGACGGATCACCTAATCCCGCCAAGAGAACGGACCTAGTATTAATCAACAAGAAAAAGAGAACCTGTCACCTCATGGATTTGCAGTCCCGGCCGAACACCGAATGAAAATGAAAGAAAGCGAAAAGATAGACTTTGACAGAGAACTGGGGAAACTGTGGAACATAAAGGTGAAGCTCGTACCAATTGTAATTGGTTCCCTTAGAGCGGTCCATAAGCCTCTAGAAAAGAATTTAGAGGAATTGAAAATTAGAGGAAGAACCGAGACTATCCAAACTACAGCACTGTTGGGGTCGGCTAGAACACTCAGAAGAGTCATTGAGACCTGAGGAGATTTGCTGTCACTCAGCCTCCAATGAACCATCGGCTACGGCAGGTGTGAAAAACTCCGTAATAATAATCCCATCCAGAAAAACAAACTTAGTATTGATTAACAAGAAAAAAACTTATTAACTGGTATATTTGCAGTCCCAGCAGATCGCAATGTGGAGATGAAAGAAAATGAAAATAAAAACTGCAAAATATGAGGTGAAAGTTATACAGATTGTATTTGGTGCTCTTGGAACGGTCCACTAAAGTTTAGAAACAGACTAGAGAAATTTGGAAATCAAGGAAGAATTGAGACCATCGAGACGACAGCATTGTTGCGATCGGCTAGAAGAGTCCTAAAGATCTTAGGAAATTTGTTTTCCCTTAGATTCCAGTGAAAGACAATCAGCTTATACAGGTGTGAAAAAAACTCACAGGGGTAAAATAGTTATTTGCTAAGGTAGCTTAGATATGGAACAAAGGCAGAAGAGGCCCCCAGTGAGAATCGAACTCACTAACAATTCACTGCAAATCTAGCCTGCTAACCATTACACCACGTGATGTGTCCTTCACAGGGGTGAAATATAATAACGTTTGGTGATGATAATGATGGCGATGATATCTAGTTTATAACTAAACTTTGTATGCATTTCTGGGTACAAGTTTTTGACCTGACTGGGTTGGCCGGATCACAACCAGAACATTGTTGATAAAATTGCAGACTATTTTCAACAGGATATTACTCGAATATTTCAACTCTTTGTTGTAGGTCAGAGTTTGCAAGTGCGAGAGATATGCGCGGCCACTTAGGACAAAAGCGAAACACAAAACATAAAAGAAAAGAAATCACATATATTATATAAGAAACTATTACAATGAATTGTAAAAAAAAATAATATACACGTCATAGTTTTTGACAGTGAAAGGAATCCGTCATTACTACTACTACTACTACTTTCTTCTTCTTCTTCTTCTAAGTTATCACATCATGCAGTAACCTTAGCAAGCTAATCTCACACATCTATTTCTATTGAATAGCGGGTTCGATCCTTGCTGAATGCCATATAATTTCGACCACGTGTCACATTCGATTTAACAGGTTGGGTGAATATCTACTACTACTACTACTACTACTACTAATACTAATAATAATAATAATAATAATGTTTTCAGGGTTTGTTCAAAACAGTAGGCAGCTTCCTTAAGTAGTACCCATCTAGTTTTTTTTCCATGAGTTTCGGTAAGTAGTATCTGTCATTAGTACTACTACTACTACTACAACTACTATCACATCATGCAGTAACCGTTTGCAAGCTAGTCTCGCACATCTATTTCTATTGAATAACGGGTTCGATCCTTGCTGATTGCCATATAATTTCGACTACGTGTCACATTCGACCCAAGGCGAACAGGTTGGGTAAATATCTACTACTACTACTACTACTACTACTACTAATAATAATAATAATAATAATAATGCTTCCATGATTTTTTCAAAACAGCAGGCGGCTTCCTTAAGTAGTTCATATCTAGTTTTTTCCCCATGTTTCGGGAAGTGGTATCCAAGTGGTACAAATCAAATCAGCTTATATTTCAGCAATAACAATTATGAATATTTAGCAGTAACAAATAAGTACTCTCCATATATAATATATATATATATATATATATATATATATATATATATATATATATAATATATATAATAGAATAAGTAAAATAAATCTAAAGAATGAAATAGGAAGATAAGGTTATTAAATAAATAAATAAAATCAAAGGGAATAAGGGTGGTCTTTACTTGGAATCTTGAATAGATTGATTTAACCGTGTCCCCTAATAAATGCCCAACAGCAAAATATAAACTGGGCTTTCATGTTAATTTATGACCGACTGCCAATTACCTTCCAGAATGGTATACACAGAGGAAACAGGACAATAAAAAGAAAAACAATCTGTTTTCAACTGACTTAAGAATAATAAAGAATTCATCATTTGTCATCTGATGATTGGAAGGGCTAGACATTTTCTCTAGGATTCCTGAAATAGTCTATAATGCTAAAAACCTTCTGTTATAATTTTACTAATATAATTTTGCTCTGTGAATCTGACAATAGGAACACACATTGAGCTTTGCAAACCACGACACTTGTTAAAAAAACTTCTACGCTGTAAGGAAGATTTATTCTCCGGATATTTGGATTATATATATACATATATACATATATACATACACACACAACACACACACACACATATATATATATATATATATATATATATATATATATATATATATATATATGTGTGTGTGTGTGTGTGTGTGTGTTTATATATGAAATTTCATTTTGGCACTTAATCTATATAAAAAAAGTAAAGTCGTCGGGACGGCTTAATGAGAGCATACAGCGAGGGAGTCTATCCCCTTTTCACTAGCGTTAGACCAAGGAGATTATTTTAGCGTCTGAGGTGGAACGCCACACCTACCATCAGCTCCTTACTTTACCGCACAGATTCCGGTGCTACTCATACGCTGAGTTGGCGAGGACCGGTATTGAACTAGGAACCTTGTGGTTTCTAGCCGAACGCTCTACCGACTGAGCTAACCCGGCCCTTTAATCTATATAGTATATTATAACATAGCTTGAAATATTCATATTAAGAGTTCAAAGGGTTAAGCATGGAAATAATAAAAACAGTACAAAATTGAGTTGAAGGGTAATTCAACAAAAATTAAATTCATGAGTTATTCGGAGCAAACAATTTAATTGATATCGAGATAGAATATCAACTGTAAATAAGTACACCAGACTATTTAATAAAAATACATTTTCCAAAATTATTTTCATTGGAATATTAAGCAATAAAAAAGAATATGATTTCATATCATTTATTAACAAACGCTACACTATTGAAAATCTGTAACCAGAATACTGCTACAAATGAATATGTAGCAGTCCAGAAATAAGTACACACCTATGCTCAAAAGGTGTATTCCATTTCACTGCATCGTATATAAAGCTAGTGTTTACATCAATTAGCAAAGCAATAATAAAAATATGAGACAAATATATATTTAGGCTCCACAGAAGATACCTTCAAAAAACGATTTTACAGCCACAAGACTAGCTCCACGAATATAGAATATATGCATAGCTTGCTAACCAGTGAAGTGTCCTAGTTTTTTGGTGTATAGATATTTACTAAGCGTAGCTTAAATGCGGCACAAGGCCAGAAATATGGGCTCCCAGTGAGAATCGAGCTCACTAACAATGGTCTGCGAATCTAACGTGCTAACCATTACACCACGTGAAGTGTCCTAGTTTTTTGGTATATAAAGTGTGCTCTAATTCCCACCCTGCCTTTCTAAACAAGGCGAGGTCACGTGGTCTATTCCTTTGCCAATCAACAGTCAGAATGTTCGGCTGCTTAACTACTTAAACACTGATTCTTTCACAGTTTCTAATCCTTTTGGGACTATTCCAAGTGCACAAACCACAATTGGTATCACTTTCACTTTCATGTTCCATAACTTTTTCAGTTCTCTGACAAGGTCCAGATATTTGTCCATTTTTTCATTTTCTTTTAGCTTCACCCTGTGATCTGCTGGCACTGCAAAATCCACCAGTTGACAAGTTCTTTCTTTTTTGTTTATCAACACTAGTTCTGGTCTTCTTGCTGGGATGAGGTGATCCGTTTTTATTTCAAAGTCCCAGAGAATTTTATGCACTTCATTCTCAAGAACAGATTCTGGTTTATATATACCATTTTGTTGTATGGTCAAAATGAGACCATTGAACTTACAATACTCAGGATTTTTACCAGAGGATTACCAAAGGATTTCTGCTGTACAAGCGCTCTTGCTTGAAGGCAAAAGGATGGCCATAATAAACTTAACAATTAGTGCATAATATAACGAATGTAAATATGATTTTCTATACGCATTCCGAAAGAGTGGATGATTTCTTTTAAATATATCTTGGACATTGAAAATAAATACGGAATAGGACCTATTATAAAGTGGGAAAGTGTTAAAGATCCCATAATTAAATGCTGGTATTAAATTTTATCTTTTAAGTTTGGAGGAGAAATTAGCAACACCTATGTAAATTCCAAAGAATTATTAAACCCAAGATCTGAAATTTTGAAAGTATGTAGACACACGTAAATGGCGTCTCGATAGTTAAAATGAACAATTGGAGTAACAGTCAAAAATCAAAACAAATGCAGCGTTCCTACCGCTCAGTGCAAATAGTGTAATTTGTTTACATCTGTTTATTTATCTTAAATAATTCCACACTGAATAGCCCTGACAATATTCTCGGGAAACTCGAGTAGGCTTACTCTGACTATGCCGGTTTTCTAAATTAGATCTACAAATGTATTGAGCACTTTTATATTCACTCATAATTATGACATATGTGGTAAATCATTTTTATCTACTTTCAATATTGAAACTTCCTTGAATTTTGGATTTTCTGTTAAGTCATCCTTTTTTTACACACACACACACACACACACACACACACACACAACATATATATATATATATATATATATATATATATATATATATATATATATATATATATATCAGTTGAATTATTTTCGAATAATTAATTACTTTAATTTGAATTACCCTACAACTGATTTTTCTCTTCTAATTATTTTCAAGTATAACAGTTTAAATATTTCAAGCTAAGTAATATTATAACATATACGGTAATCCCCAGTATATATATATATATATATATATATATATATATATATATATATACTTGATATCATTATTTTTTAAAGACTATAGACAAACAATTGATTTGACAGTATCTTCTTCGACGAGGTTGCTTATATACTCGTACACTGATGGAACAAGTGCATCAACCCCGATAGCTACTACGGGGAAAACGTTGCCTAGTAGTGCTGGTAACTTATGTACTTGTATTTATCTGTATATTAATAATCATGCCAGATCAATAAATACTTGTATCTAACGTTTAGGATATCCTTGTATATACAAGTGCTACCCAAACAGCATCGACACTGCAGCTGTATTTACCCGGGCAGAAATGACAATGCATGAACCGTTAATTTTCTTCAAAATAGTCCGCTTACTAATCCACACATTTATTCCAATAAGTTTCCATTGGTCGAGGCACCTCTGAATATGATATGGTCTTATGCTATTTCCTTCTGTGTTCGATATTCGCAGGGTTAAGGGCACACAATCCTCACTTCAACAGCTGAAACCTTAATTCTTACCCCCACACACTCATGCCAACCTTTAGTTGTCATTTCTACTGACCATATTTAACAAACACGCCTTAAAGTGATAAGCCACCTATACCAGTATGTATTAGAAATCTATGATTTAATACTGTTGTATCTACTTATTTTACGTCCCTGGGATTTAGCAAGCGTCACGCTTAGTAAGAAATGAATAGATCGACAAAATTAAATGAAACCTAACACAGCTATTAATTAATAAATACAACGTATTTATTATTTTTCAAAGTTAAGTTTCAAAATGGAAATTGATTTTCGCGCCAACAAATCTGCCAAATTAAATAAGGAATAAGAATATGAATTTTATAATAAACGTAGCTTTGTTTATTTTTAAGTCTGAGGACAGTTAAGAATTTTCAATAATTATTTTCGTTGCCCAGGGAAAGTTGGCAATATTTGGTGTTTGCCAAAAATGAAAACTGTATTTGATAAAATTTATGATGCATTTTTTTAATGAATTTAAGTAAGTATTTATAGGGATGCATCTTCCTTTGTTATATCTATGAGGGCAGTTATCTATTTTAGAGCAGCTATCTTTAGAATCGTGTGATTTTAAGGGTTCCGGGTGTATATATATATATATATATATATATATATATATATATTATGGACTCGTTCGTCGATTTTCGACGCATGAGGGTTCATACAATGAACAACCCACACACTGATTTGTTATAGTGGTGAAGGCAGTGTTGGACCATCCGCGCTTTTTGGCACAGTCAATAGGAAATAATTGGTGCACGAATGCCACAAACCCAATCAACGACTGACCTCAGGAATTTTGAATTCAGAGTTTTCCCTCTCCTAGACCACATCTCTATACTAATAGCATGCAATTATATTTATATGTACAACAAAATAGCAGTTTACAGGGTGAATGGGAAGGCTAATTTGCATATTGATATTAAAAATGTGATTTTAATAAATATGTGCTTAGTATTATTGATTTCTAACTGTTTGGTTTTATTATAATGAATATAAGCAAACATTTCTTCAATGAATCTTAAATGAAATCCGTTAACAAGAAAAAATAACTGTCATTTTATTCTTCACTTCCTCTTTTAACTAAATACTTAAATTAGAAAAAATTACAATGAAAGACAAGAGTGATGGAAGAGTAAGTTTCAGTTGTTCTATTTATCGATTATACCACCCTCTGTTTCAAATCTTTTATCTGCATTCTTATTTAGTTTCATTAGCCTTTCTAATTTAATATAATATTTTATTACATTAAAATTTAAATACTTGCACCCGGAGGGTGCATATATTTGCTAGTATATATAAATATAGTAATTTCCGGAATAAATCAGTAACACCTATCACATGAAGCAAATTTTTTTCTTCTTAATATATATATATATATATATATATATATATATATATATATATATATATATATTTAATATATATATATATATATATATATATATTAAGAAGAAGAAAAAATTTGCTTCATGTGATAGGTGTTACTGATTTATTCCGGAAATTACTATATATATATATATATATATATATATGCATGGCAATTGTCAATATCAGCCAGATAATGAGGGAGTCTGTCTCCTTTTCACTAGCGCTAGGGGGTTTAGTCACACCTACCATCAGCTTCCCACTTTACCGCACAGTCACAAAGTGGGCTAGTCATAGGCTGAGTTGGCAAGCCCCGGTATCGAACCTTGCAGTTCCTTGACGAATGCTTTACAGACTGAGCGAGCAAGAGAGAGAGAGAGAGAGAGAGAGAGAGAGAGAGAGAGAGAGAGAGAGAGAGAGAGAGAGATACATACATACATACATACATACATACATACATAAGGGACATGATCATAGAACACCACTATATTCTTTTAATAATAAATAAAATAAATAACATGTACTAATTTACTATTTCTCTAAATGTTTGAGATGAGGCTTGATGATTAATATTATCTGCGTTATTCGGACTATTGTCCTCATCTTCATTGTTTTCTGTACAATGTATCGGCCGATATGGCCTTAATAATTAACACAGCTTAACGCCCCTACCCCAGATATGGTTAGCGTAATGAGAACAGGATACTCTTGGGGATTGAATAAAGGGTTAGGTTTAAATTTCCGTGATGGCTCCCGATTACGACAAGAAAGTTTCCGGGTTCGAAAAGAAGGTTCCCGTGCCCGAAAAGAATATTCCCGAGTCCTAGAAGGTTCCCAAGTCCGTGAATGTTCCCGAGTCCGACAAGAAATACATGAAGAAGGCTGGAGGGCATATCGGCCTAAACGTTGTACAGATAACAATGAATATGAGGACAATAGTCCGAATAACATAGATAATACTAATGTACTAGTTTCACTGAAAATTTGGTAATTCATGAGGAACTGCATCCAGGTTTCCTGCCTCAAAAATTGCTAACCGGTGACTATCAAAATAACAACCCCAGCTCGTCGTAATTCTTGTTTATTTATCGTAATTTGTCGTAATTCTTGTTTAGATATGAAGATGGATATATAGTTTGGAATAGACTGAGATAAATAGATAGATAGATAAACAAACAAAATAATATAGATAGATATGAACAAATGGAGATAGATAGATATTTTCGACAAGTAAATGTATTGGGGGGGGGGTCGCATCTTTTTTTGTCGTAATTCTAGTTATTTAAACTAAAAACAAGACATTAAACAAACATGAATAAAAAAAATCAGTATTTAAAGTAATATAGATAAATATGAACAAATTGAGATAGATAGATAGATAGATAGATATGAAGATGGATAGTTTTTAATAGACTGAGCTGGGTCGTTATTTTAATAGTCACCGGGTAGCAATTTTTGAGGCAGGAGACCGGGACGCACTTCCTCATAAATTACCGAACATTTCACAAAGCTCTAATTCTATACTACCGCGTGCACGCACAAGCACACATTCCATAAATTTTAGAATGAGGTAGGTGTCTCACGTAGTGTATTGGTTAGTCACAATGGCTTAGCTAAAGTGTGTGCTGCCCTGAGCAGCCCTTGAGTTTGCCTTCTAGGCCCCTACAAAAAGATACATATACAGGCTTATGGCTTACAGCAAATCTAAAATTGCTACCCCACCTAAAAGTTTCACCCGAGTAGGACCGTCACCTCGAAACCTAGCTACGCCACTGGCTAACGAGCTAGGATAGTAAACTTTAAATAATCTATTAGATTTTAACTGGATACCCCATACTTCTGTCCTTGTGTTAAACTAGATACGCATGACTATGAGTTTAGGTTTTTCTTCTTTTTTTGGTCTCTCAGCTTAATATTAAAGTAAGCATGTCAAGTAGATCTTAACCAGTGATCCTCTTTGGGTACCCTATACGTTTAGTCTAATCTGATCTTAGTAAAAAATACTTATTTTCCATTTATTTTACATATAAGAAGATTGTGATGAATAGGGAGTGATATGTTAGGATGGTACATGAAAAGCACGGATTATAAAATGGAATCTGATTTGTGTGACAGATGATCTGGTAAGTCTGTAGAATAATAGACTTAACCAAGAGAAGTTAGAAAAATACCAATGTTGTTTAGAATATACTAAGAAGCTTAAATTCTTTAGATTTTAAAGTTTTTGATCTGCCTATTCGGTAGGGTATAGAATACGTTGAGTGAAACCTTTGCAGAGACATGTACAAAAACGTGCAAATTTTAACTCTTTAGTATTATCTGCGTTATTCGGACTATTGCACTCATTTTCATTGTTATCTGTACAAAGTTTCGGACGATATGCCCTCCAACCTTCTTCAGGTATATAAGAAGGCCGGAGTTCATATCGGCCGATACGTTGTACAAATAACAATGAAGATGAGAAAAATAGTCCGAATAATGCAGATAATACTAATCATTAAACCTCATCTCAAACATTCAGAGAAATTTTAACTCTTTGACTACATTACACCGCTCACAAGGGCTCTTCTTCCACTGCGCTTTTTCTCCGTATACCACACCCAAGAAAAATACAAAAACTGGTGAATAGTTTATTGTAATTGAGCAGAAGGGCTCGGACCACAATGATAATGTAAGTTATTTAAAAATAATGAGTTCTGAGGTGAATAGATAGTGAACTTTGAAATATCCCATCATACGGGTAAAAAAGAAAATACAGTTGTGGAGAAAATTTGGTATGCAAAACAGGTTTTGTCCAGTCGATTCAAACAAAATAGGAATCTTAATCTTCAAGCGGATTTGAACACCTGATCTCTATTTCCGGAACTAACTTTAAGCCATTGAACTGATACAAATAATTCCTCTATTGAAACACGAATCTTTTCTTCAATCAATTCTACCCTTTATTCACGATTAGCGGTTGGATTTATGCAGATTAAACTTAGTGTATTAAAAAAGAATCAGCTTAGCCGATTGCAAGAGAAAAAGTTTGTATATTTTAATATTTCCTAATTTCAATTATATATATTAAAAAAAAAACAACTTTTGCCTAAAATTCCCCAATGAGTGATAACGTTAAGTAACATTTTTTTTCCTTTTTCTGGACAGAAAATGTTATTTTTTTAATTGCTTATGCGTAATTAAATTGAAAGCATGGACATTTATTTATTGATAGGTCATCGACCGTATGGAAATCTGATCTCTCCAATGAAATAAAACTGATATTCTGCCAAGTTTAATTGTGTTATTACTACTGTATGGCTACACCACTTGGATTCTAACAAAACGCTTGGGAAAAAAAAACTAAAATTGAACTAAGCAAAGATTCAAGATGATGTTTTCAACAATTCTTGGAAGCAGCACCCTATAAAATAGCAGCATACCTTCTATTACACTAACCATCCAAATAAAATATTGAAAAAATAAGGGATTAATTATCTGCCCTTGGTACCAGGGGGGGGGATCAGATGATACGTATATTGGCGCGTAAACTGAATACCTGTCTAATGTTACTTGTAGTGTTGACATCAGAGCAGCAAGACGTATTATCCAGTCTCTCCCAAACCAAGATGGAACTCAGTAGATAAGTTTGGCCGCAACGCCATTAAGTTTTCGGACCATATTACATTTAGGCACCCCTTTTTGATCTCGATTAAGAAAGGACATGCTTTCATTTACACCGTCAATATCTGGTTGTTTGTTAGGGGTTTGGGTTAGGGTTAGGGGTTAGGTTAGGGTTTAGTTTTTATATTTTTTTAAATATCTAAAAATCGTCTCTTAAAACAACGGGATATTGACGGTGTAAATGAAAAACATGTCCTTTCTTAATCGAGATCAAAAAGTGGTGTCTAAAGGTTATATGGTCCAAGTTTTCAAATTGTATTTTTCGAAAATATGTTTGTATCATTTGTTTGTTAAGTCTTTTTCATCCGGATTTAATTGCCTACCTAATTGCATAACGTGTGAACATATATGGTGCCCAGTAAAAAGTTCATAAAGACGAACAATACATGCTGACCACTGCTGGAAAGTGAGGCCGAACACACAAGCGAGGTTCTTCTGTAGTATTCTAAATATAGTGACATGTTTTGGCTGACCACTAAAAACATACACTAAGTTTCCGCCCTGTCGGCTGGGGCGTTAGAATGCACCTACTGCACCTCAGTAAGACTCCCCCAATGTGGCCACCTGTTGGCCGTGGGTGACGACCCGTGATGCTTAAGGATAGACCCCAGGTGGCTGAGCAGTCTATGACTTGCAATATTACACTTTAGACTTTTCTTGGGCTAGACGACCGGTCGGAGAGACCCCTCCGATCAATCGGCTGGCCACGTCAAACCCTAGCAACTATATGATTGCCCCAACCTTATTGCCTTTATGGCAACCCCCAACCCTTCTTATCATATGGGTGCTAGAAGGCGGTGGCTGATGGTCTACATATCCTGGGAATGACGTTAAACTCTATCCGATGGTGAGGTTCCAGTTCTGGAGGTTTGGGGAATGTGGAACACCCCTTCATCACCGTTGCTCCCTGGTCCACTCTGAACCAGAGTGGTAGTACCTGTTAGGCTCCCATCTATGGGTTGTATAGAAAAACATGAGTTTATAAACAAAATTGTATTATGCATTAAGAATGAATTTATTTTACAACTTTGTCGGCATTAAATTACCCACCGAGGTTGATATGCCGTAAAACAAAACAAACCAAACCAAATCAAATACACTAAGTTTTGACGAGGGACCTATCAAGATTGATGAATCGTTAGGGATGGATGGGACGGATGCTGAGTGAGATTCAAATAAATTCGCGCTGTTTGCCTACCTTGATGCTTATGATGATGATGATGATGATGAAATGGAAAATCACATTTTCTTTCTCTACAAACTTTGTTTTTGTTACCTGGCTAATTTGATTGTCAAAATTACTGATTTTCCAGAACGTTCCTGATAGATTTAGTGCTAAGCAGCTGATGAGGTATATTATAAAAATTACTGAATATCTTTGTTAATTCTGGCATAGAGTAAATAGTCATTCTCGTACCTATATTGTTTTATATATTAATAAATACATGGAAAATTACATTCACAGGTTGTTTTATTTAGACCTCATACAATTTAAACACTGCAGATTAGTCCGATTTAAATAAGATTAATTTCTACATTTGACTATCATATGAATAGTTAGAATGAAATTGAATTAAAACTAAAGTATAACATTTTCGACATTGTGACAATATTTAAACACAATAATATATATATATAGGCTCTACTTAGGTATCGAGCACTGCTTCTCCTAGCGGTTATATGAATGATAGGAAAGGTTGGCGAGAGATTGTCAAAAATTTTTTCTTCCTGGTTGATGTTTGGTAGTATCCGGGTTTTTTCTCTCCGCAAGGATCTACCAACACGCTTGGTATATTAAATTATATATATATAATATATATATATATAAAGAAATTTGAAAAAACAAGTGTTCCGAAAATGAGATGAATTTATTTATCGACGCTTAAAGGTTTCGGTTTCTTTAAGCCTTCATCAGTGTGTATTAAGGGGTGAAGAAGTTGATGGATGTATTATAGATGACAGGAGATAAAAAAAAAATTGTATAAAAATTTTTTTATTTCCTGTCAACTATAAAACATCCATCAATTTCTTCACCCCTTAATACATCCTGATGAAGGCTTAAAGAAACCGAAACGTTTAAGCGTCGATAAATAAATTCATGTCATTTTTTTATCAAATTTCTTAATATTGTCGGATTTATTTCCATATTTACTCCCATATATATATATATATATATATATATATATATATATATATATATATATATATATATGCGTGAGTATGTGTGTGTGTGTGTGTGTGTGTCTGTGTCTGTGTCTGTGTCTGTGTCTGTGTGTGTGTGTGCCTCGACAATGATCGAAGAAGTTCGAAGATGCCCATTCTCGGACTACACGTACACTTTGGACAATCTTTAAACTGTATACAAACACAGTTGTGACATCTTTTTTACTTAAATGAAATAAACTTAATACAAAGATAACCACCGAATCCTTGTGTGTCATTTTTAAGAAAACATGGCCACAAGACAATCTACTGTATTATATATATATATATATATATATATATATGTGTGTGTGTGTGTGTGTGTGTATGTATGTGTTTGTGTGTGTGTTTGTGTGTTTGTGTATGTGTGTGTGTGTGTGTGTGTGTGTGTGTGTGTGTATTTCTGTATGTGTATTTGTGTGCGTGTGTGTCAGGATCGCTCCTCCAACAATACCGACGGTCTGGAAATGTGACTAGTCTGGTGAGGCGAAACGGAACTATTCTTTTACAAACCAATGCTAGTATTCTGTAGGTGAAATAAGGCGCAGGAACCAATGTCAAATTTTTCAATAATGGTCTTAGTATTGATCGATGGCTACGAATCTCCACGGAATGCATATTACTTTTACTCATAAAAGTTGAACGACTCCAGATAGAAATTATGTTACAATTTGAAAGTATTTTT
>CM042140.1:117019770-117027270 GCA_023376005.1 Doryteuthis pealeii
ATTGACCGTGTCGCGGGGATAATGAGGCTTTTCTGACAGGTAGCGCGAGCAGCAGAAAGATTTTAACGGCGTATTTACTTTAGTTTGAAGTAACAAAAATCTTATATTATTTTAACCAGAATTTTCTGGACAAAGATTGAAAGTTTATTTTCCATACATCACCTTTTTCTGCACATGAGTTCAAATTCAGCATTAAAATCTTGTACATTCATTACTTCTATTAAAAAATATCAAAAGTATTTAGCAATTTTATATAACAAGATGAGACTATTAAATCCCATACTTCATTATTTTATACACATTAGTTCAAATCAAACACCAAAAAATACTTTTTGTAAAAATATAAAAAGAATTTGGCATTTTTATATAACAAGAATGGGCCGGGATAGCTCAGTCGGTAGAGCGTTCGGCTAGAAACCACAAGGTTCCTAGTTCGATACCGATCATTACCAACTCAGCATATGAGTAGCACAGGGATCTGTGCGGTAAAGTAAAGAGCTGATGGTAGGTTTGGCGCTCCACCTCAGACGCTAAGATAATCTCCTTGGTCTAGCGCTAGTGAAAAGGGAATAGACTCCCTCACTGATTGGCTGATACCGATATTAGGCCGCCCCGACGACTTACTTTTTATATAACAAGATGAGACCTTTAAAATCCTATACATCATTTTTTATGCACATAAGTTCAAACCTAACACCAAAAATCATTTTTTGTAAAAATATTAAAAGAATCTAGCATTTTTATATAACAAGATGGGACCTTTAAATTCCATACATAACTTTTTTATGCACATGAGTTCAAATCTATCATCAAAATCTTGTACTCTCATTACTTCTTGTTTAAACTTTAAAAGTATTTTGTATTTTTATATAACAAGATGTGACTTCCGATTTTCTTTTATTCTGCCAAACGTTTAATATAATTTATTAATTAGTTACTTAAAGCAACATAGGAATGCTTATTGTTAAAACGAAAAAGGCAAAAATACCGAAAATGTTTGCATTCCATGCATCAATGTTTCTACACACTTGTTCTGATCTACAATAAATTTTTGATTAGATTTAAATGCATACTTTTCATTGACCATACCATTAATTTTATATTTTTCTATAGGAAAAGCTTTAATCCATTTTGGTCTGTAAAAAAGATGCATTATCCTCCAGGGAAATGACTTCGTCATAAAAAACAAACCAAATTTATATAGATGGAAGTAGAAAAATTGATCCAATATTGCTTTCTTAAATCTAATTTCCAACTAGTTTGCATCTAGTATATTCTACTATAAACAAATGCAATCCTAATCAGAGAATAATATTCGTTTTGTACTCTAAAATGTTGACTAATTGAATTTACAGAAGACATTTCTAATCCTTTTATTCAGTCTAATAATTATGCAGGAGTTTTATGTACACCTGTTCAGTGATGCTGATAGCTTTTAAATTTATTGTGACCTGGGACGCCCATATTTGTTTTGGATGAGTCCCCTGGAAATGTTAAGTTTTCTAATAAATTGTAGGGTTTTTATTTATGATCTGGGGAAACAACCAAAGTGGTCTAACTCATAACTTGTAACCTATCCTGTGTAATTCGTTTCTAAGAAACTAATGAATTGTATTTACAGTTAGCTTGAAATGGTGAGGGAAGAAAGAAAAAAACACTGGGACGCATGGATACGATTTTACTGCGTCCTTTAAAGATTTGTGCGTCAGGGACGCAGGACGCGTACCTATCAGCATCTCTGCATGTAAATAGATTATTGAAATTCTAATTGCTATACACTTTGGTTCTTTAAAAGTTAAGCAACCCTATATCAGGAATAACTTTTACTTGTTTTCCATTATAATCGTCTTAGCTTATACAGATTCTTGATTCGTCATTGAATGTCATTTTATCCAATTGTCTTGGGCCGGGTTAGCTCAGTCGGTAGAACGTTCGGCTAGAAACCACATATACCGGTCCTCGCCAACTCAACGTATGAGTAGCACATGTCTGTGCGGTAAAGTAAGGAGCTGATGGTAGGTGTGGCGCTCCACCTCAAATGCTAAAGAACAATCTCCTTGGTTTAGCGCTAGTTAAAAGGGGATAGACTCACTTGCTGATTGGCCCTGACTTTAGGCCAACCCGATAACTGTACTTTTACTTAAACATCATGATTGTTTCTCTTTAGCCGATACTAGCGATAAATACTAGCAAATATATGCACCCTCCGGGTGCAAGTATTTAAGTTTTGATATAATAAAATATCATATTAAATTAGAAAGGCTAATGAAACTGACTAAGAATGCAGATAAAAAGATCTGCAACAGAGGGGGTATAATCAAAAAATAGAACAAATTTGAAACTAACTATTCCATCATTTTCCATTACTCCCCTCTTTCATTGGTAAATTTTCCTAATTTAACTATTTAGTTAAAATAGGAAGTAAAGGATGATATTACAGTTATTTCTTCTTGTAAAGAGATTTTTGTTTATATTTCTTAAGATAAAACCAAACAATTAGAAATCAATAATACCAAGCACATATTTATTAAAATAAAATTTTAAATATCAATATGCAAATTAGCCTTCTCCTTCAAACTGTAAACCGCTATTTTGTTGTATATATAAATACAATTGCATGTTATGTAGATATGGTCAACAGTATTAATAATGTGAAACAATGTTTAATAACTGAAGGTTTAAAAGAATGAAATCATGGAGAATTTGACGTAAATAATTAAGGGAATTGTGACTTGAGTAGTAATATAGTTTCGGTTACAGACAGAAAAACACACAATCTCCATTATAATAAGAAGATAATGAGACAAAACATCGTTACCTTCCTTTTCCGATGGAAAAAGTGAACATAGCTTCAACAAAATTTCAAGAAATTCGTTTCGCCAATTTCCATTCCAAATCTAGAAGCCCTAATTGATTTTCAATTTAAAACATTTGATACTACGTAATATGTTTAACTATATGAATAATTCACCTACAACTAAATAAAGATATGTTCTGGTGTAATTTTATGATAAATCGTGATTTCAATCGTGATGTTGTAATCGTCTCAACTTTGTTTTTGTGGTGGTATTTTTTAAAGAAATATATTCAGGAGATTCTTCAACATCTTACTCGATAAAAACCTTATAAAAAGGTTCAACTTCCACTCATTATCCCAATAAATCAAATAATTAACAAATTAAAAACTCAACTAATTTACCAGTGTTTAAAACAATTTATATGAGAAATGAATCAGTAAACTATACATGTAAATACACCTTTAATTCCTTAATTCTTTTTTGATAGGAAGGAGGGGTTTTGGTGGATACTAAGGAGAACACAAATATTAAATAGTAGGTTTGTAGGTTTGAGCCACAAAACATCACGTTCTATGTTCAAAATGCTTCTCTGATTGTCTTGTAAAAAATGCACATGAATTAAACCCAGATTCCACCATATACTAACTTGTAAAAGCTCGAAATGTGCACAAAGCTTCAGATATTTTGCAAAGTCTATGAACAGTTGAAGCAAAGTCTATCAACAGATTGAAAGGAATTTCATATTACTGGATGAACGTACAGTTCATCCAAATCGTACAGTTCATCCAAATCCAATATCAAATTCCTTTCAAATTAATTCAGGAATTTCCATGAAAGATCTTTGAATCGAACTTTAATTTCTTCTCGCAAATTCTTAAAGAGGTTTATATAGATAAATATGTTGGAATTCAGACACTTTCAACTGATTGCTCTACAGCGGACAAATTTGCAAAATACTGAAAGTTGTTTTGGCCCAGAGTAAATATATATAAACCAAGTTTTAGTCTTTATATACAAAAGGAGTGTATAAATGCAGACGAGTAAATCACCGTCTGTGGATCCCTATGATTTTATTCACCCCGCTAAAGGTTTATTCATTCTCAGAGTGGCCACTTTAAGAAGCCCTTGTTTAGAATACTTAAAAAATACTTGATTTTAGATAAAACTCCGGCAATATCATTTTTAAAAATATTTTAGATTATTAAATAAAAACCACTTAATCAGAACAATGTTAAACAGTCTGGAAATTTCGAACTTGTTATTTATTACCGAATTTGATTCATTTGTAAATGTTTGATTGTAATCATAACTATATTTTCTATATTCTATAACTTGTCTATAGTCACTTTTATTGGTACATTCTTTATGATATCAAGTATTCTTATTTAATATAAATAATTACACTAAGTTGCATAGGTTAGTTGGTTGGTTGAACTTTACAGCATGTCAACCTTTGTTTGGTTACTTTATGCCGAAAACGTTTTGTTTTATTCATTCTTGATATGTATTTAAATTTTTAACTCAATTCTTAAAAAACACTTTTAAACTCATTTTTCTACTTTTTGTCAGAGTGGACCTGGGAGTATTGGTGATGACGGGGTACTCCACACTCCTCAGAACTCCAAAATTGGAACTTTACCATTGGATTCAGTTTAACGTTATACCTCAGCCATCTTTTTTTAGCACATATATGATAAAAAAAAGGTTGCGGTTTGGAATATGTCAGTAGGGTCGGGACAATTATATAGGTGCTAGGGCTTGACGTGATCAGCCGATTAATCTAAGTTGGCCTCGTCTAGTCTAAGTAAGGGCCAAAGTGGAATGCTGCATGTCATGGACTGCCCAGACACCAGGGTTCCAACATTAAGCATCAGGGGTCGCCACCCATGGTCAACAAGTGGCTCAATTGGGAGATTTCACCTTCTGCAAGGTGTAGCATTCTTCTGTTCCAATCGACAGGACATCAGGATTATTGTGGCAAAAGTTAGTCAATATATTTCAATGTTATAGAAACGCGAAGGCTTTTTTGGGTTAGGGCTGTTTTTCGCTTCTTGAAGTTGCACCCCGGTCATCTGCCCCTCCCCCCCTGATTCCTTGCTTCCAAGCGTAGTTGCTATTTATTTTAACCTAATGTGGCAAAAGGCCAAACTCTTGGAACATTCGATGAGAATTTAACTCACTAACAACCGTTTGCTGACAGAGATAGTTAACAGTTACACCAGGTGAGATGCCATCTCCTAAGTACAGTTTTATCTAGGTAAATTTCAAACAATGGAGTTATTCTGTGTTTATAAAATCCACCACACCACCAGGTCTATTCATCAAATACTGACATTTTTATGGGTTCTTGAGAGCATAAGGATGAAAGATAATGCACTCAAAGTATTATTTTTTATAAGTTTTAATCTTAAAATAATAGCCTTTTCCGAGACTGAAGTCGAACGAAGTGTATCCTTTCCTTGGGGCGTTTCTTCCCAAATATCTATTCAGCTATATCGGTCAGCTAGTTTTTACAATTCATCCCCCTACCCTCCTCTCTCTTCTCTCTCTCCTCTCTCTCTCTCTCTCTCTCTCTCTCTCTCTCTCTCTCTCTCTCTCTCTCTCTCTCTCTCTCTCTTTGTCTCTTTTGTATCTTTTTTCAGGGGTTGACAATTTTTATGAGGTCTTCTTGTTATTGACCTTTCGAAAAATGGAATTTTTTTAAATTCAAATAATCAAACGTTGAAATCTTCGTGTTAAATGATAAAACATGTCTTCTACAGTTTTTAAAGAACATATTCATTATAAAATTTACTTATTAATGAATAAATTACAGAAAATTTGATTAAATATTCAACGTGTTCATTACTGATTTTGAAATAATTGAAAAAATAAATCTTCGGTTATTTATCCTTTTAATAGAAATAGTTTAAAAACGATCAAACATTATTTATGTCAATTATCACAATACGAAAACATGAAGGGGATAAATATAGTGTTGGCACAAAATATGATGAGTGGGAATCTCTCTTTGAATGTCCTGGTGTGGTCTTGTAGCCACAGCAAGGAGTGATTCACAACAGATCCGGTTCAAGGTATCGGTAACTCAGACAGTCACCCAAGCGTTATAAGTACGAGGGCGCCACCAAACCGCCGTTAGGGTGGTATGTCATGTGCTTGTGATCTTCTAAACAAAAAGGAATGAAATAGATTAAAAAAAACAAAATTTTATATTTATTTTTTTATTCACCATAATATAAAATTGAATGAGTGCGTCGTCAATTTTTTCAGCCGCAAAATGCCTTCCCTTGCCCTGTCACTAGGTATGCGGTATCTAGCAACTAGTCTATAGGATCCAGCATATTTGTTATATTATAATGGTATTTATGAATTCAATCTATTAAAACCCTACCCTGTGGATTCCGATACTTTATTCACCCTGCCAAATTTTTATTCATCCTTAGAGGTCTATATATACCACTTTGAGAAGCCATATATCATTAAACATAGGGGCCGGGTTAGCTCAGTCGGTAGAGCGTTCGGCTAGAAACCACAAGGTTCCTAGTTCGATACCGGTCCCCGCCAACTCAGCGTATGAGTAGCACAGAGATCTGTGCGGTAAATTAAGGAGCTGATGGTAGGTGTGGCGCTCCACCTCAGATTCTAAAACAATCTCATTGGTCTAGCGCTATTGAAAAGGGGATAGACTCCCTCGCTGACTGGCTGATAACGACTTTAAGGCCGCCCCGACTTACTTACTACTTAGTGAGTTCAAACCCCAAATGCGTGATCTGCGTCCTGACTAAGTTGGTTGTAGAGTGTTTCAGTCGCTGATAATTCCACCTCGGAGGCTACGACACTGCTAGGATTATGAAGACAAAAACAATTAACTTGATGCAATTAAAAATGAAATATTATCATAATATATAAATCTAATATAATGTACCTTCATTTATACTTCAAGTTGGTTATTTTTTGTAACACAATTCCTTGCGTGATCGATAAGTTTGTATTACTGCACCTAATGTTAGGATATTGTGAAAAATGTGGGGGAAAGGGATACCAATTGTATTTGATGTTCTTGAAACGTTTCCTACGAGTTTAGAAAAGAGACTAGAGGAATTGGAAAACAGAGAATTAATAATAATAATAATAATAATAATAATAATAATAATAATAATAATAATAATAAACGAGAATACAAAACTAGACACGACTGGGTTGGGAAGGTGATCCACTGGGAATTATGCAAGAAATTAAATTTTGACCACACAACAAAATGGTATATGCATAAACCAGAATCTGTTCTTGAGAACGAAACGCACAAAATTCTCTGGGACTTTGAAATTAAAACGGATCACCTTATCCCAGCAAGAAGACCAGACCTAGTGTTGATTAACAAAAAAGAAAGAAAGAACTTTTCAACTGGTGGATTTTGCAGTGCCAGCGGATCACAGGGTGAAGTTAAAGGAAAATGACAAAATTTACAAATATCTGGACCTTGCCAGAGAATGAAAAAGTTATGGAATATGAAAGTGAAAGTTATACCAATTGTAGTTGGTGCACTTGGAACAGTCCCAAAAGGATTAGAAAAGGGCTTGGAAAGTTTGGATATCAGAGGAAGGATTGAAACCATTCAGAACACTGCACTGCTGCAATCTGCCAGAATACTCAGAAGAGTCCTGGAGACCTGAGGAGACTTGCTGTCACTCAGACTCCAGTG
>CM042140.1:117032270-117039770 GCA_023376005.1 Doryteuthis pealeii
CGTTGGTTCATTCAGTTTCTTCTTGTCTTCTCTTCCTTTCATTTCTTTAATCCTCTATCTCAAAACTTTCTTTGTCCATCGTTGTTTCCCGATCCCTTTATACTCAAGGAAGAAAGTATATTTACGTGATCACACACGCGTAGACAAACCGACCCCACTCACACATAGGTGTCTAAAAAGAATAAGGACTGAAGTTGTATTCATCAAGACAGAAAATTAACAATAAATGAGGCGTTAATTTTTTTCAGAATAGTCTCTTTAGCGTTCAAGACACCTATTCCAATGAAAGAATTTCTATCATTCTAAAACTCCTCTTTTGATGCAGTGCGAAGCTATGATGTCGTCCACCTTCTCTGATCTGAAACTTTTGATGCATCATTAGGTTTGGAAACTAGAACAAATCACAGATTCATTCGCACATCCTGAGTTTTTTTCATGAAGTCCAGTCAGAGTGTTTCCAACCAATGGACTGATTACAAAATAGTATATCCTTGGCTACGGCCTTTTGGAGTAAATTGAAAAAATGTGACACAGTAAGATTTGCATTTTACATATATATATATATATATATATATATATATATATATATATATATGGATGTTCGGATAAATTTCACATACTTATATTTGGTTATATTCCTTCCACAGGTTGGACGTATTAATGCACACTATGCATAATTTAAAAGCTTGGACTCTTCTTCATTCATATACGTGATGACAGAATGGATGAGTGGAACCCACCTGAATCATGGAAGAGAATAACTTGTATCATGATGATCTGCGCCGGCCATCAAAATAATGAGATTATGGTTGCTGCCCAATGTTGTCTGAACACTGTAAAATCAATCAGGCACCAACTGGAGAATTACATTGGAGACTATGAGGATGTGGCTAGAAGAAAGCAACATAACAGACGATCTGATTGCGTTCGTACAGCAGAATTCCTCGGAAATATACAGAAAAAGTGTTGGAGGATCCTCAGATGCCTACGTGGAGTTGCTAAGCCCTGGATAACAAGGGAATCCAATGGTAGGCCATATGTATGGCAGCAGGATTCCACCCCTTGCCACACCCCTGGGAAATGTAAAAAATGGTAGTCGGCGAATTTTTACGACTACACCAATCCCAAAGTTTGGCCTCCGAACTCCCCAGATCTTAAACCCGTGGATTATCATGTATGTGCCGCTAGTGAGAAAGACACCAATCGCCGTGCCTGTACAACAAAAGCTCAGTTAATCGGCAGAATTAAGGTAGTTTTGAGACCGTTCCCAGGGAAAGTCTAACATCAGCTTGCTCCAAGTTCCGGAGTAGGATTGAGGCTGTGATCGTCGATAATGGCGGTTATTTTGAGTGAGACTTGTTGACAGTAGTGTAATATCCGTGTCTGTTGAATTTCTTTACAATCGATAAAATTTTGTAGTTACCAAGCACTTTTTCTTTTTCTTTATGAAACTGTCAAATTTCTCCCGAGCACCATATATATATATATATATATATATATATATTAATAATTTGAATGCGTATAAAAATAAAAGCAAAAAGATGTTATTTTTGTCTTATCGATTTCGAAGTATAAACTTCATCATCAGAGGTTCAGATCGCAAATTCTGCCTCACTCAGGCGTAGGGATAAAAGTAATTGGTAATTTGCTTGAAGCATTGTTAAGTATGTTATTTTTCATACGCATTGTAATTGCCTTCAAATTATTAATATATTATAACAAACTTAACAATGCTTAAAGCAAATTACCAATTACTTTTAACCCAACGCATGAGCGAGGCAGAATTGCATCTGAGATGATGAAGTTTATACTTCGAAATCGATATGACAAAAAATAAATCTTTTTGTTTTTTTTCATACGCATTGTAATTGCCTTTGTGATGATCATTCAAGAAATAAGAGGGATTTTATCTAAGGAGTTTTCAAAAGAAATACTGTTTACAGTGCACCTTTTTCAAGGAAATCAATAGTGATGATCTTTCATGTCCAGAAAAACTCAGTAAAATCTTCTATTCTGACCACTTGGTCGTTAAAATTTTACCGGAGAGTCAGTGTGTTTCCACTCCAGGGACTGTCTTTTCGAGTCAGTAGTATCAAACCCATTTTTAGCGCATACGTAAACATTATTTGTAAAAACTGCTTCTCCGTACATATCACACACCCTTCTGCATATTTCACATGGTTTGCACTTCTTAGCCACCAGAAATTGATGAGATACCTGTTTAGTCCGGAGATCTCTGATTGAAATGCCTTAAAACAAATGTTTCCATCCAGGGACTGTCTTTTCGACTCAGTAGTATCAAACCGATTTTTAGCCCATACTAAACATTATTTGTAAAAAAAATATGCTTCTCCGTACACATCACACACCCTTCTGCATATTTCACATGGTTTGCACTTCTTAGCCACCAAAAATTTGCTGAGATACCTGTTTAAGTCCGGAGATCTCTGATTGAAATAGCCTTAAAACAAATATTTTGCAAGATTAGAATAATTTTTGCTTTAAATCAATTTCAAACAATGCAGTGTTTACATTTATGGAATAAATTCAGGAAAAAAAAAATGCTTTTCAAAAAAAAAAAAAAAAAAAAATTCCCATTAAAATTTTAAAAAATACTCTTATTTTATTCATGTGAATTTACCACACCAGCTGTAAGTGATGGTTTTACATAGGATTCTGAGTAACAGCAAGTCACCTCAGTTCTCCAGGACTCTTTTATGTATCTTAACCGATATTTAGCAGTGCTGTAGTATGGATAGTTTTTAGATTCCTCTAATCTCCAGTCCATCATGTCTCATTTGCATCTTATGGGTACCATTTAGAGGGATCCAATTGCGATTACTATCCCTCTAACCTTATGTTCCACAATTTTTCAGCTCTCTGGCAAGGTCTAGGTATTTTCCATCTTTTCGCCTTCCTTTCTTTCAGGCTGTGTTTCTGCTTATACATTCTTTTCTTCCTGTTAATCAACACAAGGTCTAATATTCTGGCCTATATTAGTGATCCGTTTATATCTTAGAATTCCAGATGATTTTCTGCATTTAATTTTCAAGGACAGATTCTTATTTGTCAGTAAAGTGAAATGACACAATTCCCATTTAAAAAAAAAAAAATTCTTATTTTACTCCATCAAAGTTTTCACATCAGCGTCTGCACGAGATCTTTCACTGGAGTCTGAGAGACAGCAAGTCTCCTCAGGTATGAGAATTCTAGTCGATTTCAACTGTGCAGTCGTCTGGATATTCTCAACACTTTCTCTGATTTCAAATTCATGTAGTCCGTTTTCTAAACTTTTGGGGACCGTTTCAAGTGCACCAACTGCAATTGGTATCACTTTGATCCTCATATTCCACAACGTTTTTCAATTCTCTAACAAGGTCTAGGTATTTTACTATCTTTTCGTTTTCTTTCATCTTTACCCTGTGATCTGTTGGAACTGCAAAATCTACCAGTTGACAAATTCTCATTTTCTTGTTAATCAATACTAGGTCTGGTCTTCTGGCTGATATACGGTGATCCATCTTTATCTCAAAGTCGCAGAGAATTTTATGTGTTTTATTCTGAAGAACAGTTTTTGGTTTATGCATATACCATTTTGCTTTATGGTCAAAATTTAGTGTTTTGCACAATTCCCAGTGGTTAACTATTCTAACCCAGTCGTGACTATCCTTGTATTCTCGTTGTGCTGGTTTGTTGCATTCGCGTAATACATGGCTTATTGTCTCGTCTCCGTTATCACACACACTACATTTGGTGTTGTGTCGGGTCTTTTGCAATGGAAGTGGGAGAAAAGGAGGGGGCGGATGCGTCGAAAGGTGTGAAGAAAAAAATGAAAAGTTGGGAGAAGTGCCAAAAGGGCTACGGTAGCTTCTTTTACTTTCTTTTTTCCTCACACACACACACTCACAAATACACACACACACACACACACACACACACACATATATATATATATATATATATATAATATATATATATATATATATATATATATATGAAGCATGACATATTTATAAAAATAAGTGTTCAATATCGGCGATAGATCTAAGTTAGAATAGTGTAGTTAACGGTGCTTTGTCACTATTTGTTTGTCACCTATGTGGTTTCAGGATAAGTTCTGGTTATATATATATATATATATATATATATATAATATATTATATATATATATATATATAATATATATATATATGGGGGTGCATGTGTGCGTGTAATCAGACAAAGAGACAGACGATATCAAGTTAACCAGAGTTTCCTGTGTCTCCCCTGAATTACCAACATTCATCAAATTCGAATCACTAGCAATTACTGTACCTCATTTCATCATATTTACTTGAACTGTAGAACACATTTTCTGCTTTATATAAGCAGTAAACATAAAATGAATTGATCGAACTAAAAGTCACACACAGTGGCGGCTTTTTCTACATTGTTTCCTTTTAGTTTCTTTCTTTGATTGTTTTCATATACTGAATGACAGATTAACGCTGGTTTAGACATGTAAACGCACGAACCAGACGCTGATATAACAGGTCTTTAGAAAGATAAATTGGGGGTAGTGGCATTCGGAAATGAAAGAGTACACAAGCCGTTGATCCCGGCTTTCATTTTATTATTTATTTATTTTACCTCATATCGTATCCCCTTGCCAAGTGATGGAACCTATCTCTTGCTACCTCAACCTCTTAAACTCTACCCTTTCAACATCTCAAGTCAGTCCCTTGGGAGGATTCCGCATAAAACACACTAAAAAATCACACCCTATATTTACCGGAAAGTAAGGTCTCACATTGTACACAGTGTAGGTCAGAGAAGTGTCAATCGTTTGAAAACGTGTGGGCTTTGCTTGTAAATGTTCCCACTACACCCCGTTACCCGCCAAAAAACAAATTCTATTATGCTTACAAAGAAGATGTCAGAGAGTTTAACAGCAATTTTCTCAGTCCCATATAAGTACGATGAGGGCGGAAACATTCTAGGATTGAGTGTGGGTGTCGACAATGGACAAGGGGACTGGACATTAGTTCGTTTTTTACTTGAATTAGACGTAGACACTGAACGACGCCCGCTGGTCAGAGGGGAAACTCGTGTCGTACAGACCGCCCATAAAGGTTTGTCGCCATCTAGCAGTTTAATCTACAAATCCTAACGCACCTGAAATTTATAATTGACGTATCGCCGGTGGGATCTTTCACAATAAAGTAGTGGAGGGGCAAGCAAAGAAATTCCTACACTCCGTTTTGTACAAATTAATAGTGAAGAACGGTTCTTCACGGACGAAAGACAACAAACAGCTCGAGTAGATTTTGTCCACTTCCCCCTGCCTAAATTGATGACGACACCATTTTGTGACCAATGGGCAGTCAGTGAACGCCTACCGATTTAAAATACACTTGACCTACTTCTAAGAAACAACGTGGCATGAAGTTTATATTTTTCAATTATAATATCAATAAAAAGGGTTATAACAAAAGCATATAATAATAGTAATAATAATAATATAATAATATAATAATAATTCTCTGGGATTTTGAGATACTAACGATTACTACTTAAGGTGTCCCACCGTGGTAAGTTTTAGCAAGCTATTGTCCCATTTCCATATTACTGAATAGCGCGTTCGGTCCACAAAGTGAAAATGAAAGAAAACGAAAACATAGACAAACATGGGCTGAGAAAATCTGTATAACGTGAGAGTGAAGCTAGGTACCAAGGAGTCCTGGAGACACGAAAAAGCTTACTGTCACTCAGAATCCACCGAAAGACCACATGCTGGTGTAGAAAACTCACATCTGAAGCCGAATACCTACGGGTTAATATATATATATATATATATATATATATATATATATATATATGATTTATTTTTATTACTAATTTAATAACGCTGACGGCGTAAAAAAACAGAAAATACAATTTGTAAAAAAGGAAATGTATTAAAAAGTGATATTTGAAGAAAAAATATTTAATGCTAAAAAATAAAGTTGATTTTTGTGATATTCCTGGTAACCTTCAATAGTAAATGCATTTGATTTTTTAAAGCTTTCTTTATTTACATTAGACAAAATAAAAACGCTCCCCGGGCGATGTAAAATAGTTTTTTTAAACATATTGCCTGAGGGGTGGGAGTTAAAAATTCAATGTAGCAAGTTTGTACTCTAAGTAAAATCATCAAATTCATTAAAGGATTAAAAAATAAAACAATTTGAAATGTAAACTTTAAAGATGTATTAAAATAAAACAAACTATATATAGATATATAATACCAGTAATGTATTTATTAAAACTTGTTTTAAAAAAACAATGAGGACTGTCTAATGTTGCAGGTTGAAATTTTGAGTGTAATTATTCTATGTTATGACGATTTTGGGTAATGTGACGTAGGCAGTGACGTAGTTTTTGTTACAGACAAAAACCGGAAAGCGAATCTCCATTATTAATAGATAAATAGGCCATACGCTTGTAGCCTACCTATATTAGAAGCATATGTAGAATCCACATTTTTAATATATATATATATATATATATATATATATATATATATATATATATAGTTTGTTATGTTTATAGTGTTCAATATTGAAAATACATCATATATAATTTAGAATAATGCAGACACATAGTTACCGGTGCTTGTTGACTATTAATTTATCATTTAGTGGGTATATTTGATATTCTTTTATGTTTATGTTATTGTTGTTGAAATAGGATAGAATACTCAGAAAAGTACCGGACACCTGAGGTGACTTGTTGTCACTCAGACTCCAGTGAAGATCATTAGCGGACGCTGGTGTGAAAAATAATAATAATAATATAATAATAATAATAATAATAATAAATAATAATACAGCAACTAGCACAAAAGAGAGTGCAAGACTCGACTGGGTGGGAAAGGTGATCCATTTGAATTGTGCAAGAAATCCAATTTTCCCCCATATACCTAAATGGTATATACATAAGCCCGAATCTGTCAGGGAGAATTCGACGCATAACTTATCTGGGGAATCGAGATACAGATGGGTCGCCTAATCCCGGCCAGGATACCAGACCTGGTGCTGATTAACAAGAGGAAGAGAACTTGTCATCTCGTCCCGGCCGAACTCTGAGTAAAAGTAAAGAAAGGGAAAAGATAGACATATACTTGGACCTTGCCAGAGAACTGAAAAACTGTGGAACAGAGGTGAAGGTCGTGCCAATTCTAATTGGTGACCTTGAACGTCTCCAGGTGTCTGAAAAAGAATTTGGGTTAATTAGAAACCAGAGGAAGAACCGAGAGCATCCAAAGTACAGCATTGTTTAAGATCGGCTAGAAACTCAGAAGAGTTTGGAGCCTGAGGACACTTGCTGTCATTCAGCTCCAGTGAAGCACCGGCTAGGGAAGATGTAAAAAATTCGGATAATGATAATAATATAAAATAATAATAATAATAATAATAATAAAGAAGAGAAGAAGAAGAAGAAAAGAAGAAGAAGAAGAAGAAGGAGCCCCCAACATAAAAA
>CM042140.1:117044770-117054770 GCA_023376005.1 Doryteuthis pealeii
CGAAAAATAAAAAAATAAAAACATATTTTTCCAACCAAATAAAGATCGATTTTTTCGAAAAAAATTCAAATTTTTCATTGGCAGTCATTAAAAATAATATTGAGATCTATTTTCCAAGAAATAACATCCCACCAAAATTCCATTTTTTTCCTCCAAATACATTAATTCAGTCCTTCAAAAAATTAATAAGATTCCATTTAAACAAAAAGTAGATTCAACATTGATTTACTTCTATTCTAAATAAAAAATGGATTTTTGTTTTAGGTTAGATTTTGAACTTTATTGAATGATATATATATTATATATATATATATATATTATATATATATATATTATATATAATATAGAGAGAGAGAGGAGAGAGAGAGAGAGAGAGTGAGAATGAAGAGAGACAGAAAGAGAGGGAGACAGACAGACAGACAGAACAGAGGGAGAGAGAGAGAGAGATTCCATTTGGTGCGTTTAACCTGTCTTTAACAGTGGGATTAGTAAATTTATCCAAAAGTGCTGCAATATATCATAGAAGTAGAACACTAATAATGATGATAATAATAGTAGTAATATGAATAGTATTACTCTATTCTACTTTACTATTACTATTATATATATATATAGTGTATAATATATATATATATATTATATATATATAATATATATATATAATATATATATAAAGTTTTGGTTATGTACGTGTCGATCCTATAACCAGAAAAAAGGAGTCAGTCAGATTCAAAAATTTGCGCATATAGATTAATATCCTTCTAACTAAGAAACACATAGTACAACATTTTAAGTTTTAATGATTTCTTCTAATTAAGCGATATAATTAATTAATCAAACAAAATCAAACGAATTTTCGGACAACTATGGCATAGTTGCTGTTGCTGATATGACTGCAGGAAAAGCTGGGCCTGCTGTTGAAATCAAGTCATTTAAAGTGTATGCTGTATTTCAACCTAAATAGTTCATGTTGTTGAATGTAATTGTTCTTGAGAACTTAAAAATTCACGATTTTTACAATGTAAAAGAAAAATGAAACCTTTTATCATATTTTTTACGAATATTTTCATATTCTTAGAATAAAATATATCCATTTTTATCAGGGCGCGAATTCAAATTGAAATTTATTATGCAAGTATTTCTTCCTACAAATAAGTTAATGTTTAGTTATTAGGCAGTTACAGAACTGATTTAAAATTATCTACGCACGAAAAAATTTTAGAAAAAAATAATTCAAAACGATGAAAAAAGGAGGATATAAATAAAAGTGGACACTCCACATACTTTATTATGCATCATAATTTCTTGAATGAAATATGATTAATATATCCATTTTTAATTAGTTTTTTATAAAAGCGTGGTTGAAGGAAGAATAACGAAAAATTGCAATGTTTACATTTTATTTCTACTCACAAGCAATTAAAAACTGAAAGGTTGCAAAATTGTCTTACGTACGAGAAAGTTTTAGAAAAAAATCATTTAAACCATTCAGCTAAGTTTAAAAAATATTATTCCCAATGTTGTAAACAAAAAAAATCGCAATTTTTTTTTAGCGATTAAAAAAAGGGGATATACAAAACACCACATACTAATTATTATTTTCAAATACTAACTGGATTTTATATTTACACAATGAAACGCGAATAAGGTTAATATCTATCTTCAAAATGTTTGAAACAATTCAAAGAAGAAACATTATTAGTTGTTTAACTCCTGATGATTTGTTTTTAATTTCAGCTCAACGGAAATAATGAAAAATTATGAATGAAACAATGTTTACCTTTTTGCACCGTTGAATCAATTGAAATTTTAACGTGCCAAAAACAAGTTGACTACCAGCATTTTAAAAAAAGTCTATGAAAAATCTAACTAATAGTCCAATTTTCACGAAATGTTTGGTCAAATGTTTCACGAATGTTCGGTAATTATTCATCTGTTAATGGAAAATATGTTTGAAAAGGTTTTCTCTTAGAATATATTAGTTGGAAATATTTTGAACGAGCTCCCCTTATTTTATGAAAATCTAAAAAAAAAAAAATGAACAGATAAAAAAAGATGTCTGAATAATTATATCAGAAGGTTTTTTTATAAGTTTCTATCGGGACTTTTTTTTTCAGTAAATTTTTTTTTTTTAATTATGCTGATAAAAATGTCAATAATTATTAGAACCACATTCCATAATGTATCATGATGACCATCAACAAAGATTGAACTCCCTATAGGTCAGATAGTAATAGGATTTACGAGGGACTATCTTACTAACCATTAAATAATGATGGGGACCGTGCATTTTCTCTTCAACTGTTCGCCACAAGTTCAGGATATGGTACAAGGTCGAAGCAAAGGCATCTAGCGAGTATTAAATCGCTATTCATTAATCTTGCAAACCCCGACACAAAAATGTGAGCTATTAATATTAAATAATGTAACCCATCTAATTAAACTTATTACAATACAACAGGCTGTTAGCTTTGTTTCACATTAAATATCCAATAAACGATAATTTTCGTTCAATAAAACCTCATTTTTTAATCTATTCCAACGCCATAGGATTGGTTCCTAAACAGGTACTTACAACTCTGGAATCAAATGGCAATGAAGGATTAATTTCCCACTTCGCGAAAGATCCAGATTAGATTTTGCACGCATTAGATACACTTTAATGTATACCAGGGGTGTTCCTAAAAAGATTTTCGTCCGGTCATAGACCGGGTACATTTGCTAGTATATATATATTATATTATATATATTATATATATATATATAAAGAAAGATTGGTAATGTTGTGTCGTACGTATGGAAACTCAGAAAAGGGATATCACTCAAATTCGGAATGCTTGGATATACTATCATATCCTATAACTAAGAACACATAACCAAATGTGTTATTGATTTTTAACGATTAGAGGATATTTAGTTAATTAAACAGATCAAAACGATTGCGATATATCGTGGCATAGTTGCTGCTGCTGCTTTATATAAAAAAAAATTCGCGGCTGCTGAATATTCAGCAGTGATGACAAAATGGTCGTCACGGCGCCGCAGCCAGATAATTTGAATAGCATCATTTCCGTGCCTAATCGTTTCAGCTCGGAATTTTTTGCGCCTATTCTTAGAAATTATTTATTTTGTTTTTTGTTGAAATAAAATTAAAATAATATTTCTGAATATGTAATTGTATGTGGTTTTGTCGTTGATTCATTTTTTTTTACGCGAATTAAATAACAATAATAAACGAAAACATTTAACGATTAATAATGACTCAACTTTTTTAATTATTATTATTATTTCTTTTGATGAAATGTATCCATTTTTAATCAAGTATAACTAACTTTATATTCGCACCACCTACAAATTTAGGTAATGTTTAGTTGTTACTTTTTTGTTATTTTAGGGGTCAAAAAAGGAAATAATTAAACTGATAAACTTTCCAATTTGTCGTATGTCAGACAGAGTTTTAGAAAAAAAAAATTCCAACATCAATAATTAATAAACCAAATAAAAGAAAAAGAAATTGTAATACAATGACAATTGAAGTGTTTAATTCTTAGCATTTCACTGTTATACTTTAATCCGGTAAAAAAAGAATTAAACGAATACATTTCTACTATGGACAATCAACAGCAAGGACGCTTGGCCTTAAAAATTAAAAATTGTTTGCATTTTGACACAATTTTAATTTTAAGCAAGCGTCCTTGCCTGTTGATTTCCATAGTAGAAATGTTTCGTTTAATTCCTTTTTTTAGCCGGATTAAAGTATAACAGTGAAATGCTAAGAATTAAACACTTACAATTGTCTGTATTGACATTTCTTTTTTTCTTTTATTTGTTTATAATAGTGATTTGAATTTTTTTTCTAAAACTCTTCTTGTACATACGACCATTGGAGAAGTTTATCAGTTTAATTTTTTCCTTTTGCGACCCTAAAAAGTAACCACAAGAAGTAACAACTAACATACCTTATTTTGTAGGTGGAATATAAAGGTTTGAGTTATACTGATTAAAAATGGGATACATTTTCATCTAAAATGAATAATTAATAATAATAAAAAAGTTGAGTCCATTATTAATGTTAAATGTTTTCGTTTATTAATTGTTATTAATTCGCTGTAAAAAAAATGAAATTCAATCGACAAAACACAAACAAATTACATATTCAGAAATATTATTTTTATTTTATTCTAACAAAACAAAATAAATATTTCTAAGAATAAGGGCGAAAAATATTCGAGCTGAAACGATTAGGGCACGATATGTCTATTTCAAATTATCTGCTGGCGGCGCCGTGGCGACATTTTGTTATCACTGCTGAAATAGTAGCAGCCGCGATTTTTTTTATATAAGCAGCAGCAGCAACTATTGCACGATTATCGCAATCGTTTTGAGATTTTTGTTTAACATTAACTAATTATATCCTCTAATCTGTAAAAATCAATAACCACATTTGTGTGTTCTTAGTTATAGGGATAATTAAGTATTATCCAAGATTCCGAATTTGAGTGATATCCCGCTTTTCTGAGTCATACGTCGACACATACATACCAATCTTTCTTATATATATATATATATGTATATATATATAATATATATACTAGCAAATTGTACCGGTATGACCGGAACGAAATCATTTTTAGGAACACTCCCTGGTATGACATTAGTGTATCTAATGGTGATAATTCTAAATTTCTGGATCTTTTCGAAGTGGGAATTACTCCTTCATTGCCATTTTGATCAGAGTTGTTAGTACCTGTTAGACAATCTATGGGTTGAATAGATTAAAAAATGGTTTTTTATTTGAACGAAAATTAATTCGTTTATTGGAATATTTAATGTGAAAAAAGCTACAGCTGTGTATTGGTAATATTTTAGTTTTTTTTAATTTTAGAAAATTGTTTTTTTACATTATTTAATATTATAGCATCACATGTTGTGTCGGGGTTGCATGATTAATGAATAGCGATTTTATACTCGCTAGATGGCTTGCTTTGCGACCTTGTACCATATCCTAACTGTGGCGAAAGGTGAATGAAGAAAAATGAGTCCCATCATTATTTATGGTTAGTAAGATAGTACTTCGTAAATCCATACTACTGAATACAGGGAGTTCAATCTTGTTGGATGTTCACATAACTTATGGAATTGTGTTATAATATTGACATTTTTTAGCATACATTAAAAAATTTACTGAAAAAAGTCCAGTATAGAAACTTATAAAAAACCTTCTGATATAATTATTCAACATTTTTTTAAATCTGCTTTCATTTTTTTTTTTTTTAGATTTCATAAATAAGGGGGTCGTGCAAAATAATACATTCCACTAATATATTCTAAGAGAAAACCTTTTCAAACATATTATTCATTAACAGATGAATAATTACCGAACATTTCGTGAAATTTGACGTCAACATTTCGTGAAAAATTGACTATTAGTAATTTTCATAGACTTTTTTAAATGCTGGGTAAGTCAACTTGTTTTTTGCTACGTTAAATTTTCAAATTGTTCAACGGTGCAAAAAGGTCAACAATTGTTTTCATTCCAATAATTTTCCATTTTCCGTGAGCCTGAAATTTAAACAAATCATCAGGAGTTAAACAACTATAATGTTTCTCTTTGAATTGTTCAAACATTTTGAAGATAATATTAACCTTTATTCGCGTTTCATTGTGTTAAATATAAACCAGTTAAGTAATTTGAAAATAATAATAGTATGTGGGTTGTTTTTTAATATCCCCTTTTTTTAATCGCTAAAAAATTGCGGATTTTTTTTTGTTACAACAATTGGGAATAATATTTTTTAAACTTGTGATGGTTTAAATGATTTTTTTCTAAAACTTTTCTCGTAAGTAGACAATTTTTAATTCAGTTTTTTAATTGCTTGTTGAGTTAGAAATATAAATTAACATTGCAATTTTTCGTTATTCTTCCTTCACGCACGTTTAAAAAACTAATTAAATGGATATATTTTAATCATATTTCATTCTAAGAAATATGATGATTAATAATGTATGTGGGTGTACACTTTTATTTTATATCCTCCTTTTTTCATCGTTTGAATTATTTTTTTTCTAAAATTTTATTCGTGCGTAAGATAATTTTAAATTCAGTTTCTGTACTGCTAATAACTAAACATTAACTTATTTGTAGGAAGAATACTTTGCATATAAATTCATTTTTGATTCGCTGATTAAAAATGGATATATTTATTCTAAGAAATATGAAATATTCGTAAAATATTGGCATAAGAAAGGTTTTCATTTTTTCTTTTTTCATGTAAAAATGTGATTTTTTTAAGTTCTCAAAACAATTACATCACACTATTGACTTATTAGTTGAAATACAGCATACACTTTAATGACTTGATTTTCAACAGCAGCCAGCTTTTCCTGAGTCATATCAGCAACAGCAACTATGCATAGTGTCCGAAAATCGTTTGATTTTTGTTTGATTAATTAATTATATCGCTTAATTAGAAGAAATGCAATACTAAATTTTGTGTGTTTTCTTGTTAGAAGGATATTATCTATAATGCAAATTTTTGAATCTGACTGACTTCCTTTTTTCTGAGTTATAGATCGACACGTATACCAAAACCTTATATATAATATATATATATTATATATATATATATATTAATTATATATATATATATATATATATATATATATGTAATAGTATGAGTAGAATAGAGTTAATACTATTCATATTACTACTATTATTATCATCATTATTAGTGTTCTACGTTTATGATAATAATTGAGCACTTTGATAATTTAATTCCCTGTAAAGACAGGTTAACGCACCAAATGGAAATCTCTCTGCTTCTCTCTCCTCTGTCTGTCTGTCTGTCTGTCCTCCTCTCTTTCTGTTCTCTCTCTCATTCTCACTGCTCTCTTCTCATCGCTCTCTCTCTTCTCTCTCTAATATATATATATATATATATATATATAATATATATAATATATATATCTATATAATATCATTTCAATAAAGTTCAAATTGCTAATCCTAAAAAATAAAATCGCATTTTTTATTTAGAATAGAAAGTAATTCAATGTTGAATGCGTACTTTTTTTTAAATGGATCTTATTAATTTTTGAAGGACTGATTAATTGTTTTGGATGGAAAAAATGGAAATTTTGGTGGGATGTTATTTCTTTAGAAATAGATCTCAATATTATTTTTAATGACTGCCAATGAAAATTTGAATTTTTTTCGAAATACGATCTTTATTTGGTGGAAAATTGTTTTTTTTATTTTTTTAATTTTTGATATTTTCTTTTAATAAAATCTTTTATATCTTTTGTTTAATGTATTGATTGTTTTTTATTTCGAATTCGTTCGTATATATGCTGTCATATTTCGCGTTATCTTATGATATTCAAAAGACGTGACATTTGTTTTGAATTAAAATAAAGAATATACTAAAGGTGGTGTATTACATTTACTTGTATGATGTAAAACGAAGGGAATTGGGTAAATATCGCTTTCTTCTCGCTTGTCTTCAACGCCTTCAAACCGTTAGATTGGTTTGTCGGTAATAACTGCACGGGTCAAAAAAATTCACCACGTGGCCAGCTTAGCATTATTGGGGGGATGCCAGGACGACAAATGCCAAATATAGCTTTCAATGAAATTTCTATAAACAAAACATATGTAGACAGTAATGTGATGGTTACCCATAGAATGGATACAGTGAGAGCGAGATCAAATCAATGTATATATTTTTGCTGTTTGCAATCTCCCTCCAGCTATGGGAATTAGTAGTGCAGACTGGGCTCTTTAACCGTGGTTAGGCAACAATTGAGGAGAAGGAAGCATCTAGATTCAAACCTGTTAAACTCCACTTAAGAAAACACTTGTGTGTCCAAATCCTACTCGGCGAGAATTGTAATATAACATAACAAAAAACATCAAACCATGAACATCGCTAAAGAAAATGAATTAGTAACTAGAAATCTGTTTGGAACAAACATTCATGCTGTTGAATGCTGATAAAACAATACGCTAAATGATATCCTTTTGACTGTTTGATCTACTAGAAATAAAATCCTAGGATCTTTGATTAGAGAAAATGAACTTTTTCATGAAGAAGAAAATTTAGGAAAAAGACTGGTGGGTGGCGCATCCACTAATAGGCGCACTAATATTAATTCTTAGATTTTGTAAAGTAGACATATAAAAAAAAATTAGTTATTTAGTAGCAAGAGCAGAAAGTACAGGAAACCCAGTGTGAATCGAACTCACTAACATAAGATATCTAGTTTGCTGACGTTGCACAATTAATCAGATGCTTAAAAATTCATGTAAAAGTATTTAAAAGTCTGTATTTTTCTTTTATTATAAAGCCTACTTGCGAGTAATATACTATAATATAATATAATATATTATATATAGATGATAGATAGATAGATTTAGATAGATACGAACAGAATGTAACTCGGTAAGCCAAGAAAGGGGATCTTTCGAGAAATGATTTATGCTTTTCAGACCTCTAAGATCAAAGAAATTTTGTTTTTTTTTTTTTTTTTTGTGGGGTTTTTTTTTTTTTTTTTGTTCAAAGCTTTGAAAAAATAAAAATAAAAATTTGAAATGATAAAGATTCTGTGTATTCAAAATGAAATTTGTTTGAAATATATATATATATATATATATATATATATTATTATATATATATATATATATATTATATATACATACATATATTATTATGTGTGTGTGTGTGTGTTGTGTGTGTGTCATATATATAACATATATATATATATGTTATATATAATATCTATATATATATATATATATAATATATAAGAGAGAGAGAGAGAGAAGATAGATATATGGATATATATTATTTACCATTGGCGTACGTTATATAGGATCCCTTAGCCCGCATTTTATTCTGCAATTTTTTTGTGAACGCCTCATCCCAAAAGAGTGACACTTTATAGTCCTGTTGTATTTTTGTCGCCAGTTTTTACCTGAACAAATGCCCTTAAATGTCACTGTGGTCAAATATCTAAAGCAGTGAGGTGAGAACGGCTACTTGACAATTTGATTAATGAATTTCTCCACCTGTAAAGCCTTTATGGCGCAGGCTCCATCAAACTTTAATGATGATTGTTTGATAGCAAGGCCGGATCAAAAACAGCTGCAGCGTGTCGTGACTAGATCCGGTATTTCTTGTCTATTATTAACCAGAGGCTTATCTACATTTTACTGTAGGATTAACAACTGATATATCAGTTAATATTAACTATATATTATATATATTTTATAAATATATATATAATAATATTATATATAAAAATGTTGTTCTTGGTTCAACGGGAGAAAATTCAATAATTTTATTTAAAAAAGGAGAGGTCCCGCAAAATGTATTTTGTTCTCAGAAAAATCTTTTAATTCTTTTTGTTTTACTATATGGCGACACGTGTTTCAGATCTTCTAGGTATCTTTACTTCCAGCTTTGGATTGATAATATGAAAATGAGTTTTTACATCATGTTGGTATATATATACATACACATGAAGTAATATATCAGTGAGATTATAATAATATTTATAGTTATAGAAGGGTTAATGATTATAATAAATTATATATATATATTATGAAAAAAGAGGTCCGCAAATGTATTTTGTTCTCGAAAATTATTTATTATTTTTACTCATATGCAACACGTGTTTCAGATCTTCTGGTATCTTCTTAGACTTTGATTGATAATATATTGATCAATCAAGCCTGAAGAAGATACCAGAAGATCTGAAACACGTGTTGCATTGTTAAAACAAAATAATTTAAAAAAATTTTCTGAGAACAAAATACATTTGGCAGAACTTTTTTATAAAATATTCTGAATTTTCTCCGTTGGAACCAGAACAACATTTAAATATAATATATATATATATATATATATATATATTAATATATATAATATATATATGAGGACACGTAGAAGTGTAATCATATGAAAGAGATGGAAAATAAATTTTCTTAAAAGCACATTAG
>CM042140.1:117057270-117084770 GCA_023376005.1 Doryteuthis pealeii
TTCTTCTTCTCTTCTTCTTCTTCTTCTTCTTCTTCTTCTTTATTATTATTATTATTATTATTATTATTATTATTATCCGAATTTTTCATCTTCCCTAGCCGGTGCTTCACTGGAGGCTGAATGACAACAAGTGTACTCAGGCCTCCAGAACTCTTTCTGAGTATCTAGCCGATCTAAACAATGCTGTACTTTGGATGCTCTCGGTTCCTTCCTCTGTTTCAATAATTAAACCATTCTTTCAGACACTGGAGACCCGTCCAAAGTCACAACATTAGAATTGGCACAGACTCAACCTTCGTGTTCAACAGTTTTTTCAGTTCTTCTGGCAGGTCAAGTATATGTCTATATTTTCCCTTTTCTTTCACTTTAATCAGAAGTTCGGCCGGGACGAGATGAACAAGGTTCTCTTCATCTTGTTAATCAGCCCCAGGTATGGTATCCTGGCCGGGATTAGGCGACCATCTGTATCTCGATTCCCCATATAAGTTTATGCGTCTAATTCTCCTTGCAATTCGGGTTTATGTATATACCATTTAGTTATATGGGGAAAATTTGGAATTTCTTGCACAATTCCAAATGGATCACCTTTCCCACCCAGTCGAGAGGTCTGCACTCTCTTTGTGCTAGTTTGCTGTATTATTATTAATTATATTATTATTATTATTATATTATTATTATTTCACACGAAGCGTCCGCTGATGGTCTTTTCACTGAGTCTGAGTGACAACAAGTCACCGTCTCAGGTGTCCGGTCTTTTCTGAGTATTCACTATCCTATTTCAACAACAATAAACAATAAACATAAAAGAAATATCAAATATACCACTAAATGAGAAATTAACTACGTCAACCAAGCACCGGTAACATATGTGTCTGCATTATTCTAAATTATATATGATGTATTTCAATATTGAACACTATAAACATATATATTATATATATATATATATATATATTTATAATATTATTTANTCCTCTTGAGAGTGATGTGATGCCTCCATATTTTCAAGAGCGACCAGGTGAATTCAGACATCTACGTTAGAGTTGCTAACCTGTAGTCAAAGCCCTGGATAACAAGGGTAGACAATGATAGCCAATGTATAGCAGCAGGATTCGGCCCCCTGCCACACATCTGGGATAAGCTCAAAAATGGTTTTACGACACACCACTTCTCAATACCTTAACCATGGATTATTATGTATGAGGCGCTAGTGAGGAAGACACAATCACCGTGCAGTACTACAAGCCCAGCTAAAATCGACCAGTATTAAGGTAGTTTTTGAGACACTTCCCAGAGAAACTATATATATATATATATATATATATATATAGTAAATGAAGAAAAACTCTAACTTGCTTCATACAATAATTATCAACCGTATTAATACGGCATCTTCAGGTAATCACCAAGAACATGACTCTTACACATTGAGCTCTCCTATGGTCTACCTGCATCAGCTTGTTAAAACCACACATGGAAAGACCCTAACTACGCGAAAAAAAACTATAATATATATATATTATATATATAATATATATTGTAATATATATATATAGTGTGTTCGGGAGAAATTTGACAGGTTCATAAGGAAAAAAGATACAGTGCTCGGTAACTAGAAATCTATAGAAACTGGAGGAAGCTGATGTACACTTCCCAGGGAAACTGTACATCAGTTTCCTGTCCGGTTTCTGGAGAGGATTGAGGATGTGATCGCATGCTTATGGCGGTTATTTTTGAGTGAAACTTGTTGACAGTAGTTGTAATTTCAGTTACTGTTGAAATTTTTAAAAAAATCTATCAGATTTTGTTAGTTACCGAGCACTGTATCTTTTCCTTAAATGAACCTGTCAAATTTCCCCAAACCCTGTAATATATATATATATATATATATAATATAATATATATACTTTGGTGCGGCTACCAGTTTCTTGGTAACAAGGTGATTTCTAGGTGGGTCCTTAATTACTCTACCCGTAGTTTTGTGTAGAGTTCAGGTTCCGTATGAGAGCTCAATGCTTAATTATTGTAAAACAGAGCAAAGTATTTGGAATAAAAAAGGCCTTAATACCATGGCTTCGTGGTTATGGACCATTTCACTCGCAAGTATGCTCACGAGATTTTCAGACCTACTGCCTATATTTTATTTAGACAGACAATGGCCAAACTTCATTTTATAATTCATACATACACCTACCTCATTTAGGGGTGGTTCGAATGCATTCTTTCTTTTCAAGGTGTTTTTTTTGTTGGGAAAATTTTTTTTTTTTTTTTTTTTGGTTGGCGGTGTTTATTCCTTGTCTGCTAGTCTCTTTGCTAAATTCCTAAGTTTATTTGACTGACCAACAGGATTTTAATTTATTGCGTCTATTTCCTTTTGTCTGCTAGTCTCTTTTGGTAAAAAAAAAAAAAATTTTTCCACCAATAAAAAAACACTTGAAAAGACAGAATGCCAATAGACCACCCCAAATGAGGGCAGGTGAAATGTATGAATATAAAATGAGTTTGCATGTGCTGTCTAATAAAATATATCAGTGGTCTGAAGAATGCTCGTGAGCATTACTCGCGAGGTTGGAAATGGTCCAAACCACGATACCCATGGTATTTAAGGCTTTTTATATTCCAAAATATATATATATGTGTGTGTGTGTGTGTGTGCGTGTGTGTGTTATTCATGTCAGCAGGTGAAAAGATTAAGTTCAAACAAAATGCAAATGGAGTACTTACACAATGTGTCAATATGTGAAAATCTATAGGCATCTTCCCCAGTATATACCCGTATATTCTTGATGGCTTCCTACAATGTATTGCTTTTTAAGCCCCTCATATTCCTTTTGAGATTTCAAAAGACATCTATAGTTGGGGCGCAGGATTTTTTTCTATTTTAAACCAATTCTTTGAATGGTCATATGTAGTTAATTAATATATATATATATATATATATATTATATAATATATATATATATATATTATATATATAATTATATTGTGTGATGTATATTTATTATATTTAGAGTGCTCGATAGTGTTTCTCTCTGTATGTGTTCGTGTGTACTTATGCTAATTTCTGCATGTTTGTACAATTTTAAGCATCCAGGTCGTGTCATGCACCGAGTACCTACGTATACACGCAGTTGTTTTGTCCGTCCAAGTTGCAATTATCACGTGCGCAGGTCTGTGCGGTGTCCTGCTTATAAATATGCACAATGCTTTGGTCCATCGCTGTGTGCGGTAATAGTTGTGGGTTTGTGCCGTATTTATATATATATAAGTCTCGTGGTGGCCTTAAAAGTCGGTAACATACTATAGTGGGAGAGTCATCCCCTTTTCCCTAGCGCTAGAAAAAGGAGAATATTTTTAGCGTCTGAGGCGGCGTGATACACCTAACCATTTATTTTACCGCCACAGATTCATTGCTACTCATACGCGCTTGAGGTTGGCGAGGGCTGGTAACGAACAAAAAACTTAGGTTCCCCAGCCGGACACTCAACCAACTGAGCTAACGCCGACCCATTCTAATTACCAAAATAATATATATAATATTTATATATATATATATATATATAGTATATATAATATATATATATAATTGATATACCAAGCTGTTGGTAGATCCTGCGGGAGAGAAAAAAAACCAGCAGAAAGTGTTAATTGTAAAAAATATACTATCAAACATCAAACCAGGAAGAAAAAAATTTGAAAAAAAAGAAAGCGACAAGATATTCCGTACAACAAAAAATATCTATTGGTACAGCATTTGGCCAAAAGAAAAAACAATTTTATATGTATATATTATGTATATAGATATATATATATTTCATATAACCGCAGGAGAAAGCCTAATAAGAAAAAGTGCTCGATACCTAAGTAGAGCCATAATAAAGATAATCTAATGAGTCAGACGAATCTACTATTAGTTTCGCATAAAGCTCTCAGGGGCTCTAAAATCTGAATTCGGGTCGATTTTAAGGCCCGAATAGGCTTTTATGCAAAACTAATAAATAGGTTCGTCTGACTCATGTAGAATATATATATATATATATATATATATATATATATGTGTTGTGTGTGTGTGTGTGTGTGTGTTGTGTGTGTGTGTGTGTTGTGTGTGGCGTGTTTTAATTGGTTACCGTTCGTAGGAAAATGGACACGACGACCCGACAAGTCCAATTATCCGGGATGCAGCTGCTAGTATTTTTATATAGCGGAACTACCCTTGGAAAGGTATGAATTCTTCTCCCAGTTATGGGGTAAATAGTAGGGTAGGCACTGAGTCTTTAAAACTTGGTTAAACAATATTCCAGGATAAATGAAAACTTCAATTCAAACATGTTGAATTCCACTTAGGAAACTGACCTTGTCTCACATCCCTGTCCCGTGCGGTGGGATGATATATATAACATAACATACATACATAATATATATTATATATATATTATATATATATATATATAATATTATATTGGGAGAATATGTGCTTAATTGAGTTGTACCTAATTTTGAAAATTAATTAATAATAATAATGAATTAAGGCGGGCATACCTATTCTAATGTAAGGTTAAACGAATCGAGAAAAATCAAAATCCTTGTACGTACATTTCACCCTATTAGGCCTCATATATATATATATAGTAATATATAATATATATACGTGTGTGTAACGTTGTATGTGTAAATTTATATGATTCTAATCTTAAAATGTAACATAATGAACATACCAAATCAAGGGTGTCCAATCGTGCTGTAAGAGTTAAACAAGTTTGTGTCGCCAATCCATTATTACTAATAGTAGGTTCATCCTCACTGGATGCCCCCTTATTTTAGACCTTGAGTTCATATCCACCATGTGCCAAACGTGTTGGGTATATTCTTAAAAACCACACGCATTCAGACTTCAATGTGGCACACAGACAGACAGACACCAGATTGAAAACACACACACGCACGCATATATATAATATATATATATATATATATATATATACATTGATGAGTTTTTGTAATACCTGTTCTACCCGACCGTAATCCTCAAAAAATGTTTGCTATCCCCAAAAAGACAAAATTATTAATAAACTTGCATATTGGTTATAATCCTTCTTGTCTTCCTTTTTACCACAATGTATCTCTCTCTCTCTCTCTCCTCTCTCTCTCTCTTCCTCTCTCTCTCTTCTCCTCTCTCTCAGTTTATTTTAGTTTTCTTCTTTTCCTTTTCCTCTTACAATAATACACTTTTAATTGGCAAACTATGTTAATATTACTTAAAAAGAAATTTGAAACCGCCACTAACAATTTATAATAGTCATAAAAAACAACCCAAAAACTAATTTTGATAAACGATTTAATCCCCAATTAATTTCTCACACATTTTATTTTAGTTCTCGGCTGCCTCTCTTTGAAGGATATTGGATGTTTGCAGGCTTCGATAAGACTGGGACACGAATATCCTCGCATTCATCGTTACGCAATATAATATTCCAAGACAAAAAAAATGTCGTTTTAGCTTTCTTGGCCTTTTCGTGACTCAGATTCAATTTAGTAACGATTTGGTTGCTTTCATTCCTTCTGGTCGTTCAACTATGGAACACCATCCCGTTAAACTAAATGGGTATCACTTATGTTCTTTACACCTCTGCATCAAAAATTCTGGGCCTATTTTGAAACATCCCTATACAAATGTACATGAGCTGCCTCAACTTTAAACATTGCCTGGCTTTTTCCAGTTGAATGGACAAAAAATATGCTCTTCAGTCTTTTTAATATTTAAAAGAAAAAATTAAGTGTGACAAAAATGTTATACTAGCTTATACAAGGGTCGGTTAACCTTTTTCGAGAGCTATCAGTAGTCTTCGGTGAATGTTCCATGGTATTAAATATAATGAAAATAAATTTTCTCGGACTCAAACCGCTCGTCCAAAATGCTGTTGTTTTTTGTTTTGTTTTTTTTGTTTTTTAAAATATTTAGATAAATAAAAATATTGCCTCTGGCTTTAATGGGTTAACCTGAATTCAACTACTGCTATTTCTATTCGATACTTATTGATATCAGAAATCCAGTTGTTAACTGTCGGGCCGACGAAAACCACTCGTGAACTGGATGTGTCCAGCGGACCGGGGGTTTTCCGACCCTGAGCTAATACTTCTGTATCCTGTGTATACTATTAAACTGTATTTGATTATAAGTCTTCAATTCAGAAGAATCTAAGTTTGGTAAGGCAGAACTTCTTCATTGCCATTACTCCCAGGGTCCACTCTGAACCTTGGTTCTGTTTGTAGCTGTTAGGGTCAAATAGATCTATCAAAAATATTCTATTCCGAGAGGATCGTGTTAAAGAGACTAATGATATAAGCAATAACTTACAATACTCAAAATAAAATTGGGCCCTGTGGATGGACTTAAAAATACAACTGGACTATATCAGCTAAGAAGGGTGTACACCTCTAAAAATGTGACTGGATATGGTTCCAGGAATGCTGCTGATGGTTGAGTCTCCAGTCCGGACTTCTGACACTGTATAATAACCCGTCATTGCGATTAACCCAGGTCCACTCTGATACGGGTAGAATACCTCTATAAAGTCATCTCTAAGGGTCAAAAAAGGATCTATTTAAAGTATTATTTGTATTGGATAGGGCCGTGTATAAAATACATTTAAGTGCACAAAACTGCCCACAAAAATGTAAATATGAACTCGATTCCCGAAACACCAAGCATAAAATGAAAAACTAGATGGTTTGACATTACCGTTAAAATCAATCAGTCAAACAAGCAAAGCTGTTTTTAAGCTTTTCTTGTCATAAGAAGATTCATTCTTCGTAAGAGATATCTCTTAAATCTTAGCCCAGATCAAATTAGTGAAAGAAAGCACCATTTCTCTAAGCACATTGAAACAGGATGCCTCTTCTCACTAAAAAGAAGCATTAAAATCTAGATATTGTTAGTGGCATCATTCCGTCTACGAAGAGACGATGGAGTAGTGCCCAGATATTTATTTGAACTACGTAGCCTGTGGGGTTCATATGGAGAATGAGCTGGTTTCCTAAGCAGCAAATGCCCATCTCCACCCTGCCGCTGTGATACAAAGAAAGGTAAGCGAACCAAATGCAGTTTTGGCAAGCGGCAGTGTCGCAGGAGTTGCTAGGTAACACTGGAAGTTCAGCATCACACCACCTTAGGATATCCGGCTCCTGATTGTTTTGGGGTACTCCCCTAGCCATTCCTTTGTATGAGGTTAAGCCGCTAGCAGCGGGGGTTTTGGCGGACTTCCTTGACAAAGACGGGTTGCCGGACCAAGGTAAGGAGCCCTTCGTAAAACCTTATTTAGGGATTTCTGTGAGTAGTACAGTACCTCAATTCCTATATTGTCGGTGTTCCTGAAAGGATATGTTCGATTAACTTGCAACGCAATCTCCCTTTTTGAAGCATGTAAGAAACCATTTAAACTTTCTATATAACTTTCGACTGTTTAGGATTTTTTAGAAATTTCCGAGTTATGACTATTAGGTATTTTTTTTGTGTAACTTAAGAACATACCTTGTCTAATGGCAATGACGCGGTTCTATACAGTGTCCAGAAGTCCAGAACTAGAGACTCACCATCAGCAGCAGTTGCGAACCATAACCTAGACAACATTTTCTGAAGTTGTCACACCCCTCTTAACGCTTGATAAGCAAACTATTTAAAACTTTCTATATAACTTACGATGTTTGAGGATTTTTTAGAATTTCGAGTTATAACTTTATTAGGTATTTTGTGTAACTAGAGAACCAGACCGTCTAATGCAATGACGGGTTCTAATACAGTGTCCAGAAGTCCAAACTAGAGGACTCACCATCAGCAGCAGATTGGACCATACTAGGACACATTTTGAAGTTGTCACCCACCCCTCTTAAGCTGAGAAGAAACCATTTAAACTTTCTATATAACTTTCGATGTTTGAGGATTTTTTTTAGAATTTTCGAGTTATAACTATTAGGTATTTTGATGTAACTTAGAGAAACAGACCTGTCTAATGGCAATGACGGGTTCTATACAGTGTCCAGAATCCTGCAACTTAGAGACTCACCATCAGCAGCAGTTTGGAACCATACCTAGGGACACATTTCTGAAGTTGTCACACCCCTCTTAATCTGATAAGAAACTATTTAAAACTTTCTATATAACTTTTCGATGTTGAGGATTTTAAAGGAATTTTTCGGTTATGGACTTATTAGGTATTTTTGTGTAACTTAGAGAACAGAACCTGCCTAATGGCAATGACGGGTTTCTATACAGTGTCCAAAGTCCGAACTAGAGGACTCACATCAGCAAGCAGTTTGAACCATACCTAGGACACATTTCTGAAAGTTGATCACACCCCTCTTAAGCTGATATAGTCAATGTATGCTGTCCCATAGACAGGCCCGATTTATTGACTATTGTTAGTTCATTGTTTATATCTTTATTCATTTTAACACGATCTCTCGAATAAGAATATTCTTTAATTGATATTTATGTATAGTTGTAACTATTTTCAATTACTCATTATTAAGTACAATCTCGCTTCTTTTTAGAAATGTAAAATCCTAGATAGTTTTATTTTTTGTGAAAGTTGTTTGTCAAATTACTGCTTGGTATATTTTGTTTGCACTTAGAATCAAACGTCTACACACTCTAGCAGTATATATTCACTGTACATCTCTCTTGGCATGTAGTGCATATTATGGGATTCTGTGTCCTCTAGTAGATTGATGTGGGTGATACTTCGATACTTTTCACGTTACAGTCTGTAGAGTCCTCCGAGGTAAGCACTCAACCAGCGTCGTCAAATCATCAGAGATGCCACAGAATCAAATAGATTGATTGTGGCTGGTTGTTTTCTTTTCTGTCCATATGAACCCTTTTCGAATCATTTTAATGCCGAATCTATTCATTTTGGATAATCAAAGGACTCTCGTTGTTTAAAAGTAACCTGCTGCTAAGTGGTCACCAATTAAGTATTAAACAGGCCCATCATTGGCTATCTTCGAGGCTAGCGGGAACGGTACTTTCAGCGTGTCTTGGCCGTTTAACCAAAATTAAATTACAGGTTTTCAAAATAATATTCGTTTACTGCTAAAATCGATTGATCACGTCGCGGTATAAATATACATCTTCTATTTTTGGTAATACTTTTATTATGTTGTCAATGGAATGTAACAGTGTTAAAGAAATTAAAACTTGATTACAACGTAATGATTATGAAACCAAAATGAAGGGCCAAATCATGTCGAAAGTGAGCAAACCAAGACCAATTGATTTTTAAAATTCAGCTGAGTACCCTAAAAACGAGTACCCTAAATATATTAATTGCCAAGTGATATTTACCCAAGCCACTACCCGTCCCGCGAACAGAGATATTTCCTTCTCAGAGAATCTGTATCCATATTGAACACGACACTATTGAAATAGTACACAGCATAAAAATGCCTGCTGGCTTTACTTCGTGTATACAGGGGCATGTGTAATAAATTCCATGGCAAGCAGAGAACTCAAGGATTTCCTTCTAAAATGATAAAGACTATCAGGAAACCTTCCATTCTTTAGGACACATCATACAAACACGTACGTACGATAGGACATTTCTATATAGGACACCTTCATCTAAGGCGCGCATGTTATAGCGTTATTAAAACTTCAATCCATTTATTTCATTATGTATTTTCTTTTGTTATGTTTAGTTTTGCTTCGGTAATAAAATATGTGAGTCAAAATTGATCTTATATTCATTATTTTTACGGAGAACAACATTTATCCAGATTATATTCTTATGATTAAATGTGATTTTGTTGCGTTTTGGTTTGTTTTGTTTTACGGCATATCAAACCTCAGGGTCATTTAATGCTGATAAAGTTTAAAATTAAATCAATTCTTAATGGATTAATACATTTTTTATTAATACATTTTCTATAAACGCATAGATGGGACCCTAACAGGTACTACCACCTCCAGGTCAGAGTGGACCAGGAGCAATGGTGATGAAGGGGGGCTCCAAATCCCCAAAACCTCCCAAAACTGGAACCCTCACATCAGATAGAGTTTAAACCGTCATTCCCAGGACATGTATTACCCGCAGCCACCGCCTTCTAGCACCCAGGATTGATTAAAAAGTGGTTGGGGCTTGCCATAAGGGTAATAGGGTTGGGAAAATCATATAGGTGCTAGGGGCTGACATGACCAGCCGATTGATCGGAGGGGCCTCTCCGACCGCCCGCTAGCCCAAGATAGGGCCAAAGTGGAGTATGACATCATGAACTGCATCCTTAAGCATCACGAGTCGCTACCCACGGCCAACAGGTGGCCCCATTGGTGGAGTCTTACTCCTCTGTAGAGGTTGCAGCTCGGTGCATTCTAACGCCCCAGCCGACAGGGTGGTATTAAATGTTTGAACATAGGCGACATATATTAAAAAAAACCTTCAACAAAGATACAAATCTAATGGCTGACGGCTTACCGTACCAATTACAACCTTCATTTCTGTTACCAATTTAATTATTGTTAATTATTGGGAAAATGGTTGCGAATACGTTTAATTTAATTTAATATTCTAATTTGTGCGGGAGAACGAATTTCTTTCTATTTTCTTTTCTTTTTTTGTAGTTAAAAATAGGTGGCTTAGATAAATAAGTAAATGAATTATCAAGTATATGTAAAGCCGACTTCCTGAAATGATTAGGATCTATTTCTGATCTATATCCAGTCGAAGCTGGTAATTTAGCACTTTGTGGTCGATGATGTATCATTCAGTTCAATTGTCGGTTATAAGAAGGCCACCTTCTCCTGTATGATTAAATTGTCTACATGGAATATAAAACAAAGCGAAAAATATGACAAATAAATGGCAACAAGAAATCATATGAAGCTATGATTGATCTGTCAGAGCATCAAGAAAACAACAAAACTGCTGCTGCTGTTGCTGTTGCTGCTGCTGCTGCCTGACTGCTGCTGCTTGCTGCTCTCAAGTTTAATTAGTTTCAATGGAATTGCTTTAATCTCGAGAATTCAAAACAAGATATGATGACAAAAGTGTCAACGGTTAATTTGCGAACTTCCGTGGTGGGTGGGATTGCAGGTACCGATCACCCAAATAAAATTTTTTTATTAAATTGTAATTCTTTTATGACCTTTCCCTTCTAACCATATCATTAGAGTAAATTTCAGTCAAAATTCATTGGAATCAGGCGCGCGCACACACACACACACACACACACACACACACCCATATATATATATATTATATATATATATATATATATATATTATTATATATATTTCTGTCGGAAGGAAATCGTAGGTATACACAGCTGCTGAGACTAATAAAAGTTTGAAACAGCTGTGCGGTGTTCCACTTTTATTCGCCGGGTTGCTTGCCATGATTATTTTTCATAATTTATCGAATTTATACGAATATACGCCATTGAATTGGGATTTGATAATTTGCTTTATTGGAAGCATTGTTATGTAAGTATATTATTATTATTATATTTTTTGAATGCAATTACAATGCTATATCGTATTAAAATTCGATAATTATTGAAAAAATCATTGGCAAGCAAACCCGGGCGAATTAAAGTGGAACACCGCACAGTGTTCAACTTTATTAAGTCTCAGCAGCTGTGTATACTACGATTTTCCTTCCGACAGAAATATAATAATATTATATATATATATATATATATATTATATATAATATATATATGGGTGTGTGTGATGTGTGTGTGTGTGGTGTGTGCGCGCGCTGATTCCATGAATTTTGACTTGAAATTACTCTATATGATATGGTTAGAGGGCAAAGGTCATAAAAAGAATTACAATTAAAAAAAAAATTATTATTTGGGTTGATCGTACCTGCAATCCACCCACGCAACGGAAGTTCCAAATTACCGTTGGACACTTTGTCATCATATCTTGTTTGATTCTCGAGATTAAAAGCAATTCCATTTGAAACTAATAAACTTGAGAGCAGCAGCAGCAGCAGCAGCAGCAGCAGCAGCACAGCAACAGCAGCAGCCAGTTTGTTGTTCTTGATCTCTGACAGATCATCATAGCTTCATAGATTTTCTTGTTGCCATTATTTGTCATATTTTTCGCTTTTGTTTTATATTTCCCATGTAGGACAATTTAATCATACAGGGAGAAGGTAGGCTCTTATAACCGGACAATTGAACTGAATGATAATCAATCGCCCACAAAGTGCTAAATAACCAGCTTTCGACTGGATATAGATCAGAAATAGATCCTAATCATTTCAGGAAGTCGGGCAGCATATGAACTTATAATTCATTACTTATTTATCAAGCCCAAACCTATTTTTAACTAAACAAAAAAGAAAGAAAATAGAAAGAATCGTTTCTCCTGCACAAATTAGAATATTATTAAAATTAAAAACGTTATTCGCCACCATTTTCCCAATAATTACAATAATTAAATTGGCTAACAAAATGAGTTGTTAATTTGTTACGGTAGCCGTCAGCCATTAGATTTGTATCTTTTGTTTTGAAGGGTTTTTTTAATATATGTAACGCCTTATGTCAACATTTAAATACCACCCTGTCGCTGGCGGCTTAGAATGCACCGACTGCACCTCTACAGAGAGTTAAGACTCCACCAATGGGCCACCTGTTGGCCGTGGGTAGCGACTCGTGATGCTTAAGGATATGAGCCCAGTTCATGATGTGCAATACTCCACTTTGGGCCCTATCTTGGGACTAGACGGGCGGTCGGAGAGGCCCCCTCCGATCAATCGGCTCGTCATGTCAAGCCCTAGCACCTATATGATTTCCAACCCTATTTACCCTATGGCAAGCCCAACCACTTTTTATCGATCTTGGTGCTAGAAGGCGGTGGCTCGGGTCTACATGTCCTGGGAATGACGTTAAACTCTATCGATGGTGAGGGTTCCAGTTTTGAGGTTGGGGAATTTGGAGCCCCCCTTCATCACCATTGCCTCCCTGGTCCACTCTGGACCTGAGTGGTAGTACCTGTTAGGTCCCATCTATGCGTTTTAAATAGAAAAATGTATTAATTAAAAAATGTATTATCCATTAAGAATTGATTTATTTTAAAACTTTATCAGCATTAAATGACCCACTGAGGTTTGATATGCCGTAAAACAAAACAAACCAAACCAAACCAAAATCAACATTTAATCATAAGATATAATCTGGATAAATGTGTCTCCGTAAAATATGAATATAAGATCAATTTGAACTCAACATTATTTTATACCGAAGCAAAACTAAAACACAAAAGCAAATACATAATTGAAATAAATGGATGAAAGTTTTTATAACCGCTATACATTTGCGCCGCCTTATGAAGGGTTTGTCTATATAGAAATGTCCTATCGTACGTGACGTGTTTGTAGATGTGTCTAAGAGATAGGGAAGGTTTCCTGATTAGGTCTTACATTTTAGAAGCGAATCCTTGGTTCTCGCTGCATGGAATTATTACACATGCCTGTATACCACGAAGTTAAAGCCAGCAGCATTTTATGCTGTGTACTATTTCATTAGTGTCGTGTTCAATATGATACAGGATCTCTGAGAAGGAAAATATCTCTGTTTCCGCGAGGACGGGTCAGGACTGCTTGGGTAAATATCTACTTTGGCACATTAATATATTTGGTACTCGTTTTAGGGTACTCACTGATTTTAAAATCAATTGTCTTGTTTGCCCTCACTTTCGACAATGATTGGCCTTTCATTGTTTCATTAATCATTACGTTGTAACAAGGTTTTTTAATTTCTTCTAACACTGTACATCCATGACAAACATAAATAAAAGTATTACCAAAAAATAGAAAGATGTATATTATACCACGTGAGTATCAGATTTTAGCAGTTAAACGAATATTTATTTTTGAAAACTGTAAATTTAAATTTTGGTAACGGCCAAGACACCTTGATAGTTACCGGTTCCCGCTTAGATCTCGAAGAAGCCCAATGATGGGGCCTGTTTAATTACTTAATTGGGTACACTTTAGCAGCAGTACTTTAAACAACGAAGTCCTTTGATTATCAAAAATGATATGATTCGGCAATTAAATGATCCGAAAAGGGGTTCATATGACAGAAAAGAAACAACCAGCCAACCAATCAATCTATTTGATTCTGTGGCATCTCTGATGATTATGACGACGCTGGTTGGAGTGCTACCTCGGAGGACTCTCAGACTGTACGTGAAAGTAGTCGAAGTATCACCATCATCTACTAGAGGACACAGAATCCTAATATGCACTACATGCCAAGAGAGATGTACAGTGAATCATATACTGCTAGAGTGTGAGACGTTGAATCTAGTGCAAAACAAAATACTACCAAGCAAGTAATTTTTGACAAAAAACACTTTCACAAAAAATAAAACTATCTAGTATTTTACATTTTCTAAAAGAAGCGAGATTGTAACCTTAAAATATGTGCAGTAATTGAACAATAGTTAAAATCTATACATTAAATACAATTAAAGATATTCTTATTCGAGAAGATCGTGTTAAAATGACTAAAAGATAAAACAATGAACTACAATAGTCAATAAAATCGTGCCCTGTCTTGGGACAGCATACATTGACTATTATCAGCTTAAAGAGGGGTGTGACAACTTCAGAATGGTCCTAGGTATGTGTTCCAAACTAGCTGCTTGATGGTGAGTCTTATCTGGACTTCTGGGACACTGTATAGAACCCGTCATTGCATTAGACAGGTCTGTTCTCTAATTTACACAAAATACCTAATAGTCATAACTCGGAAATTCTTTAAAAAATCCTCAAACATCGAAAGTATATAGAAAGTTTAAATAGTTTCTTATCAGATTAAGAGGGGTGGTGACACTTCAGAAATGTGTGTCCTAGGTATGGTCCAAACTGCTGCTCATGGTGAGTCTCTAGTTCAGGACTTCTGGACACTGTTTATTAGAACCCGTCATTGCCATTTTAGACAGGTCTGTTCCTCTAAGTACACAAAATACCTAATAGTTATAACTCGAAAAATTCTAAAAAAATCCTCAAACATCGAAAGTTATTATAGAAAGTTTTAAATGGTTTCTTATCAGCTTAAGAGGGGGTGACAACTCATGAATGTGTCTATATGGCTTCCAAACTGCTGCTGAGGTGCAGTCTCTAGTTTCTGGACTTCTGGACACGTATAGAACCCGTCATTGCCATTAGACAGTCTGTCTCTAAGTTACACAAAAACCTAATTAGTTATAAACTCGAAAATTCTAAAAAAATCCTCAAACATCGAAAGTTATATAGGAAAGTTTAAAATTAGTTTCTTATCAGCTTTAAGCAGGGGGTGAAAACTTCAGAAATGTGTCCTAGTATGGTTCCAAACTGCTGATGATGGTTGAGTTCTCTAGTTCTGGACTCTCGGACACTGTATAGAACCCGTTCATGCCATTAGACAGGTATGTTCTCTAAGTTACACAAAATTACCAATAGTCATAACTCGAAAATTCTAAAACAAAAATCCTCAAACATCGAAAGTTATATAGAAAGTTTAAATGGTCTTAACAGGCTTCAAAAAGGGAGATTGCGTGCAAGTTAACTCGACAATAATCCTTTCAGGAAACACCGACAATAATAGGATTGAGGTACTTACTACTCACAGAAATCCCTAAATTGGTTTAGGAAGGGGCACCTTAGCCTTTGTCGGCAACCCGTCTTTGTCAAGGAAAAGTCCGACACAAAACCCCGCTGCTGCGGCTTAACCTCCATACAAAGGAATGGCTAGGGGATAACCCCAAAAACAAATCAGGAGCCGGATATCCTAAGGTGTGTATTTGCTGAACTCCAGTGTTACCTAGCAAACTCCTGCGACACTGCCGCTGCCAAAACTGCATTGGTTCCTTACCTTTCCTGTATCACAGCGGCAGGGTGGAGATGGCATTTGCTTGCTTAGGAAACAGCTCATTCTCCATATGAACCACACAGCTACGTAGTTCAATAAATATTCTGGGCCACTACTCACTCGCTCTCGTAGACGGAATGATGCCACAACAATATCTAGATTTAATGCTTCTTTTTTAGTTGAGAAGAGGCATCCTGTTCAATTGTGCTTATGAGAACTGGTGCTTTACTTCAACTAATTGATCTGGGCCTAGATTTAAGAGATATCTCTACAAGATGAATCTTCTTTATGACAAGAAAAGCTTAAAACAGCTTTGCTTGTTTGACTGATTGATTTTAACGGTATGTCAAACCATCTAGTTTCATTTTATGCTTGGTGTTTCGGGAATCGAGTTCATATTTACATTTTTGTGCAGTTTTGTGCACTTAAAATGTATTTTATACACGGCCCTATCCAATACAAATAATACTTAAATAGATCTTTTTGACCCTTAGAGATGACTTTAAGAGGTATTACTACTCCGTATCAGAGTGGACCTGGGTTAATCGCAATGACGGGTATTATACAGTGTCCAGAAGTCCGGAACTGGAGACTCACCATCAGCAGCATTCTGGAACCATATCCAGGTCACATTTTTAGAGGTGTCACACCCTTCTTAAGCTGATATAGTCAGTGTATTTTAAGTCCCATCCACAGGGCACCATTTATGAGTATTGTAAGTATTTGTTATATCATTATTCCTTTAACACGATCCTCTCGAAATAAGAATATTTTGATGATCTATTTGCACCCTAACAGCTACAAAACAGACCAGGTCAGGAGTGGACCTGGGCAGTAATGGCAATGAAGAAAGTTCCTACCACTTTATGATCTCTGAATTGAAGACTTATAATTTCAAATACAGTTAATAGTATACACAGGATACATGAAGATTACTCAGGGTCGGAACCCCCGGTCCGCTGGACACATCCAGTTCACGAGTGTGTTTTCTTCCGGCCCCCGAACAATGTTTAACAACTGGATTCTGAATATACAATAAGTATTTCGTAATTGAAAATACAAGTAGTTTTGAATCAGGTTAACCCATTAAAGGCCAGAAGGCAAATATTTTTATTTATCTAAATATTAAAAAACAAAAACAAAAAAACAACAAAAAAACACAGCTTTTTGGACAGGCGGTTTGATGTCCGAAGAAAATTTATTTTTCATTATATTTAATACCATGGAACTTCACCGAGACACTGAATAGCCTCTCGAAAAGGTTACCGACCTTTTATAAAGCTAGTAACATTTTTGTCACACTTATTTTTTCCTTTTTAAAATTAAAAAAGACTTGAGAGCATATTTTTTTGTCCCATTCACTGGAAAAAAGCCAGCGCATGTTTTAGTTGAGGCAGCTCATGTACATTTGTATAAGGATGTTTCAAAAAAATAGGCCCAGATTTTTTGATCAGAGGTGTTAAAACATAAGTGAGATACCCATTTAGTTTTAACGGGATGGTGTTCCATAGTTGGAAATACGAATCCAGGAAGGACTGAAAGCAAAAACCAATCCTGTTACTAAAATGAAGTCTGAGTCACGAAAAGGCCAAGGAAGCTAAAACGACATTTTTTTTGCTTGGGAATATTATATTGCCGTACGATGAATGCGAGGATATTCGTTGTCCCCAGTCTTATGCGAAAGCTGGCAAACATCCAATATCCTTTTCAAGAGAGGCCACCGAGAACTAAAAATAAATTGTGTGAAAAGGAATTAATTGGGGATTAAATCGTTTTATCAAATTGTTTTTGTGTCGTTGTTTTTTTATGAATAATAAAATTAGTTAATGTGTGCGGTTTCATTTCTTTTTAAGTAATTATTAATTAGTTTGCCCAATTAAAAAGTGCTATTATTGTAAGAAAGGAAAAGGAAAGAAAGAAAACTAAAATAAATCTGAGAGAGAGAAGATGAGAGAGATGAGTGAGGAAGACTGAGAGAGAGAGGAGGAGAGAGGGAGATGAGAGAGAGAGAGATAACATGTTGGTAAAAAGGAAGACAAGAAGATTATAACCAATTATGCCAAGTTTATTAATAATTTTGTCTTTTGGAATAGCAAACATTTTGAGGATTTACGGTCGGGTTTTTATTAGAACAGGTATTACAAAACTCAATCAATGTATATATATAGATATATATATATATATATTACTAATATATGCTGTTGCGTGTGTGTGTTTCAATCTGTGTCTGTCTGTCTTGTTATGTGCCACATTGAAGTGTCTGAATGGTGTGTTTTAAGAATTACCCAACACGTTGGCACATTGGTGGATATGACTCAAGCGTCCTAAAAAATAAGGGGCATCCAGTGAGGATAGAAACCTACTATTCAGTAATTAATGGTATTTGCGACACAAAACTTGTTAATCTTACAGCACGATGGACACCTTTGATTTGGGTACTGTATCATTATGTTACATTTTAAAGATATGAATCATTTATAAATTTTACACATACACTTACACAACACGTATATTATATATATATATATATATAATATATTATATGAGGCCTAATAGAGGTGAAAATTGTACGTACAAGGATTGATTTTTCTCGATTTCGTTTAACTTACATTAGAATAGGCTATGCCCCGCCTAATCCAATTAATTATTAATAATTAATTTTCAAAATAGGTACAACTTCAATTTAAGCACATATTCTCCCAATATTATATATATATAGATATAATATATATATATATATATATATAATATGTTATGTACTGTATGTAATATATATATCATCCCCACCGCACGGACAGGATGTGAGACAAGGTCAGTTTCCCTAAGTGGGAATCAAACATGTTTGAAGTGAGTTTTCATTTATCCGAAATAGTTGGTTTATTTACCCAAAGTTCAGGACTCCAGTCTACCCTAACTATTACCCATAACTGGGAGAAGAATTCATACCTTCCCAAGGGTTAGGTTCGCTATAATATAAAATTACTTAGAGCTGCATCCAGGATATGGACTTGTCTCGTCGTGTCCATTCCTACGACGGAACCATTTAAAACACGCACACACACACACACACACACACACCACAACACACACACACACACCACACATATATATATATATATATAATATATATATATTATTCTAATGAGTCAAGACGAACCTATTATTAGTTTTGCATAAAGCTATTCAGGGCTTAAAATCTGACCCCGATTCAAGATTTTAGCCCTGAAGAGCTTTATGGTGCGAAAACTAATAGATAGATTCGTCTGACTCCATTAGATTATCTTTATTATTGGTCTACTGAGTATCGAGCACTTTTTACTTATTAGCTTTCTCCTAGCGGTATATGAATATATATATATTCTAACATATATATTACATATAAATTGTTTTTTTCTTTTGCGCCAAATACTCTGTACCAATAGATTATTTTTTGTTGGTACGAATATCTTGGTCCTTGCTTTTTTTTTCAAAATTTTTGTTCTCCTGGGTTGGCATTGTTTGATAGTATATTTTACAATTTAAACTTGTCTGCTGGTTTTTTTTCTCTCCGCAAGGATTCATCTTTATACCAACACGTTGGTATATCAATTATTATTATATATAATTAATATATATATATATATATATATATATATATAATATATATATAATTAGAAATGGGTCGGCTTAGCTCAGTTTGGTTGAAGTGTCCGGCTGGGAACCTCACAGTTTTTGTTCGTTACCAGCCTCGCCAATCAGCGTATGAGTAGCACATGAATCTGTGCGGTAAAAAATAATGGTAGGTGTATCACGCCGCCTCAGACGCTAAAAAAATATTTCACTTTTTCTAGCGCTAGGGAAAAGGGGATAGACTCTCCCACTATCAGTATGTTACCGACTTTAGGCCACCCCGATGACTTATATATATATAAAATACAGGCACAACCCACACACTTATACCGCACACAGCGTATGGGACCAGCATGTGCATATTTATAAGCAGGACACCCACAGACCTGCGCACGTAGATAGATTGCAAACTTGGACGGACAAAAACAAACTGCAGTGTATACGGTAGGTTACTCGGTGCATGACACGACCTGGATGCTTTAAATGTACAAAAACATGCAGAAATTAGCATAAGTACACACCGACACATACAGAGAGAAACACTTATCGAGCACTCTAATATATATAAATTATACACACACAAATATTATATAATTATAATATATATATATATATATATTATATATATATATATATATATACTTATATATAATTAACTACATTATGACATTCAAAAGAATTGGTTTAAAATAGAAAAAATTCCTGCGCCCAAACTATAAGATGTCTTGTGAAATCTCAAAATGGATTATGAGGGGCTTATAAAAAGCAATACCATGTAGGAAGCCATCCAAGGAATATACGGTTATACTGGGGAGATGCCTATAGAATTTCACATATTGACACATTGTGTAAGTACTCCATTGCATTTTTGTTTGAACTTAATCTTTTTCACCTTGCTGACATGATACAAACACACACACGCACACACACACACACACACATTATATAATATTTGGGAATTAAAAAGGCCTTAAATACCATGGGTATCGTGGTTATGGACCATTCCACTCGCGAGTATGCTCACGAGCTTCTTCAGACCACTGATAATTTATTTAGACAGGCACATGGCCAAACTCATTTTATATTCATACATTTCACCTCCCTCATTTAGGGGTGGTCATATTGCATTCTTCTTTTTCAAGTGTCTTTTATTGGTGGAAAATTTTTTTTTTTTTACCAAAGGAGACTAGCAGACAAAGGAAATAGACCATAAATTAAAATCCTGTTGGGTCAGTCAAAATAAACTTAGGAAATTTACCAAGAGAGACTAGCAGACAAAGGAAATAAAACCACCGCCAACCAAAAAAAAAAAAAAAAAAAAAAAATTCACCAATAAAAAAGACACTTTGAAAAGAAAAGATGCAATATGACCACCCCTAAATGAGGGTAGGTGTAATGTATGAATATAAAATGAGTTTGGCCATGCTGCCTGTCTAAATAAAATATAGCAGTGGTCTGAAGAATCTCGTGAGCATACTTGCGAGTGGAAATGGTCCATAACCACGATAGCCATGGTATTTAAGGCCTTTTTATTCCCAAATAACTTTGCCTCTGTTTAACAATAATTAAGCATTGAGCTCTCATACGGAACCTGAACTCTACAACAAACTACGGGTTAGAGAATTAGGACCCACCTAGAATCACCTTGTACCAAGAAACTTGGTACCGCACCAAAGTATATATTATATATATATATATATATATATATAATATATACAGGGTGTTTGGGAGAAATTTGACAGGTTCATAAGGAAAAAGATACAGTGCTCGGTAACTACAAAATCTGATAGATTTTTTTAAAATTCAACAGTAACTTGAAATTACACTACTGTCAAACAAGTTTCACTCAAAATAACCGCCATAAGCATCGATCACATCCTCAATCCTGCCTCCAGAACCTGAGGAAACTGATGTTACAGTTTCCCTGGGAAGTGTAACATCAGCTTCCTCCAGTTTCTATTAGATTTTCTAGTTACCGAGCACTGTATCTTTTTCCTTATGAACCTGTCAAATTCTCCCGAACACCCTATATATATATATATACACATATATATATATAGATATATATATATATATATATAGTTTTTTTTTCCGTAGTTAGGGTCTTTTCCATGTGTGGTTTAACCAAGCTGATGCAGGTAGACCATAAGGAGAGCTCAATGTGTAAGAGTCATGTTCTTGTGATTACCTGAAGATGCCGTATTAATACGGTTGAAATAAATTATTGTAATGAAGCAAGTTTAGAGTTTTTCTTCATTTACTATATATATATATATATATATATATATATAGTTTCTCTGGGAAGTGTCTCAAAAACTACCTTAATACTGTCGATTAGCTGGGCTTTTGTAGTACTGGCACGGTGATTGTGTCTTTCCCAACAGCGCCTCATACATAATAATCCATGGGTTTAAGGTATTGAGAGTGGTGTAGTCGTAAAACCATTTTTGACTTTACCCAGATGTGTGGCAGGGGGCCGAATCCTGCTGCTATACATATGGCCTATCATTGTCTACCCTTGTTATCCAGGGCTTGACTACAGTGTTTAGCAACTCTACGTAGATGTCTGAATTCAACCTGGTACGCTCTCTGAAAAATATGGAGGCATCACATCACTCTCAGAGGACACACATCCGACAACCATCTCAGTTTGGGGAAATTTGGTTTGCATGATATGAGGAGTGTCCTTTGGACTGTATGCAAACCATCTGTTATTCTGCGTGCTGTGCTTTTGATCTTGGCAAAAGTTTTTCTCTTAGTAAAAGAATCACATTGTGTGTCATCCAACACATTTTTCTGCAGATTTTCGAGGAATTCCGCTGTACGAACGCAGTCAGATTGTCTGTTTTGTTGCTTTCCTCTAGCCAGAGCCTCGTAGTCTCCATTGCAATTCTCTAGTCCATGCCTGATTGTTTTTACAGTGTTCAGGGTGCCTTGGGTAGCAACCATAATCTTATTTTGATGGCCGGTGCAGATCATCATGATAAAAAGTTATTCTATTCCATGATTCTGGTGGGTTCCAGTCATCCATTCTATCTGCCATCACGTATATTAATGAAGAAGGGCCCACGCTTTTAAATGATGCGTATTGTGCGTCAATACCTCCAACCTACGGAGAAAAATAACCTAGTACAAATATGTCAAATTTATCCCGAACATCCTATATATATATATATATATATATATTATATATATTATATATATATATAATATATATATATCATATAAAATCATCATTTGTGGCTCATTACAAAGATTGTTGGTAATGCTAGGTATTGCATTACTTTATATATGTATATACACACACACACGCACACGCACACGCACACACACACACACACACACATATATATATATATATATATACATGTGTGTGTGCGTGTATATATATATATAATATATATATATATATATATATATTGGTGGCCTTTACATACATACATATGCATACATTTATGGTTAAGAACCATGACTAATGAAAAAATCGATCGGCTTTCGATCACCGCTGCAGGTAGCTGCTTCGTCTAGCCACACTGAGGAGACGTGATAGGTCGTCGAAACTCGGTATCTTGTGATGAGTAAATATATTCCTCTGAGCTTGAGCTCTCAGGATGAAAATTTAGATTACGATTAAATTGCAAGAATCTCCTATAAAACTGGTGGAGTTATCGGTGCCCTCACATATGTGCATATGTATGTATTTATCAGTTAAATTCACTCTCAATCTTGTAGATATTTGGCCCTATAAAGAACTTTGATGAAAAATATGTCGTTTCGATGCTGGTTGGAGGTAGCTCCTAAGTCTAGTGATACTGAAAAGACGTGATACGTTATATTATAATTATATAAATATATATATATATATATATTATATATATATATATATACACTCACACATATATACATATATAAAGTCTTGTTATGGGTCCAACGGGAGAAAATTAGATATTTAAAAAAAAAAAAAAAGTCTGCAAAATGGATTGGGTTTTTAAAAAATTATTATTATTTAACATTAGCGACACGTGTTTAAGAGTTTCTGATATCTCCTTCGGGTGTTAATTACCAACTGAAGAAGCTATCAGAAGATCTGAAACACGTGTCACTAATGTATAATATATATATATATATATATATATATATATATATTATATAATATATATAATATATATATACATACGCTCAAGTTTCGACTGAAATGTTCATAGGTTGACCAAGATACTATCATGAAATATGTCCAAATGATGTTTAGTTTTTCAAAATAGTCCTTGCATCAGTGATGCACTGCTTGGATTTCATTTCTAAGAAAATCAACAGCAGATGTGAGGTGAATGTATCAGCTTTTCAGCCTTTAATTTTTTTCAGCTCGCACCCTTATATATATATATATATATTATATATATATATATATATATATGTGTGTTGTGTGTGTGTGTGTGTGTGTGTGTGTGTGATATGTGTGTGTCTGTGTGTGTGTGTGGATGTGTGTGTGTGGATGTGTATGTATTGTGTGTGGTGTAAAATAAGGAATGAAAGAAACAAAACTCAGCCAAAAATATGTGGTATATTTCGCTGGAATGTTAAAAAGGCTCGAGGAAGCGGAATTTAAAATTCCAGCGAAATATACCACACATTTTTGCCTGAGTTTTGTTCTTTCATTCCTTATTTTACCTCATTCTGTCGGATTCATTCCAATCCCTTTTTCCTGAATATTTACCACACACACACACACACACATATATATATATATATTATGTGTGTGTGTGTGTGTGCGTGTGTGTGTGTGTGTGTGTGTGTGTGTGTGTGTGTGTGAAGAGAGAGAGAGAGAATCTATATATATATACTATTTGTAATCTGCTCGTTGTGTGTGTATGTATATATATATGAGTGTATGTGTGTATGTGGATGCGTTTGTGTATGTGAGTGTGTGTATTTCCGTGTGTGTACAAGTGACTTGTGCATAATCAGTGAATAACCACATAAAAAAAACACTTACAGACGAACACAAACTTGTACATAATCATATGCAAAATCATGCTCACAAGTAAGTTCACTCGGTTTTAGCATTTCTTTTTTAAATTTTTTTGCAAACTTCGATGTTGCCATAAATGCATAAGAGTCACAATAAATTAAACAACTCTAGCCTATATTCTACAAAAGAGACACTTTCTTGAATTTTTGATAAGCTAACCTCAGCCGATACGATTTTGCATTAGCTTTTGGTGAGATATTTGATATTTGATATTTGATATTTTGCGTGAAGTGAAGAAAGAAACAGAGGAAAACAATTCTGTAATAAAAATGAAAGATTGTATTATTTTTTTTTTAAATGTAAATATTCAAATGCTTGATTATTATAGAGAGATATGGCCTTCCTAAAAAATCCCTTCCGAGCAAAGAGAATAAAAGGCGAGAAAATGTATCGTAGATTAAGCAAAATTAAGGAAATAAAATCAATTTAAAAAACCCTGATTAAAATAAAGAGATGTGAATTTAGATTAAAACTAAAAAAATCTTAATGCCGTAAGTATATATTTTTGTGGACTGCCGTAGGTTTTTTCCTTGAAGGATACCAGGCCACATCTGTGACAGTTGCACAGATAATAATCAACCCTGGGTTTAGTATAAACACCATAAACTACACATAAAAAAATGTCAAATATAAATAAAAATAAACATTGAACTCAGATTAGTTGGACTTAGCTATTAAAGGGCAGTGGACCAGATGTTTCTGGTTGAGAACTATAAAACGATGATGAAAGAAAAACTTCTAATTGATTGCCAGTGCCGACAGACAATGATAAATAATATAAAGAGTATAATAAAATAAGTAAATACAAAATACCTGAAATAGAAATTCAAAAAGATGTATCTTAAAACGTCACCATACCAAAAATCGTGCCCCTTTGCAGAAATAAACATATTAATAAATTATCCCTGGTAGTCCTAGCCTATATAAAATAAATTAAAAAATCATTGCAATTTGCGGAACTGTTTATCTTCTTAAAAGAGTACAATCACTACTTTCCCTCACTCTAGGTCTTGGATAAAAACTGGTGAAGGATTGTAAGAAACCCAAAGTAAACCGAAAGCAAACCTGAAAATTAATATAATTAATAAATAATAATAATAATAATATAATAATAATAATAATAATAATAATAATAAGAAAGAAGAAGAAGAAGAAGAAGAAGAAGAAGAAGAAGAAAATATGGATGATACCAACATTTTTTCCAGTAACAAAAAAAGAATTGAAAACCTTTGTACAAACCATAAAAATATATAGTGATGATATAAGATACAAATTTAGCACCAAAAAAATGTGTCATGCTAGGGATGAAAAAGGGGATAAGAGAAACAATGGACGGAATACAACTACCAAATAAGGAAAATATAAGAACTCTTGGGGAAAAAGTGTATTTCATATACTTGGGAATTTCGGAAGCGGACACCATCAACCAACAGCAATGACAAATAAAGAAATAAAAAAGAATATCTCGCAAGAACCATGTTTTTCTGTAGAAATCTCATCATGAGAATAAATACCTGGGTTGACCCCATTATAAGATACTCTGGACCATTCTTAAAATGGAAAAGAGAGGAACTCCGATAAATAGCCGAGACACAAGGGAATTGATAATAATGCACAAGGTATTACACCCGAGTAGTGATATAGAGAGACTATATGTATCGAGAGAGGAAGGTGGAAGAGATCTTGCCAACATTGAAGATTGCAGAGATGCCATAATCAAAGAACTCGATGAATGCACAAAATTAGCAAGGAAAGATTAACTGCAGCAGCTAATAACAGCAATTGCAACATATGGACAAACAGAAAAACAACAAAAACAAGAAAACAGAAATGTGATGAAAAACAATTATATGGATTCTTCAAGCAACAAATTGGAGAGCTTGCACATGAAAAGATCTGGCTATGGTTAAGAAAAGGAAACCTCAGGAGAGAAAATCATAAAGGCAGAATAAATCAATGCCACGAGAACAAATTATATTAAGCAAATATAGATAATACACAACAGAACAGCATATTGTAGGATGTGTAGAGACAGTGTTGAAACGATCAACCATGTAATAAACGAATGTAATAAACTGGCACAACAAGAAACACAAGGCTAGGCATGACTGGGTCGGAAAGGTGATCCCCTGCGGAATTGTGTAAGGAACTACATTTTGACCATACAACAAAATAGTATACACCCAAATCAGAATACATTCTGAAATTGAAACATAAAATTCTCAGTGATTCTGAGATACAAATGGGATCACCGTATTCCAGTTATAAGACCAGATCTATTATCAATATTATCCTTATTAACAATAACAAAAGAACTTGTCAATTAATTTTGAGTCCCAGGAGATCACAGGGTGCAGCCAATAGAAAACGAAATGATAGGCACATACCAGGACCTTGTCAGATATTCTGACAAAAATCTGGAATATGAGGGTTAAATGATACCAATTGTAGTTGGTGTCTCGAAAATAAAAACAATAAATAATCTAATCGAAAATAAAATAGTGAAGGGTAATTTGTTGCCACCTCAACATAGAGGCCAGTCGAAAGAAAATGGTTAACCTGCAAGAAAACAAAAAACAAAAAAACAAAACAAAAACGCTTCTTGATTTCTAAACTTCTACAAATATTGACTACGGTTATTAAAAAAAAAAACCTGTTATATTGATTTTATTATACTTAAAATGTTTTATAATTTGCTTGAAGCATTGTGTTTATATTGTTTTGGTGGTTGGTTTTGAAGGCTATCACAATGTAAGTGTAACGAAAAATAAGATAATTATGGTGTTGTTTGTTAACCTTTAATTTATTCTTAATATTTCGAGATAAAAATCTCTTCGACAGAAGATTTCAGAAATTGAAGCTGTTGTAAGGCACAATGATGTTCTTCTGCACCAGGGACTCGCGGAAACTCAGGACAGTGTGGGCAGGTGCATTGTCATGGTGAAACACCCACGAGTTGTCTTGCTACATTTCGCCTATTCTCGCGCACTAAATGAAGCAAACG
>CM042140.1:117089770-117099763 GCA_023376005.1 Doryteuthis pealeii
TTGTCTGTCTGTAACCGAAACTATATCACTACTCAAGTCACAATTTCCTTAGTTATTTACATCACATTCTCCATGATTTTATTTTTATTTTAACCTCAATCATTAATAAAATTCTTTTACATTATTGATACTGTTAACCATATCTACATACTAATAGCATGCAATTGTATTTATATATACAACAAAATAGAGGTTTACAGTATGAATGGGAAGGCTAATTTTGCATATTGATCTTAAAAAAATTGATTTTAATAAATATATGCTTAGTATTATTGATTTCTAATTTTTGGTGTTATCTTATTTTGAATATGAGCAAAAATCTCTTCAATAAATCTTAAAAGAAATCCCTTAACAAGAAGAAATACCTGTAATATTATTCTTTACTTCCTATTTTAACTAAACAGTTAAATTAGGAAAATTTATCAATGAAAGACGGGAGTAATGGAAAATGATGGAAGAGTTAGTCTCAAAGTTGTTCTATTTTTCACTCATACCCCCTCTGTTCAAAATCTTTTTATCTACATTCTTATTTTCAGTTTCATTAGCCTTTCTAATTTAATATGATATTTTATAAAATTTAACTAAAAATACTTGCACCGGAGGGTGCATATATTTGCTAGTATATATATATATATATATATATATATATATATATATATATATATATATATAATTATATGAGAAAAAATGGAATATAATGAAACATTTTTAAAAAAAATCACAGGTTCAAATAAATGAGTGGTATTTATTCAGCCAAAGCTGTAGTGTTCAATCTGTTTAGCAGATCTTCTTCAGGGCCTTTTTTGATATAAGGAAAAGAGCGCTTTTATCGGTTTGTTTACAAAGTTGAATGGAAAGTCAGCGGCCGTCCCGGAAATAGGTAAGATAAATGGTTTTGAAGTCGAATATTTTTTACGTTGTGTGTGAGTGCATGTGAGAGAGAGAGAGAGAGAGAGAGAGAGAGAGAGAGAGAGAAGAGAGAGAGAGAGAGAGAGAGAGAGAGAGAGAGAAAGGAGAAAGAGAGATAGTGTGAGTATGAAAATGTGAGTAGATTAATTCGTTTTGTATTTGGGTTTATATATATATATATAATATATAACATATATATATATATATGTATGTATGTATGTATATGAGAGTGAGTAAATAAACAATGGTTGATTTTGATATGGTTTAGCCGACAATTTTTGGAGGATATGTGCTTATTTGAAGCATACCTAATTTGAAAATTAATTAGTTAATAATTAATGAATTTTTAGGCGGGGCATATATGTTCATTTTCTCGATTTGTTTAGCCTTACATTTTGAACATATATGCCCGCCTAAAATCATTAATTAATTAACTAATTAATTTTCAAAATTAGGTATGACTTCAAATAAGCATTATTCTCATTAAAATATTTAAAATATATAATATAATAATATATATCATATATATATATATGTATATTATATATATATGGGATTAAAAAGTTTAAATCAATTCGCACCAAACAAAATAAAGTAAAAACCCAATAACCACTAAGTATGACCAGTGAAATGAAGCGCTTAGGTTAAAATATAGGCCATTGTCTAGCATCTGGATCCCGATATATGGAAAAACAAGAAGGACTTGAAACGTCTACATAACAAAACCTGCTTAAATGATCTCTCTTTCTCTCTCCTCTCGCTCTCTCTCTCCTATATCTATATATATATATATATATATATAATATATAATATATACTATCATCCACATAACTTCCGGTGTGGCTAGACACAACCACTAACTCCAACCCGAGAGCGAACCCAGACTGATTTACGCCTGACCGCATCAGTTAAACTCTGGTTATTGCAGCTGCCGCTTAAAGATCAGTGTTTTAACTGTTTAAATAACAACATCTGTGTATATACTTTACGATCACCATAGAGATCAAATCTGTAAACAGATTAATCATTGGCGTTTATTAAAAGTCGGCTTCTAAAGAGCTCTACCGGTTAGGGGACATATATATAGTATATATTATATATGATAAGTTTTAGAGATAAGTTTAGCCATACATTTAAATAGGCATTCCCGCCTAATTCATTATTATTAATTAATTTTCAAAATTTAGGTACGACTCCAATTAAGCACATATTTTCCTAATTATATATATTATATATATAATATATATATATATATATATGGAATTTTGATAATTTGCTTTTAAAGCATGTTATGTAAAATATATTATTATTTATATTTTTGAAGGCAATTACAATGCGTATATCGGTGATATACTACGATTTCCCTCCGACAGAAAATCGAAAACCGGGAACCAACAGTACGCCAGAGTCAGGAACTCTACATTTGTGGGCACTGGCGCATAGACACAAATACATACCGAATTTAAACTTGTCAATGATAAATACGCCACTACTATACAGAGTACAAACCCGCTGAATGAAGACTTAATAAAAGTTGAAACAAGCTGTACAGTGTTGTTCCCGTGGTGCCACCTTATTCGCCGGGTTTTGTTTGTTATGATTATTTTCAATAATTATCGAATTTATACGACGATATACGCATTTGTAATTGACTTAAAAAATTATGAATAATGATATAATATATATATATATATATATATTATTTATATTTTGCTTGAAGGCAATTACAATGCAATGGTAGTCGCATAGAACAATTCGAATAATTATCAGAAAATAATCTGCCCAAGCAGTGGATGTCCCGGACAAAGGCAATGGCTCGCTATGCAGAAACACCGTACAGGACTGTTTATCGACTTTTAATAAGTTTCTCGTCAGCGATGATATACTAAAACGGGACTTCCCTCCGGACCACGAACTCGAGAACCAGGACCTCAGCCAGGCGAGTCAGAGACCAATATCGCTTCGGCCCGCCGGGGTACATAGCGGAACAACCTCCCTGCGAAATTAACCTTGTCAATGATACTTACACGCCTCTATGCCCATTAGTAGGTAAGGGGACGTTGGATTGAGTAGTAAAACAGACTTCTTGGTACAACTTAATTTATATCAAACCTTAGACACTATATCCTTACGTCTATTAAATCTTGATCAGCTAATTAAACGACAATAATTTTAGGAGGCGCGAACAGAAAAGGGCAAAACTTAAGGCCCTTTCGGCCGGGTTGCATTAATAAAACACGAGTTTTACAACCGGCCAAGATTGTCAGAGGTGTTGATAATTGAGGTGAGAAAGGGGGGAGTAAGGACAACTATCAGATTGGAGCAACAGGAAGCGTAGGATCTAAAACGAACCAATGACCCCTTTCATGTTATTCAATCTCAGCAGACAATCTATCCTCGGGCGATAATGCCAGGGAGATGTTTTAAACGACTCTTGGCCTGCACAAGACTGGGAAAAGGCCAAGAATAAAATGTGCGACTGCGCCTCCAATGACATGAAAAATGGTGGTATTGACCTAGCCTTGTGTACTACGGGAAAATGGCTGATTCAATGTAACGTTGATCCTGCGCGCTACATTTAAGAACTGCACAGGTGAGATCATCAAATGGCAGACGTTCTGACCGCTATGAGAGCCCGGATGGTTGTTTTTGGTAATAATTCTATCCCTTTAGGAATATAGTTATTACTTCAAGGCTTGAGCTTAGACTGCTAGACCAAAGCCAAAAAGTACAGGACTGACGCCCGGTCCGAGTATCGAACTCCACTAACCAGATGGTCTACGAACTCTAGGCTTTGTAACCATTACCACTACGTTGAGTAGGCCCCTACTTTAAGTAAGCCTTTTGAGCTTAGGATGTGCCAACAAGGCTAGAAGCTATTCGAGCACCCAATAAGCATCAAGCTCACTATCAATGCGGTTGCATATAAGTAGCTTGCTATACTTTACACTCCACGTTTGGAGGTGCCCTCCTTTATGGCCATATATTATATATATCATAGTATACCTTACCTATACTCATATATATAATAGTATTATCCAAGTTCCTGAACGAAAGCTGTTTGCATGTTCACCATTGGACCTGATTTGCCCTTGGGAGAAGGTCTGCGTATCAACCAATTCTCCCTGCCGCCGATGGGTAAAATCAGCCAGCGACCTAGACTAGCCTCTCTTAACCCATCTGATTACGGTAACTCTGTCTAGCGAGGCGAGGCACAAACGCTGAAGATCAGCATCTGTTAAACTCCCACTTAAGATAATTGGACCCTCTGTGTCACATCCTCTGCCTTTTAGGGGAGGCGGTTTCGGTAAATTTATTCATAATACGATAAATATTAATTTCGTGCCATAACGCACAGTAATGACGGTGATATTACTTTGTTGTTACGGTTATTGGCTCTCTAGCCTTCGTAAGGGCAACCGTTCTATGAGAAGGAACATACTCGTACAATTCACCCCAGGACTTTCGTCACCCCGCTTAAAAACTTGACTTAGTTCTCGCCATTTATCCTGACCCTTGGTGGATGGGGTTGGGGTGAATACTATACATACATATTCGGTCCGCCGACAAGTAAAACGGTTTAATTTCGGTTGTTATGGTCAGACACGAGGCTTTATTCGACAGCAAGATCTTCTTGCAACAAACAATGGACAAATCCTTCGCATTACTGTTAGTCAGACTCCGGTCTTGCTGAGTATATCGCTGCCAAAAAAGGCTTCGTTGGCTCAGTTTGAAAGTTGCCAGGAATTTGGCCAAAGATTAATTTTCAATTACAACCAAAAAACAAAAAACACGAAAACTTATTATTTTTATCTTTATTTGATTTTGTCTAATTCTGTCTGTCAGTTCGCCGCTATCACATCTTGTTGGTCTAAATGTTAGCGTGTTTAAAACTAGTTAAAATACACTCTGCAAAGCCTGTAGAAACCGCACGAGTTCGGCCGATATTTCGTGCCCGGTCAAGCCTACGGAGACGTCACATATTACGCGGGTTGGCCTGGAATTCCAACAAGGGAATCACTATACGTCACCGGTATCAGCATATAAAATCGTCGCTGTCATTAGTTCCGCCTATCACGTAGAATCGTTTATTGAAGCTTCTGAGCTCTTTTTCTGCTTATTTCAGATGATTGCCTACATACTTATTCTCACGGATGTACGCATGTTCAGGAAACAGGCATTAGTACAGCACCATTTTTAGTGATTTCGACTTCTCAATAGGTGCCCCATTCTGACGCTTGTACACAGTAACGATTAAATCTAGTAGAATAACTCTATATTGCCAGGGCAGAAACATCAGGTGGATCCTTGATTTTTAGATTGTTGATTTAGAATGGTGGCAAAAATAGTTTCAGATTTACTAATCGATGTCTTTCATAAAATGAGGCGATATGTTTTTACGTAAGTCAGCCAATAGAATAAATTGGATATATTTTGACCTGGATCATGGCCACCCGAAGAGGGAAACTTCAGAGAAGCGAACAACTAAAATCCTTCTAATAGCTGCAGAAAAATAATGTAGTAACAACTAATACCGTTTAAATAAACATTGATAATTACGCACCGAATAGAAAGTGTGGTATATGGCGACATAAAGAAAACAATTTAACTCACCTAATAAAAGCCCCAAATGAAGCAAAGACAGGCACAAAAGGAATACAAGGAGGCAGAGATGAATTTGGTAGGGACTGGTTATCATTGGGAATTGTGCAGAGGGTACTAATGTTTGCCTATGCTGGACGAACCGGTGTATGGCACAAATAAAAACTTTATAGAAACAAATGAACAGCATTTTATTGTTCACCTAATCCCAACCATGACAGATCAGAGCAATTGCCTATTATATATATAAGAAAAACAAACTTGTCGCTCCTTGTGAGGACTTTCTTCTTTTACAGCCGATTCATTAGAAAAAAAAGCGTAAAAGATAACTACGCATACCTATTTTGCCAAAGGAGCTGGAAAAGTTGACTGTGGGGGGCATCGGAAGGGTGGGAACACGTCGAAACCAATTGTAGTGGAGTGCACCAGAATTGTTTTCCAAATACAGTATAAAGAGACGGGACTCAGGTTCCAAAACCCTGTTTTTAACTCATCCCGCCTGAGCCCGAATCACCTTGGTAACTATCTGGGTGATGAGAGATAATTCGTAATAATTTCAATAAACTGAACTCCGTTTAGAGCTACAAAGAAGGCTTGAAAACGCTCGAAACCTTTTGGTTTAAAACAAGTTTCAAAAGAAACAACGCTATCTATTGAAAAATGAACATTAAGGAAAGACAGAAAAGTAATTGAGAAAGGAAAACGGAATTGGTAATATCAAACTATTTCAATAATTCGATTGAACTTATGTGTACAATGAATAGCGGTACCTATGAAAAATTGCTATTTCGAGGTTACCTCAAGACGAATAGAATAGCAAGCGTAGGCATGTCTGAGAGAGCGAGACAGAGAGACGGTGAACGAGGGGGGCATTAACTATATAACTCGAATGGAGCAAAACCTTGCTGAAAAGAAACATACCAAAACTAGGAATGACATGCGGCTTAAGAAGATGATGCACTGTATTGCGCAATCGAATAACTATCAGGAAAACCCCAGGAAAATCTCACAGAAGAATGAGATTTATATAGGTCTTCAGAGTTTCACATTACCAGAACAGATCATCCAATCCCAGGCAAGGAAAGTCCACACTCCCCGATGGTTGAATTAATACACAAGAAAAGTAACTTATCACCTTTGGTAAATTTTTGTCTGCTCCAAGCAGAAAACACTGAAATTTAGAATGAAGGAAATCAAACGCACATGAGAGAGATTGCCGCTAAGATCTTGTTAGATGGTTTGAAAATTTGGTCTAGAACATGACCAGCTTGGACAATGCAAGAACAATGCATTAGTTAAATAATTATTGGAAAACTTAATACCGCATAACCTGAAGAAGATTTCGACGAGACATGAAATCCGAAGAAGAAATTTAAACAGACAAAAATCATAGCACTGCTAAAATTGGCGTAGGGACGCTAAGAAAAAGCGCATAGAGAACCTAGGACAACGGCCTGTCGCTAGGACATCTCTTAAAACACCAGCTGTACTAACAGGTGTTTATTTAATAAAACTCAACCAGGCTGCGTTGAATTTTACGGCCATGTCGAATACTTGGGTTTATTTATGACTGAAATGTCTGGGTTTTGATTAACTTCTGGTTAGGTATCCATTTTTCAAAAAATTTTTTTAAAAATCAATCAGGTTGGGAACCTGGGAAGTCGCCTGCTCAGTAAAATGGCAGTAAACGGTACTCTATACACTTTCCGTAAGCTCCAGATTGCGGAAAACTTCCTACCCTCTCATCCCAATAGATTGCTAGTTTAAGTATCCTCATATAGCCGCAGGATTAAACAAAATAACCTTCGCAGCCGTGATAGATATTCCAACGACACTTCAGAAGCAAATCGCACCTCGCAACGTTCTCATGTCACAATGAAAGCCATCGTGGACCATGCGTTAAAAAAAGTGAAACCTCCAAAGAGAAACAAGGAAATTATTAATCAACATTGTTGCACAAAAATAACTGCCATAAGGACACAACTACTATAAAAACAGCCGAGAATAAAATTGAACGATCACAGGAGCGTCTGTCGCAACTCATCAACATGAGAAAATGTTAGTAGCACATTGTGGTGAGGCATATCATGAGACGTGCAGACTCTGTATTATAACAACACATGAATTCTCTCCTCTGCGGAATGTAGGAAAACATAGCACAAACGACGATCTTTACAAAACTTTAGATTCACTCAGAACTGGGCGGCTCGGAAGGTGATCCACTTGGGAAGTTATCTGCAAAAATTAAAGTTTTTGACCCCCACACAAACAAATGGTATATCATAAACCTGATCTGTTCTTGAGAGCAACGAAACGCAATCAAAATTCTCTGGGACTTTTTGACGAAGTAAGAACGGAATTCAACCTTACTAATCCCAATGGCCAGACAGAAGACCGACTTTATTGTGACGCATAACACAACACACGATGAACAAAACTCTTCGTCCAACACCTGTGTCTGGATTTTCGCCTCCTGTCACAGCACGGTCCGCACAGCACGATCAACCCAGGAGTGCAAAGCGTCAAAGGGAAAATGGAAGTTCATCGGGTGACTACACAAGTCCCGCCGCAGCGGCCGGGCCGGTCCGAACATACCAGGCCTGTTGGCCCCAGCCATGCTGAACATGATCCGGTCTCACGGTACGTCCGCAACCTACCCTTGCCCCACGCACGCCCGAGACGTTCTTTATATCTCCGTAGCGCAACCCCCTTCTCATGTGCCGCTTACTGTACGCGCGCCTCGCAGTGACGGCAGGAGCCGGGCGATCGCGGGATCCGACAGGCGCTCGTCCCATGAGGGGCACAAAACCAAATGGACAAATACTCTGAGCACCTTGCCAGGAGAAACTGAAAAAAGTTTAAGAATATGAAAGTGAACAAATGATACCAATTTGTTGGTGCACTTTGGACACAGTCTCCCAAAAAAGGATTAGAAAAGGGGTATGGAAAGTTTTGGATATCAGAGAAAGGATTATGAAACATTCAGTAACACTGCACTTGCTGCAATACTGCCAGAATACGCAGAAGAGTTCCTGGAGACACTGAGGAGGACTTGCTGGCTCACATCAGACTCCAGCGAAAGGGACCACTCAGTTTAATGTCATGTCTGTGAAAAACTCAAAAGGAGATAAATAGATTATAATCAAAGATAAATAATCAATAGATGAAATATAATAATAATAATAATACAGGTGAACCCTTGCTTTACGACGGAATTGAACAAAGCAGTAGGAATATGAGGGTGTGGAAAAGTGATAATCAATTGTAGCTGGTGCATTTTTGAATGTCCCAAAAAGCTTGAAAAAGACTGGAGGCATCCGGATGGCACACACATCAGCAGGAAGAATTGAGGACCATCCAGGGGCTATTGCATTGCTAGTAATCCCGCTAGAATACTCAGAAGAGTACCTGGAGACCTGAGGGGACTTGCCTTGTCACTCAGACTCCAGTGGATGTGGAGATTATCCTATAAACTAACTCTTGTGTGTGTGTGTAGAGATTAAATCATGTAATAATAATGATTATATCAATTAAATGATAAAAGGTTAAAAAATGAAAATTTTCCGCCTTTCTCTGGTAATGGCATTTAATAACCAAGAACAGTGTGGAGAGTGAAGGACGGCTGGAGTTCAGAATCTGTCCGAGTGTGGAGGATGCGTGGCATTTAAGCGGCGGCGTGTCGGGAAAGGCGCGAGGGCGATTCGCATCTCACACACAAGCTATGTCAATAAAGACAGCCTGAGGGATAGTGTGAATGTCAACAGTGGTATACATACATATAGTCTTGGTATGTACTATTGTTAAAAAAGACGTAAGTATTATATAGGATCTTGATGGAGGTGCGCGGAATAGCAAGGACAATTTAACTACAAGGCCCCGGGTTTCCGAGGAGACGGCAGCTGTCTCATTTTTTAAATTAAATTGCGACTTTGTCCTCAGTTTAAAGTTGTTGGCCAAGATCTCATAAAACCCTAATACTATCCCGTCTACTGCAATCTCATCGCCAAAGGACAGGACCACCAATTATAATGACTTAAGGACTTGCAGGGTTTATGTTTTCGTAGCCTGTAGGCCTATCCTTAGACCTCTGTAAGAAATTTGCTTACAACATGATCATGAGATGGGTTGATAGATAAGTTATTATATATACTATTTCTGAGCTCTAACATCTATGCAGGGTAGGTAAACCGCTAACATTTTCACTAAGAGATATTATGTATAGTCCATTTTGTCTTATGAATTCGCCGGTGCTTATCACCGTCACAAATGCCGCATATCACTGTGTCAACTATATTCTTCTATCGTCCTGGAGCAGTCGTATGGAGGCCCCGTCGTGTCATTGTCTTTTAAGTGTGTAATGAATTAAGGACCACCAGCGCCGCTGAGTGGCATTGGTTACTCTCGAGCGTGTTAACGTGCGCAGAGGGAATATCTTGTACCCGCGTCTGAGCAGCTTCCGCGTCTCATGCGCATCAGCGCTCC
>CM042140.1:117099863-117122363 GCA_023376005.1 Doryteuthis pealeii
ACGAAGATCATTTAGTTATAAATGGTTGGTATTATTACTGTGCTGGTTAAATCTGTTTCTCTCTCTCTCTCTCTCCTCTCTCTCTTCCTCTCTCTCTCTCTCTCTCTCTCTCTCTCTCTCGTCTCATCTCTCTCTCTCCTCTTGTAGTTATAATTTTCCAGTTTTAATTATTCCAAATAAACCGGAATGAAAAAATTCTAATTTTTCAAATAACCAATGATTCTCATGTCTATCTGTGTGACCGACCAGAAAACGTCAGTTGGAGAAATCTCATATGGATTGCCAAGCCTAGTGGATTTTGAAAGGATTATACCGTTATTACCTAGAAAGCACACTAGTCTAGGAATCACAAGGTTCTGAGTTTCCATACCAGTCCCTACCAACCATCGCATTGAGTAGCACAGCTTGAGGTAATCTGATCTATTCTAGTACTAACTGGGGAGTTGAAGACTATGGTTGTGGGCCACCTCAGAAAACAATCTACCTGCGTCTAGCGAAAAAAGAAGATAAACCACACACACACACACACCACACACCACACATACACACATATATCATAAGTATATATATACTATAATATATAGTATATATTTACCTATATAAATAATCTTATACTAGCAACAAAGATCCCGGTTTCCCGTATGACCGGACTTAATTCTTTGGAAGAACCACCAGAGACTCCTTGGCCAAGGCGAGTGTGTGGGTAAGAGAGAGAAACACAAGAGAGACAAAAGTATCCTAATCTATATAGAAGTAAAAAAATAATGTGACTCCTTGAATTTAGCAGATTTTTGAAACAGAATTCTGTTTTTCCAAAAACTGTTTTGTACATATGACAAAAACTTAAATTCTCAGTTTTAAATTGCTCTGTAGACTAAATAAAAAACATAATCATTTTCTTCTTACGCCCCTAAACAACCTACACATCTCAAGAGACCTAAGTATTAACACCCATGTGTCCTTATGTATTTGCTCCTTATCGGCTGAGGCTGTAGAATTACGCGCCAACTCCAGCAACTCCCTAGAGTGATAACCTTCTCTTACCGAATGTCCCCACTTTTTGTTGTTATGGGTGTGACCCGAAGCGATGGTTTTGGACGGAATTCCATAGTGGTGAGCCAGTCCCATGGCAGTGGGAAAAAAACACACCAACACCTCTTTCCACAAGCAACTTTTGGGGGGGAGGGCAACCAGTTTTACGTGTTTGCTTAGAGAAAGGGGGGCGAGCGATAAGTCAGAAGGACAGCTCCCCATGTTAAATCAGGCTGGTCGACTGTCAAGCCCTATGGCACCTAATATGATCGTACCCTACCCATATATGCCTAGACGTTATGGTTAAATTCCACGATATCCCACTTTTACTTATATAACTGTACTAACATGGCTGTTCGGTGAGGGACTTAGTGTTCACATGTTATTACGTTAAAACAGCATCCACTTTACAAAGCTCGACTTTGTTGCCGACCGTGGAGGCGTTAGAAGTGAGAGTGTGTCTAGTTAACGGTAGTCTTTTAGCAAAGTCTGTATTTCTATCTTCACAAATGAACTGCACTTTGTATTTTATTTCAACGTAACAGTTAAAGGGGCTGGAAGGGCTGCGAAGTGGACAAAATCCACTTAGCTAGCGAATGCGACGGTATGTGGAGTGCCTTACGCACTGTTCGCGCTGCGGAGGGGGGATCTGTAATACGATAATCTTTTTTATTTTAAAGGTATTGGTTTAATAGTCGTCTTTCATTAGTATGTCAGCTAACAATTCCATACACGCCAGTCACATACATGTGTCGCTGTTTCTAACCAGTATTACATAACGTGACAACCTATCCAAGCAGATATCAATGCGGTCGTACGCAATGATTCTTCGAGAACTCTTGAGCAGTTAGAACATGTCCGTCTAATTCTCGACTTCTCGGGCTCACTTATAGACAGTCGACAGTACTCCATTACATTAGTCTCATCAACACTACTCCTCAAGTTATAAATCGCCCTAGCGTATCTACATATATATATCGCATTATCTCACAGTATCTGACTCCTTACCTACATTATGTGACGCGCCTAATACTATACTATATCAAATGATCACCTCAAACAATCTACATACATCTCAGTCACACTGACCGGACTACAAAAAATAAGAACATAATAATCATGTAATCTACCGGATAACGCCAGAAGCGAGCTGTCTGAGAACCTTGCCTGAGCCTACACGAGACAAATATGAGAACAAATTGCTCTATGAACAGATGCTCTCACAAATATAAAAAGATCCATCGGATATCTCGTCCCCGTATAGAGACATGTTCATGAATTAAACAGTTTGGTCTAATTATAGCTTATACGGTGAGTAACAATGCTGTTATATATGTCCCATCTAAGACTACCTCTAGATGAGCGACTACTTTTTCTTACATCAAATATATGCATGTAATCATACGCTACAAACCCGTGAGTAATATAAACGATCTGAAGCGAGAACTCAACTCAACACCTGCAACGCAATGCACTAAATGATCGTTATGTATAGTCAGTACTAAATATGTACACCATACACAGCATCACTATCGCATTACAGTTAAATTTTAAGCAGATATCAAGATACTACATCTCTGGCTTAGCCATATCGACAATGCGACATCGGTACTCAATTTCTTTCAAGTCAAATATCCAAGCGTACACATATGCAATACGCTACGCTTGACTGCATGATACACACTTCAGAGTTAGCTATTAACGTGTGATCGTACCTGTGTATTATAATTCTCGTACTTTACGTTACCGCCATTAACACTACTCCCACTATGTTGTGTATACCTCAGATACCGATAACTCACCGCTCACGACTCAAGTCCTCACTTAAACACATACAATACAATCATAACTGTTCGCGCGCTGTATTACAGGCACTATCTCTTTTCTCTTCTATGTAATTATAACCTGCGCTATGTCGTGCTGCTATTCTACTTACATTCCTAGGTGGTCATACAAACTCTCGCACATCTACTTTTTTCACCTCATTTCAAACGACAACGACACACTCTCGCTCCTGCTTACATCACGCCGCACAACGACCAAATCGTACGTAAGACAGTCGCACTCACGCTCAATTTATTGATCCATTTTACTGGAACCACTACGTAACAGCCTACCAATACTAAAAGTAACGACGTAAACTCCAACACTAAAACAATACCTATATACTAGCATTCACGCGACGATCATACTACCGAATACAAGGCGTCCTCGAAGTCACTATAACTACTGCGTACAATCTTAAACACACCACAAATTGCCAGATACACATTCATAAAACTCTCATAAAAGTGATATAATTAATCAATAATAAAAAAAGATTGATAGTTCATTATTTACTATCGTCAAATGTTTTCGCTTATATTTATTTAATTTGGCTGTAAATAAAAATGAATTCAATCGACAAAACCACATACAAATTACATATTCAGAAAATATTATTTTATTTTATTTCTAACAAAACAAAATAAAATTTCTAAGAAATAGGCGAAAAATTCCGAGCTGAAACGATTAGGGCACGAATATGTCTATTTCAAATTAGCTGCAGGCGGCGCCGTGCGACCATTGTATCACTGCTGAAATAGTTCAGCAGCCAGCGACATTTTTTTTATATAATCAGCAGCAGCAACTATGCCACGATTATCGCAAATCGTTTATTTTTGTTTAATTAACTAATTATATCCTCTAATCTGAAATCAATAACCACATTTGGTGTGTTTATTTAGTTATAGGGATATATTAAGGTATATCCAAGATTCCGAATTTGAGTGATATCCCTTTCTGAGTCATACGTCGACACATACCATACCAATCTTTCTTTAACATAAATATATATACATATATATTACTATATATATATATATATATTATACTAGCAAATGTACCCGGTCTATGAAACGGACGAAATCATTTTTAGGAACACTCCCTGGTATGACATTAAAGTGTATCTAATGGTGAAATTCTAATTCTGGATTCTTTCGGAAGTGGGAAATACTCCTTCATTGCCATTTTGATCCAGAGTTGTAGTACCTGTTAGGAACCAATCTATGGGTTGAATAGATTAAAAAATGAGTTTTTATTTGAACGAAAATGAATTATCGTTTATTGGATATTTAATGTGAAACAAGCTAACAGCCTGTGTATTGTAATATTAGTTCATTTAGATGTTACATTATTTAATATCAATAGCATCCCATTGTTGTGTCGGGTTGCATGATTAATGAATAGCGATTTTAAATACTCGCTAGATGCCCTTTGCTTTCGACCTTGTACCATATCCTAACTGTGGCGAACAGGTGAATATAAAGAAAATGAGGTCCCATCATTGTTTAATGGTTAGTAAGGTAGTCTCGAAATCCATTACTACTGAATAGGAGTTCAATCTTGGCTGGATGTCACATACTTATGAAATTGTGTCTAATATATTGACATTTTTAGCATAATTAAAAAAAAAAAAATTACTGAAAAAAGTCCGTATAGAAACTTATAAAAAAACCTTCTGATAAATTATTCAGACATCTTTTTTTATCTGTTCATTTTCCTTTTTAGATTTCATAAATAAGGGATCTCGTCAAAAATTTCCACTAATATATTCTAAGAGAAAAACCTTTTTCAAAACATATTTCATTAAACAGAGAATAATTTCACGAACATTTCGTGAAAAATTGACGAACATATTTCGTAGAAAATATCTTTACTATATAGATTTTTCATAGACATTTTTAAAATGCCGTAGTCAACTTGTTTTGCTTACGTTAAATTTCAATTGATTCAACGTGCAAAGTAAACATTGTTTCATATTAATTTTCATTATTTCCGTGAGCTGAAATTTTAAAACAAAATCATCAGGAGTTAAACAACTAATTAATGTTCTTCTTTTGAATTGTTCAAACATTTTGAAGATTAATATTAACCTTTATTCGCGTTTCATTGTGTTAAATATAAATCCAGTTAGTAATTTGAAAATAATAATAGTATGTGGTGTTTTTTATATCCCCTTTTTTTAATCGCTAAAAAACTGCGTTTTTTTGTTTTACCAACATTGGGAATAATATTTTTTTAAATCTGTGAATGGTTTAAATGATTTTTTCTAAAACTTTCTCGTACGTAAGACAATTTTTAATTCAGTTTTTTAATTGCTTGTTGAGTTAGAAATAAAATGTAACATTGCAATTTTTCGTTATTCTCCTTCAACCGCGTTTTAAAAAACTGATTAAGGATATTATTTAATCATATTTCATTCTAAGAAATATGATAATAATAGTATGTGGGTGTCCACTTTTATTATATCCTCCTTTTTTCATCGTTTGAATTTTTTTTTTCTAAAATTTTTTCGTGCCTGTAAGACAATTTTAAATTCAGTTTCTGTAACTGCTAATAACTAAACATTAACTTATTTGTAGGTAGAATACTTTGCATATAAATTCAAATTTGATTCGCTGATTAAAAATGGATATATTTTATTCTAAGAAATATGAAAATATTCGTAAAAAATATTGATAAAAAGGTTTTCATTTTTCTTTTTTACATTGTAAAAATGTGATTTTTTAAGTTATAATTAAAATATATATATATAATAGTAATAGTAGAATAGAGTTAATACTATTAATATTACTACTATTATTATCATCATTATTAGTGTTCTACGTTTATGATATATTGAGCATTTGGATAAATTACTAATCCCACTGTAAAGACAGGTTAACGCACCAAATGGAATCTCTCTCTCTCTCTCCCTCTCCCTCTGTCTGTCTCTCTCTCTCTCTCTTCTCTCTTCTCCTCTCTCTCTTCTATCTATATAATATATTATATATATATATATATATATATATAATATATATATATATCATTTCAATAAAAGTTCAAAATCTAATCCTAAAAAACATAAAATCCATTTTTATTTAAAATAGAAGTAAATTCAATGTTGAATCGTACTTTTTTTAAATGGATCTTATTAATTGGAAGGACTGATTAATGTTTTGGAGGAAAAAATGGAATTTGGTGGGATTTATTTCTTTAGAAATAGATCTCAATATTATTTTTTAAAGACTGCCAATGAAAAATTTGAATTTTTTTCGAAATGGATCTTTATCTGGTTTGGAAAATATGTTTTTATTTTTATTTTTCGATATTTTCTTTTAATTAAAATCTTTTTATATCTATTTGTCTAATGTATTGATTGTTTTATTTTCGAAATTCGTTCGTATTATATGCTGTCATATTTCGTATTTCATTATATATTCAAAAGACGTGACATTTGTTTTGAATTAAAATAAAGATATACTAAAAGGTGGGTATTACATTTACTTGTAGATGTAAAACGAAGGGAGTTGTAAAATATCGCTTTCTTCTAGCATTGTCTTTCAAATGCCTTCAAACCGTTAGACGGTTTGTCGGTTAATAACTAGCACGGGTCAAAAAATTCACCACGCGCCACTTAGCATATATTAGGGAGGATGCCAGGACGACAAAATCCAAATATACCCTTTCAATGAAATTCTATAAACAAAAACATATGTAGACACGTAATGTGATGGTTACCATTAGAAATGGATACAGTGAGACGAGATCAAATCATGTATAGTATTTTTGCTGTTTGCATCTCCCTCCAGCTATGGGTAATTAGTAGTGCAGACTGGGCTCTTTAACCGTGGTTAGGCAACCAATTGAGGAGAAGGAAGCATCTAGATTCAAACCTGTTAAACTCCACTTAAGAAACAACTTTGTGTCAAATCCTACTCGCGCGGAGAGATTTGTAAATATAAATAAACAAAAAACATCAAACCATAAACATCGCTAAAGAAATGAAATCTAGTAACTAGAATCTTGTTTGGAAAACATTCATGCTGTTGAATTTGCTGATAAAACAATACCTAATGATATCCGTTTTGACTTGTTTTGATCTACTAGAAATAAAATCCTAGGATCTTTTGATTTAGAAAGAAAATGAACTTTTTTCACGAAGAAGAAAATTAGGAAAAAGACTGTGTGCGCATCCACTAAATAGGCCACTAAATATTAATTTCTTAAGATTTGGTTTAAAGTAGACATATAAAAAAAATTTATTTTAGTACAAGAGCAGAAGTACAGGAACCCAGTGTGAATCGAACTCACTAACAAAGATATCTAGTTTGCTGAACGTTGCACGATATCAGATGCTTAAAATTCATGTAAAAAGTATCTTAAAAGTCTGTATTTTTCTTTATTATAAAGACCCTACTTGCGAGGTATATATATATATATATATATATATATATATATATATATATAATATATATATATATATATAGAGAGAGAGAGAGAGAGAGAGAAGATAGATACATATGAACCGAAGTACTCGGTAAGCCTAAAAGGACTCTTTCGAGAACATGATTTAATGCTTTTCAAGACTCTAAGATCAAAAGAATTGTTACAAAGCTGAAAAAGTAAAAATAAAAAATTTGAAAATGATAAGGATTCTGTTGTATTTAATGAAATTTGTTTGATATATATATATATATATATGTGTGTGTGTGTGTGTGTGTGTGTGTGTGTGTGTGTGTGTGTGTATACATATATATGTGTGTGTATATATATATATATATATATATATTATATATATATAATATATATATATAGAAGAGAGAGAGAGAGAGAGAGAGAGAGAGAGAGAGAGAGAGACGAGATATATTTATATTATTTACCATTGTGCGTACGTTAATATAGAAGCCTTAGCCCGCATTTATTCTCAACTTTCTCTTGAACGCCTCATCCCCAAAAGAGTGACACTTATAGTCTTGTGTATATTTTGTCGCCAGTTTTAACCTGACAATGCCCTTAAATGTCACTGTGGTCAAATTATCTAAAGCAGTGAGGTGAGAACGGACTACTTAGACAATTTGATTAATGAATTTCTCTCCACCTGTAAAGCCTTTATGCACAGGCTCCATCAAACTTCTGATGATTGTTTGATAGACAAGCCGGATCAAAAACAGCTCAGCGTGTCGTGACTAGATCCGGTTGTTTCTGTCTATTATTAACCAGAGCTATTCTAACATTTTATATATATATATATATATATATATATATATAATATATATATATATTATATATATATCTATATATACTAATAGTTAAATAACTGAATATCAGATTGTAATCCTACAAGTAAAATTATATATATTATATCATATATATATATTATATAGTATTATATATGTATATATAAATATATATTGTGTTCTGGTTCCAACGGGAGAAAATTCAATATTTTATAAAAATAAGAAAAAAATGGAAGGTCCGCAAAATTGTATTTGTTGCTCAGAAAGTTTTTTAAAATTCTTTTTTGTTTACATATGCACACGTGTTCAGATCTATCTGGTTCTTCTTCAGGCTTTGATGTGCTAATATAAAAATTTTTTAATGCATGTGTATATATATATAGTCTACACAATGAGTATATATTATATAAATATATAATATATATATATATATATAAATATATATAATATATAATAATATATATTATAAAAAGAAGGTCCGCAAAAGTATTTGTTCTTCAGAAATTTTTTGAAAATTCCTTTTGTTTACATATGCAACACGTGTTTCAGATCTTCTGTATATTCTTCAGACTTATTGATAATATATTATCAATCAAAGCCTTGAAGAAGATACCAGAAGATCTGAAACACGTGTTGGATATGTAAAACAGAAAAATTTTTAAAAATTTTCTGAGAAAAAAATACATTTTGCAGACCTTTTTTATAAAATATTGAATTTCTCCCGTTGGAACCAGAACAAACATTTAAAATATAATATATATATATAATATATATATATATATATATATATATATACTATATATATATATATACATATATATATATTATATATATATATGAGACACGTAGAAGTGTATTCATCATGAAAGAGATGGAAAAAAAATTCTAAAAAGAAAATTTAGGTACCGCTTATAATTAGATGTATAATCTAAAATAAACATCTTTTTTCGTCCAATTCTCATCAGAGAAATTAATGATAGAAGGTGTATTAGGTTGGAATTGTTGAAAAAAACATAAATTCTTTTTTTTTTTTCAATAGGAACGAGAAAATAAGAGAAATTACGAACCGTGCGGAGGGTTCGGAAATTTCTGGTTCCAACACACGAAAGGTCGGCTTGAGGTGTCAAAAGAAGCAATTTGTGGAACTGTTTTTGTATACACAGGACTGGTTGGATACGGGAAATATAAAGAGACTCAATATTTGTAGCAGAAGTTGACTGCTAGAAACCGCAGAATATATAGAATATATTTATATATATATGTTAATAGTATATATATATATATATATTTGGTAACAGTGTATATATATATATATATATATATATATATATATAATATATATATATATATAATATATGGTGTGTGTTTGGTGTGTGTGTGTGTGTATCAAAAGGTGCTACCACGTTTCCATTGTAGAAGCATAATTAATTAATCTAAAAGTACTCAATATATTTGGTAAAAATTTAGCATTATAGTTGTAGAAAAAAGTTTTCCTCTCTACCACCGTTTCCGTGTACAAGGTACACCTTCCTTTTTTAGATCTCCTGAAGATTCTGTGCCTTGAACAGCCTCTCTCTCTCTCTCTCTCTCTCTCTCTCTCTCTCTCTCTCTTCTCTCTCTCTCTCTCTCTCTCTCTCTCTCTCTCTCTCTCTCTGATGTAGCGTATCGAATCAGAACCTTGCCTTCCTGAGCAGCTGTTCTACCGACTGAGCTAAACCGGCCCCATTATATATATATATATAACTATATATTATATATATATATATATATATAAATACACAGCACACACACCACAACACACACATATATATAATAATATAATATATATATAGTAAATAAATAGAAAAACTGTAAACTTGCTTCATTACAATAATTTCATTTCAACCGTATTAATACGGTATCTTCAGTAATCACAAGGAACATGACTCTTGTGTTACCTGAAGATGTTCTTGTGATTACCTGAAGATGCCGTATTAATTACGGTTGAAATAAATTATTGTAATGAAGCATGTTTTAGAGTTTTTCTTCATTACACTAATTATACTTCTTGCTCTTTCCTTTTACTCACTGGTATTAGGGTACATTGAGCTCTCCTTATGGTCTACCTGCATCAGCTTGGTTAAACCACACATGGAAAGACTCTAACTACGGAAAAAAACTATATATATATAACTTTATATTATATATATATATTATATATATATATATATAAGAATAGAGAGAGAGAGAGAGGAGTGTCTGGGTGAATGGCTACCATCGTGAGAAATGGACACGGAAAGCCATTGAATAAGCCATTGCACACTAGTTGTTAACTAATAAGATTACTCTAGATATTGATGAATTTAACTATTTTATCCTTTTTATATCTAACATACACACATATGGGCAAAGTAAAATATTAAAGAATTCCAAAAAATTAATTAAATTAAATTAAATACAAATAAGTAAATAAAAACAACACATAATAATAATAATAATAACATAATAATAATAATAAAATAAAATGAATAAATAAGTTACATTACATCCAACACACGAAATATCATACATCACCATGGCACCAAACACAAATACGCTCTTTCATACACACATACTGCCTTGTGGATACGGTCATTCATACGCACCACACTGCGCGTGACGCGCGCGGTGGATACGGTCATTCATACGCACATACGCACATACGCGCCGTGATACGGTCATTCATACGCACACACGCCGCGTGATACGGTCATAACATCACAGTCTACACGCATTTTCATGCATACGCGCATGACAACATACGCATGCGTAAAAACAAAAAAGCGCATTCCCGTTAAACATGCAACACGAGAATACAGTTATAAAAAATACCATCTGTAACATTTTCAATAAAAAAATCATTTAACTAAAAATAACATAAACAAGACGATATCTACTTCATGTCCAGTGTTCTTCTTCTGAAGAGATTTTATCTAGAATCTTAAGAATAAATCACAGGTTAACAAACAACACCATTGTTACCGTATTTTTTATTTACACCTTCATTGTGATAGCCTTCAAAATCAACTCCAAACCAATATATATACACAATGCTTCAAGCAAATTATAAAACCCTTATTTATATATATATATATATATATATATATATATATATTATAATATTATATATATATATAAGCGAGGAAAGTGTACTCGGCGCTGCGTGGGAATTGTCAGTTGTTGTGTAAGGCATGGTAGAAAGTTGTTTATAGTTTGGGGCGTCTTCTTCTTCTTCTTCTTCTTTCTTCTCTTCTTCTTTCTTATTCATTATTATTATTATTATTATTATTATTATTATTATCATATCCGAATTTTACATCTTCCCTAGCCGGTGCTTCACTGAGGCTGAATGACAGCAAGTGTCCTCAGGGCTCCAGAACTCTTCTGAGTATTCTAGCCGATCTTAAACAATGCTGTACTTTGGATGCTCTCGCGTTCTTCCTCGGTTTCTAATTAACCCAAATTCTTTTTCAGACACCTGGAGACCGTTCCAAGGTCACCAATTAGAATGGCACGACCTTCACCTTCGTGTTCCACAGTTTTTCAGTTCTCTGGCAAGGTCCAAGTATATGTCTATCTTTTCCCTTTCTTTCACTTTTACTCAGAGTTCGGCCGGGACGAGATGACAAGTTCTCTTCATCTTGTTAATCAGCACCAGGTCTGGTATCCTGGCCGGGATTAGGCGACCCATCTGTATCTCGATTCCCCAGATAAGTTTATGCGTCGAATTCTCCCTGACAGATTCGGGCTTATGTATATACCATTTAGGTATATGGGGAAAATTGGATTTCTTGCACAATTCCAAATGGATCACCTTTCCCACCCAGTCGAGAGTCTTGCACCTCTTTGTGCTAGTTTGCTGTATTATTATTATTATTATTATTATTATTATTATTATTATTATTATATTATTTCACACCAGCGTCGCCTAATGATCTTTCACTGGAGTCTGTAGTGACAACAAGTCACCTCAGGTGTCCGGTACTTTTCTGAGTATTCTATCCTATTTCAAACACAATAACAATAAACATAAAAAGAATATCAAATATACCCACTAATGATTAAAATTAATAGTCAACAAGCACGGTAACATGTGTCTGCATTATTCTAAACATTATATATGATATTTTCAATATTGAACACTATAAACATAACAAACTATATATATATATATATATATATATATATATATATATATATATATATATATATATATAAAAATGTGGATTCTACATATGCTCTAATATAGGTAGGCTACAAGCGTATGGCCTATTTATCTATTAATAATGGAGATTCGCTTCCGGTTTTTCTGTAACAAAAACTACGTCACTGCCTACGTCACATTACCCAAAATCGTCATAACATAGAATAATTACACTCAAAATTTCAACCGCAACATTAGACAGTCCTCATTGTTTTTTAAAACAAGTTTTAATAAATACAATTACTGGTATTATATATCTATATATAGTTGTTTTATTTTAATACATCTTTAAAGTTTACATTTCAAATTGTTATTTTTTAATCCTTTAATGAATTTGATGATTTTACTTAGAGACAAACTTGCTGACATTGAATTTTTTAACTCCCACCCCTCAGGCAATATGTTTAAAAAAACTATTTTTACATCGCCCGGGGAGCGTTTTTTATTTTGTCTAATGTAAATAAAAGAAAGCTTTAAAAATCAAATGCATTTACTATTGAAGGTTACCCAGAATATCACAAAAATCAACTTTATTTTAGCATTAAATATTTTTCTTCAAATATCACTTTTAATACATTTCTTTATTACAAATTGTATTTTCTGTTTTTTACGCCGTCAGCGTTTTAAATTAGTAATAAATAAATCATATATATATATATATATATATATATATATATATATATATTAACCCGTAGGTTTATTCGGCTTCAGATGTGAGTTTTCTACACCAGCATGTGGTCTTTCGGTGGATTCTGAGTGACAGTAAGCTTTTTCGTGTCTCAGGACTCCTTGGTACCTAGCTTCACTCTCACGTTATACAGATTTTCTCAGCCCATTTGTGTTGTCTATGTTTTCGTTTTCTTTCATTTTCACTTGTGGACGAACGCGCTATTCAGTAAATATGGAAATGACAATAGCTTGCTAAAACTTACTCCACGGTGGACACCTTAAGTAGTATCGTTAGTATCTCAAAATCCCAGAGAATTCATTATTATTATTATTATCATTATTATATACTATTATTTATTATGCTTTTGTTATAACCCTTTTATTGATATTATAATGAAAAATATAAAAACTTCATGCCACGTTGTTTCTTAGAAGTAGGTCAAGTGTATTTTAAATCGGTAGGCGTTCACTGACTGCCCATTGGTCAACAAAATGGTGTCGTCATCAATTTAGCAGGGGAAGTGGACAAAATCCTACTCGAGCTGTTTGTTGTCTTTCGTCCCGTGAAGACCGTTTTCACTATTAATTTGTACAAAACGGGAGTGTAGAAATTTCCTTTGCTTGCCCCCTCCACTACTTTATTGTGAAAGATCCCACCGGCGATACGTCAATTATAAATTTCAGTGGGCGTTAGGATTTGTAGATTAAACTGCTAGATGGCGACAAACCTTTATGGGCGGTCTGTACGACACGAGTTTCCCTCTGACCAGCGGGCGTCGTTCAGTGTCTACGTCTAATTCAAGTAAAAACGAACTAATGTCCAGTCCCCTTGTCCATTGTCGACACCACACTCAATCCCTAGAATGTTTCCGCCCCTCATCGTACTTATATGGACTGAGAAAAATTGCTGTTAAACTCTCTGACCATCTTCTTTGTAAGCATAATAGAATTTGTTTTTTGGCGGGTAACGGGGTGTAGTGGACCATTTTACAAGCAAAGCCCACACGTTTCAAACGATTGACACTTCTCTGACCTACACTGTGTACAATGTGAGACCTTACTTCCGGTAAATATAGGGTGTGATTTTTTAGTGTTTTATGCGGAATCCTCCCAAGGGACTGACTTGAGATGGGAAAGGGTAGAGTTTAAGAGGGTTGAGGTAGCAAGAGATAGTTCCATCACTTGGCAAGGGATACGATATGAGGTAAAAATAATAAAAAAATAATAAAATGAAAGCGGGATCAACGGCTTGGTGGTACTCTTTCATTTTCCGAATGCCACTACCCCCAATTTATCTTTCTAAAAGACCTGTTAATATCAGCGTCTTGGTTCGTGCGTTTACATGTCTTAAACCAGCGTTAATCTGTCATTCAGTATATGAAAAACAATCAAAGAAAGAAAACTAAAAGGAAACAATTGTAGAAAAGCCGCCACTGTGTGTGACTTTTAGTTCGATCAATTCATTTTATGTTTACTGCTTATATAAAGCAGAAAAATGTGTTCTACAGTTCAAGTAAATATGATGAAATGAGGTACAGTAATTGCTAGTGATTCGAATTTGATGAATGTTGGTAATTCAGGGGACACAGGAAACTCTGGTTAACTTGATATCTGTCTGTCTCTTTGTCTGATTACACGCACACATGCACCCCCATTATATAATATATATAATATATATATATATATATATATATATATATTATATATATATATATATATATAACCAGAACTTATCCTGAAACCACATAGGTGACAAACAAATAGTGACAAAGCACCGTTAACTACACTATTCTAACTTAGATCTATCGCCGATATTGAACACTTATTTTTATAAATATGTCATACTTCATTATATATATATATATATATATATAATATATATATATATATATGTATATATATGTATGTGTGTGTGTGTGTGTGTGTGTGTATTTGTGAGTTGTGTGTGTGTGAGGAAAAAGAAAGTAAAAGAAGCTACCGTAGCCCTTTGGCACTTCTCCCAACTTTTCATTTTTTCTTCACACCTTTCGACGCATCCGCCCCCTCCTTTTCTCCCACTTCCATTGCAAAAGACCGACACAACACCAAATGTAGTGTGTGTGATAACGGAGACGAGACAATAAGCCATGTATTTACGCGAATGCAACAAACCAGCACAACGAGAATACAAGGATAGTCACGACTGGTTAGAATAGTTAACCACTGGGAATTGTGCAAAACACTAAATTTTGACCATAAAGCAAAATGGTATATGCATAAACCAAAAAACTGTTCTTCAGAATAAAACACATAAAAATTCTCTGCGACTTTGAGATAAAGATGGATCACCGTATATCAGCCAGAAGACCAGACCTAGTATTGATTAACAAGAAAATGAGAATTTGTCAACTGGTAGATTTTGCAGTTCAACAGATCACAGGGTAAAGATGAAAGAAAACGAAAAAGATAGTAAAATACTAGACCTTGTTAGAGAATTGAAAAAACGTTGTGGAATATGAGGATCAAAGTGATACCAATTGCAGTTGGTGCACTTGAAACGGTCCCCAAAAGTTTAGAAAACGGACTACATGAATTTGAAATCAGAGAAAGTGTTGAGAATATCCAGACGACTGCACAGTTGAAATCGACTAGAATTCTCATACCTGAGGAGACTTGCTGTCTCTCAGACTCCAGTGAAAGATCTCGTGCAGACGCTGATGTGAAAACTTTGATGGAGTAAAATAAGAATTTTTTTTTTTTTTTAAATGGGAATTGTGTCATTTCACTTTACTGACAAATAAGAATCTGTCCTTGAAAATTAAATGCAGAAAATCATCTGAATTTCTAAGATATAAACGGACACTAATATAGGCCAGAATATTAGACCTTGTGTTGATTAACAGGAAGAAAAGAATGTATAAGCAGAAACACAGCCTGAAAGAAAGAAGGCGAAAAGATGGAAAATACCTAGACCTTGCCAGAGAGCTGAAAAATTGTGGAACATAGGTTAGAGGATAGTAATCGCAATTGGATCCCTCTAAATGGTACCCATAAGATGCAAATGAGACATGATGGACTGAGATTAGAGGAAGAATCTAAACTATCCATACTACAGCACTGCTAAATATCGGTTAAGATACATAAAAGAGTCCTGGAGAACTGAGGTGACTTGCTGTACTCAGAATCCTATGTAAAACCATCACTTACAGCTGGTGTGGTAAATTCACATGAAATAAAATAAGAGTATTTTTTAAAATTTAATGGGAATTTTTTTTTTTTTTTTTGAAAAAGCATTTTTCCTGAATTTATTCCATAAATGTAAACACTGCATTGTTTGAAATTGATTTAAAGCAAAAATTATTTCTAATCTTGCAAAAATATTTGTTTTAAGGCTATTTCAATCAGAGATCTCCGGACTTAAACAGGTATCTCAGCAAAATTTTTGGTGGCTAAGAAGTGCAAACCATGTGAATATGCAGAAGGGTGTGTGATTGTACGCGAGAGCATATTTTTTTTACAAATAATGTTTACGTATGGGCTAAAAATCGGTTGATACTACTGAGTTCGAAAAGACAGTCCCTGGAGTGGAAACATTTGATTTAAGGCTTTTCAATCAGAGATCTCCGGACTTAAAAGTATCTCATCAAATTTCTGGTGGCTAAGAAGTGCAAACATGTGAAATATGCAGAAGGGTGTTGTGATATGTACGGAGAAGCATGTTTTTTTTACAAATAATGTTTACGTATGCGCTAAAAATGGGTTTGATACTACTGACTCGAAAAGACAGTCCCTGGAGTGGAAACACACTGACTCTCCGGTAAAATGTTTAACGGACCAAGTGGTCAGAATAGAAGATTTTACTGAGTTTTCTGGGACATGAAAGGATTCATCACTATTGATTTCCTTGAAAAAGGTTTGCAACTGAAACAGTATTTCCTTTTGAAAACTCCTTAGATAAATCCCTCTTATCTTCTTGAATGATCATCTTATATATATATATATATATATATATTATATATATATATATATATATATATATAAGTAATTGAATTTACTTGAAGCATTGTTAAGTATGTTATAATATATTAATAATTTAAGGCAATTACAATGCTATTGAAAAATAAAAACAAAAGATGTTATTTTTTGTCATATCGATTTCGAAGTATAAGACTTCATATCGGAGGTTCAGATCGCAAATTCTGCCTCGCTCATGCGTTGGTTAAAAAGTAATGGTATGCTTAAGCATTTTAAGTTTGTTATAATATATTAATAATTTGAAGGCAATTACATGCGTATGAAAAAAACATACTTAACAATGCTTCAAGCAAATTACCAATTACTTTTATCCCTACGCCTGAGTGAGCAGAATTTGCGATCTGAACCTCTGATGATGAAGTATACTTCGAATCGATAAGACAAAATAACATCTTTTTGCTTTTATTTTATACGCATTCACTTAATAATATATATATATATATATATATATATGTGCTCGGAGAAATTTGACAGTTCATAAGAAAAGAAAAAGTGCTTGTAACTACAAAATTTATCGATTTGTAAAGAATTCAAAGACACGGATATTACACTACTGTCAACAAGTTCACTCAAAATAACCGCCATTATCGACGATCACAGCCTTCAATCCTACTCCGGAACTTGGAGCAAGCTGATGTTAGACTTTCCCTGGGAACGGTCTCAAAACTACCTTAATTCTGCCGATTAACTGAGCTTTTGTTGTACAGGCACGGCGATTGGTGTCTTTCTCACTAGCGGCACATACATGATAATCCACGGGTTTTAAGATCTGGGGAGTTCGGAGCCAAACCTTTTCGGCATTGGTTGTTCAGTCGTAAAAGTTCGCCGACATACCATTTTTTACATTTGCCAGGGGTGTGGCAAGGGGTGGAATCCTGCTTTGCCATACACTATGGCCTACCATTGTTACCCTTTGTTATTTCCAGGCTGTTAGAAACTCCACGTAGTGCATCTGAGGATCCTCCAACACCTTTTTCTGTATATTTCCGAGGAATTCTGCTGTACGAACGCAAATCAGATCGTCTTTTATGTTGCTTTCTTCTAGCCACATCCTCATAGTCTCCAATGTAATTCTCCAGTTGGTGCCTGATTGATTTTTACAGTGTTCAGACAACATTGGCAGCAACCATAATCTCATTATTTGATGGCCGGCGCAGATCTACATATACAAGTTATTCTCTTCCATGATTCAGGTGGTTCCACTCATCCATTCTGTCATCACGTATATGAATGAAGAAGAGTCCAAGCTTTTAAATTAGCATAGTGTGCATTAATACGTCCAACCTGCGGAAGGGAATGTAACCAAATATAAGTATGTGAAATTTATCCGAACACCATAATATATATATATAACCTTATATATTACTATTATATATATATCCATTATGTATAAAATGCAAATCTACGGTGTCACATTTTTTCAATTTACTCCAAAAGGCCGTAGCCAAGGATATACCACTTTTGTAATCAGTTCCATTGGTTGGAAACACTCTGATGTGACTTCATGAGAAAAACACAAACTCAGGTATGTGCGAATGAATCTTGTGATTATGTTCTTGTTTCCAAACCTAATGATGCATCAAAAGTTTCAGATAGAGAAGGTGATCGGCATCATAGCTTCCAACTGCATCAAAAGAGGACTGTTTTAGATGATAGAAATTCTTTCATTGGAATAGGTTCTTGAGACGCTAATAGACTATTCTGAAAAAATTAACGCCTCTTTATCGTTATTTTCTTCTTGATGAAACAACTTCGAGTCCTTTATTTCTTTTAGACACCCTATTTGTGACGTGGGGTCGGTTTGTCTACCGTGTGTGTCCACGTAAATATACTTTCTTCCTTGAGTATAAAGGGATTCGGAAAACAACGATGACAAAGAAAGTTTTGAGTAGAGGATTAACAGAAATGAAAGGAAGAGAGACAAGAAAAACTGAACTGAACAACGCTATATCAACAGTACTTACATATACTACTTACTCCTTTTCTACTAGATATTATTTGTTCAAATAAAAATACACGGTAAAAGTATTGTTAGCCATTTTTATTCGAAATAAAAATTGCCTCTTGCTCAAAGTTATCTTAAAATGAACTGTGTTTTTATGTAAATGTTGCAAAATCTGAGTTCGATCCTTTTCTCGCATTTTCCATTTCCTTAATTGCAACATGTGTTGCTTTATTTGTCAAATATTCAGATGAGCTTGTTTTATTTGTAGTTTTTTCTCCTAATATTATTGTGGTATGTAAAAACATACAACGTTCGCCCGCTCGTAACCTTCTGCCTTTTTCAGATGTAAAACATTAATATTCGAAATAGCAATATTTTGTCAATGCTACGCTCGGAAAGACAGGAACACCAGAAGACCAGAGGATACGGCGTCCGAAACACTGAGATTACATATCCCAACAAAGCTTGACCGACATCAGTCCTAAAAACTAACAAGAACAGTTTTCTGCGTCTTATTATTAATTTATTTTTTCTTTCTTCGTTCTTTATATTTATTTTTTTTTCTTATTTTGTTGTTTTTTTCTTTTCTTTTTACAATATAGTTGACTAACAATTCATGAATTAAAATAACGCTATCACAACATTTGAAAATTAATGGAAATACTGTTTTTCTTATAGCGGGTTTCTAAATTACATTTTAAGAATTAATTTTAAACCACCAATTTCAAAAATGTATTGTTCAAGTGACTACCTCAAAATATTTCATGTCATTTTGATTTCGCCATATATTTCAATATAATGGAAACTGTTATTACGACATGGATTTTACAACTATATTTGCAAAAAAGAAAAAAAAAAAAAAAAAAAAGAAAAAAAATAAAGAAAGGAAAAGAAAGAAAAAATAAATAAATAAAGCAAAAACTTGTTCTTTTAGTTTTTAGGACTGATGTCGTCAGCTTTGTTGTGGTATGTAAATCCCAGTGTTTCGGACGCCGTATCCTCTGGTCTTCTGGTGTTCCTGTCTATCCGAGCGTAGCATTGACCAAACTATTGCTATGTTCGGATATATCTAAGTTTACATCTGAAAAAAGGCAGAAGGTTACAGCGGGCGAAACGTTGTGTATTTTTTACATACCACAATAAATATTAGGAGAAAAAAATAACAAAATAAAATAACAAACTCATCTGAAATATTTAGACAAATAAAGCAACACATGTTGCAATTAAAAGGAAATGGAATGAAGAAAAAGGGATCGAACTCAGATATTTGCAACATTTACATAAAAACACAGTTCATCTTTAGATAACTTTTGAGCAAGAAGGCAATTTTATTTCAATAAAATGGCTACAATACATTTTTACAGTGTATTATTTGAAACAAATAATATCTATAAAAGGAGTAAGTAGTATATGTAAGTACTGTTGAATAGCGTTGGTTCATTCAGTTTCTTCTTGTCTTCTCTTCCTTTCATTTCTTTAATCCTCTATCTCAAAACTTTCTTGTCCATCGTTGTTTCCCGATCCCTATACTCAAGGAAGAAAGTATATTTACGTGATCACACACGCGTAGACAAACCGACCCCACTCACACAATAGTGTCTAAAAGAATAAGGACTGAAGTTGTATTCATCAAGACAGAAAATTAACAATAAATGAGGCGTTAATTTTTTTCAGAATAGTCTCTTTAGCGTTCAAGACACCTATTCCAATGAAAGAATTTCTATCATTCTAAAACTCCTCTTTTGGTGCAGTGCGAAGCTATGATGTCGTCCACCTTCTCAGATCTGAAACTTTTGATGCATCATTAGGTTTGGAAACTAGAACAAATCACAGATTCATTCGCACATCCCTGAGTTTTTTCATGAAGTCCAGTCAGTGTGTTTCCAACCAATGGGCTGATTACAAAATAGTATATCCTTGGCTACGGCCTTTTGGAGTAAATTGAAAAAAATGTGACACAGTAAGATTTGCATTTTATACATATATATATACTATATATATATATATATATATATATATATATGAGCGGATAAATTTCACATACTTATATTGGTTATATTCTTCCACAGGTGGACGTATTAATGCACACTATGCTAATTTAAAAGCTTAGACCCTTCTTCATTCATATACGTGATGACAGATAGAATGACTGGAACCCACCTGAATCATGGAAGAGAATAACTTGTATCATGATTATCTGCGCCGACCATCAAAATAATGAGATTATGGTTGCTGCCCAATGTTGCCTGAACACTGTAAAATCAATCAGGCACGAACTGGAGAATTACATTGGAGACTACGAGGCTGTGGCTAGAAGAAAGCAACATAACAGACGATCTGATTGCGTTCGTACAGCAGAATTCCTCGGAAATATACAGAAAAGGTGTTGGAGGATCCTCAGATGCCTAGATGGAGTTGCTAAACACTGTAGTTAAGCCCTGGATAACAAGGGTAGCCAATGGTAGGCCATATGTATGGCAGCAGGACCCCGCCCCTTGCCACACCCCTGGCAAATGTAAAAAATGGTAGTCTGCGAATTTTTACGACTACACCAATCCCAATGTTTGGCCTCCGAACTCCCCAGATCTTAAACCCATGGATTATCATGTATGTGCCGCTAGTGAGAAAGACACCAATCGCCGTGCCTGTACAACAAAAGCTCAGTTAATCGGCAGAATTAAGGTAGTTTTGAGACCGTTCCCAAGGAAAGTCAGCTTGCTCCAAGTACCGGAGTAGGATTGAGGCTGTGATCGTCGCTTATGGTGGTTATTTTGAGTGAGACTTGTTGACAGTAGTGTAATATCCGTGTCTGTTGAATTTCTTTACAATCCATAAAATTTTGTAGTTACCAAGCACTTTTTCTTTTTCTTTATGAAACTGTCAATTCAAGAAATAAGAGGTATTTTGTCCAAGGAGTTAACAAAAGGAAATACTGTTTACAGTTGCACTTTTTTCAAGGAAATCAATAGTGATGAATCCTTTCATGTCCCAGAAAACTCAGTAAAAACTTCTGTTCTGACCACTTTGGTCGTAAAACTTTTTACCGGAGAGTCAGTGCGTTTCCACTCCAGGGACTGTCTTTTCGACTCAGTAGTATCAAACCGATTTTTAGCCCATACGTAAACATTATTTGTATAAAACATGCTTCTCCGTACACATCACACACCCTTCTGCATATTTCACATGGTTTGCACTTCTTAGCCACCAAAATTTTGATGAGATACCTGTTTAAGTCCGGAGATCTCTGATTGAAATAGCCTTAAAACAAATATTTTTGCAAGATTAGAATAATTTTTGCTTTAAATAAATTTCAAACAATGCAGTGTTTACATTTATGGAATAAATTCAGGAAAAAAAAAAAAAAAAAAAAAAAAAAATTCCCCTTACAATTAAAAAAAAATACTGTTATTTTATTTCATGTGAATTTACCACACCAGCTGTAAGTGATGGTTTTACATAGGATTCTGAGTAACAGCAAGTCACCTCAGTTCTCCAGGACTCTTTTATGTATCTTAACCGATTTTTAGCAGTGCTGTAGTATGGATAGTTTAAATTCTTCCTCTAATCTTCTGTTCATC
>CM042140.1:117132363-117137363 GCA_023376005.1 Doryteuthis pealeii
AATGGATTTTATGTTTTTAGGATTAGATTTGAACTTTATTGAAATGATATATATATATATATATATATATATATATATATATATATATATATATATATAGAGAGAGAGAGAGAGAGAGAGAGAGAGAGAGTGAGAATGAGAGAGAGACAGAAAGAGAGGGAGACAGACAGACAGACAGACAGAGGGAGAGAGAGAGAGAGATTCCATTTGGTGCGTTAACCTGTCTTTACAGTGGGATTAGTAATTTATCCAAAAGTGCTCAATATATCATAAACGTAGAACACTAATAATGATGATAATAATAGTAGTAATATGAATAGTATTAACTCTATTCTACTATTACTATTACTATTATATATATATATATATATATATATATATATATATATATATATATATATATATATATATAGTTTTTGGTATGTACGTGTCGATCTATAACTCAGAAAAAAGGAGTCAGTCAGATTCAAAAATTTGCATATAGATTAATATCCTTCTAACTAAGAAACACACAAAATTTAGTTATTGATTTCTTCTAATTAAGCGATATAATTAATTAATCAAACAAAAATCAAACGATTTTCGGACACTATGGCATAGTTGCTGTTGCTGATATGACTGCAGGAAAAGCTGGCCTGCTGTTGAAATCAAGTCATTTAAAGTGTATGCTGTATTTCAACTAATAAGTCAATAGTGTTGAATGTAATTGTTTTGAGAACTTAAAAAATCACATTTTTACAATGTAAAAAAGAAAAATGAAAACCTTTTTATCAATATTTTTTACGAATATTTTCATATTTCTTAGAATAAAATATATCCATTTTTAATCAGCGAATCAAAATTGAATTTATATGCAAAGTATTCTTCCTACAAATAAGTTAATGTTTAGTTATTAGCAGTTACAGAAACTGAATTTAAAATTATCTTACGCACGAAAAAATTTTAGAAAAAAAATTCAAACGATGAAAAAAGGAGGATATAAATAAAAGTGGACACCCACATACTATTATTATCATCATATTTCTTAGAATGAAATATGATTAAATATATCCATTTTTAATTAGTTTTTTAAAACGTGGTTGAAGGAAGAATAACGAAAAATTGCAATGTTACATTTTATTTCTAACTCAACAAGCAATTAAAAACTGAATTAAAAATTGTCTTACGTACGAGAAAGTTTTAGAAAAAAATCATTTAAACCATTCACAAGTTTAAAAAATATTATTCCCAATGTTGTAAACAAAAAAAATCGCAATTTTTTAGCGATTAAAAAAAAGGGGATATAAAAAACACCACATACTATTATTATTTTCAAATTACTAACTGGATTTATATTTAACACAATGAAACGCGAATAAAGGTTAATATTATCTTCAAAATGTTTGAACAATTCAAAAGAAGAAACATTATTAGTTGTTTAACTCCTGATGATTTGTTTTAAATTTCAGCTCACGGAAATAATGAAAATTATGAATGAAAACAATGTTTACCTTTTTGCACCGTTGAATCAATTGAAATTTAACGTAGCCAAAAAACAAGTTGACTACCAGCATTTTAAAAAAGTCTATGAAAAATCTACTAATAGTCAAATTTTCACGAAATGTTTGGTCAAATTTTCACGAAATGTTCGGTAATTATTCATCTGTTAATGAAAATATGTTTGAAAAAGGTTTTCTCTTAGAATATATTAGTGGAAATATTTTGACGAGCTCCCCTTATTTTATGAAATCTAAAAAAAAAAAAAATGAACAGATAAAAAAAGATGTCTGAATAATTATATCAGAAGGTTTTTTATAAGTTTCTATACGGGACTTTTTTCAGTAAATTTTTTTTTTTAATTATGCTAAAAAATGTCAATATTATTAGACACAATTCCATAAGTATGTGACATCCAACAAAGATTGAACTCCCTATTCAGTAGTAATGGATTTACGAGACTATCTTACTAACCATTAAATAATGATGGGACCTCATTTTCTTCATTCAACCTGTTCGCCACAGTTAGGATATGGTACAAGGTCGAAAGCAAAGGCCATCTAGCGAGTATTAAAATCGCTATTCATTAATCATGCAAACCCCGACACAACAATGTGATGCTATTAATATTAAATAATGTAAACATCTAAATAAACTAATATTACAATACACAGGCTGTTAGCTTTGTTTCACATTAAATATCCAATAAACGAATAATTTTCGTTCAAATAAAAACTCATTTTTTAATCTATTCAACCCATAGATTGGTTCCTAACAGGTACTACAACTCTGGATCAAAATGGCAATGAAGGAGTATTTCCCACTTCCGAAAGATCCAGAATTAGAATTTCACCATTAGATACACTTTAATGTCATACCAGGGAGTGTTCCTAAAAATGATTTCGTCCGGTCATAGACCGGGTACATTTGCTAGTATATATATATATATATATATATATATATATATATATATATATATATATAAAGAAAGATTGGTATGTATGTGTCGACGTATGACTCAGAAAAGGGATATCACTCAAATTCGGAATCTTGGATATACCTTAATATATCCCTATAACTAAGAAACACACCAAATGTGGTTATTGATTTTTACAGATTAGAGGATATAATTAGTTAATTAAACAAAAATCAAACGATTTGCGATAATCGTGGCATAGTTGCTGCTGCTGCTTATATAAAAAAAATTCGCTGGCTGCTGACTATTTCAGCAGTGATACAAAATGGTCGCACGGCGCCGCCAGCAGATAATTTGAAATAGACATATTCGTGCCCTAATCGTTTCAGCTCGGAATTTTTCGCCTATTCTTAGAAATATTTATTTTGTTTTGTTAGAAATAAAATAAAATAATATTTCTGAATATGTAATTTGTATGTGGTTTTGTCGATTGAATTCATTTTTTTTACAGCGAATTAAATAACAATAATAAACGAAAACATTTAACGATTAATAATGACTCAACTTTTTTATTATTATTAATTATTTCATTTTAGATGAAAATGTATCCATTTTTAATCAGTATAACTCAAACCTTTATATTCCACCTACAAATAAGGTAATGTTTAGTTGTTACTTTCTTTGTTACTTTTAGGGGTCGAAAAAGGAAATAAATTAAACTGATAAACTTCTCCAATTTGTCGTATGTACAGAAGAGTTTTAGAAAAAAAAAATTCAAATCACTATTATAAACCAAAATAAAAGAAAAAAGAAATTGTAATACAGACAATTGTAAGTGTTTAATTCTTAGCATTTCACTGTTATACTTTAATCCGGTAAAAAAAGGAATTAAACGAATACATTTCTACTATGGAAATCAACAGGCAAGGACGCTTGCTTAAAAATTAAAATTGTTTCAAAAATGCAAACAAAGATAGACTATTCTTAAAATAAACGAATATTATAATACACTAATTCTTAGCTTTGTTTATCGTCAAATCTTTAATACAGTTTAGGAATCCATTTTTAAAAATAATATCTTAATGGGAAAACATTCCTAAAATAGCCCAACATTCTAATCGGCGATTCTTTTTTTAATTTCATCATTTTGCTCATATTTTCTCTTCTCATTCACTCTCTGGCGTTCCTATTAATTTATTTTTTTTAGTCCGGTCATGGATATATATATATATATATATATATATATATATAAGAAAGTTTGGTATGTACGTGTCGACTTATAACTCCGAAAAGAAACCTCACGCAGATTTGAAATCTTGCGTACACCATGATATGCTTATAACTAAGAAACACACAAAATTTGGCTTTGGATTTTTACTAATTAAGCCATATAAACCAATAATTAAAAAAAAAATGATTATCGTATACAGACCCCCCTCCCCCGATACCACTCCACTCCTGTCGACGTAAGTTGATTTTTTAACTTCCAAGACTCTCCAGCCACTTACTGTATGAAATAAATACAAATGCTTCATTTTATAAAATAAAAAAAATAATAAAAAATACCGTTAACAGACCTTCCACTTCTACCTCCCGTCGGCACAAGTCGAGCTTTGAACTTGGCGACAGCGGACCCAGTTCCCCACAGTTATAAAAAAAGACAAGTTCTAAAATAAAGTTTTAAAAAAAGACTACCGTTAACAGACCTTTTACCCCCACAGGTTTTGAAGCGTTAATAACAGATACACCCACCCACCCTTACTGTTTAAAAAAGATGATTAAAAAAATTATATTCCAAGTATATGGTCGTACGAAGGCAAATGATGTTTTTACGTATATGTAAGGTATCAACAATTAAATTTATTTAAGGTCAAATTTTTGTTTAAGTCGAAAAGTAGTAACAATATGAGCATCAGTAAAAAAGCAAAATAATATTGTATATTTAGTTAATTTTTCATACATATTAAACATTAAAGTCTGCCAAAACATTGAGGCAATCGGGCGCATGGTGTGAAGTAAATTTCGTACAAAATGAACATTTCATTAAGATTTTAAAACATTTATAACAGTTTCTTCTTAGAAATCAATAACAAAAAACATTAATACTGTAATTAGTCTCAGTTTTATATGACCCCCACCGATATTTTGCATCACAAAAATAGGTGTGTGTGTGTGGGGGGGATCAAAGTAAAGGGACTTGAAAAAAATCAAAAAGTTTTGAAATAAAATAACTGATGCATTATAAAATTAATCCATTGATAATTCAACACTGAAAATTTCATTAAAATCGGACAATTTCCTGATTTTGTAATTAAATTTCCTTTCGAACATTTTGCATAAAATAAACTATTCCTAAAATAAAAGAATATCATAATACCCGAATTCTTAACTTTACTTATCGTTAAATATTTAATAAACGAATAATTTTCATTCGAATAAATACAAAATTTACCTCCTTCAAATAAAGACATGTTCGTTGGTTGGTTGGATTTTACAGCATGTCAACCCTCGGGTTGATTCATGCCGAAGTCATGTTTGTTTTATTCATTATTACTGGGTATTCAAATTATTTCTAATTCACTTTTTAAACATATTTTTAAAGCTCTTT
>CM042140.1:117144863-117149863 GCA_023376005.1 Doryteuthis pealeii
CTTAAATATGGACCTTGTGTCACATCATACTCGTGCGGAGAGGTTGGTAAATATGTATATAAAAATCTGCGAAGTGGACTATTATTAGTATCTCCCGAATAGGGAAGCGAGTCTCTCCCATTTTCTCTAGCGCTATACAAGGTATATGTTTCTTGAGGTGGAGTGTTACCCGTACCATCAACTCCCAGTTACTTTACCGCAGAGCTCAGATTCCACAAACTCTGCTACATATCAGCTTAGTTAGTGAGGACCGATATTGAACCTTGAACCTTGCGATTACATAGATGGATGTTCTACCGACTGAGCTAAACGGGAACTATTATTATTATTGTTTGTTTGAACCAAACCCCAAACCCCAAAAATAAAAAAAATAAAAAAATGTCCACTGATTATTGCAGTAGGAAAAAATAATACTATCCACCATATCTATAGAGAGAATAGTAAGATGCATAAGTTTCACGAAATATTCTATGCCCCATAACAAATATTTTACAGGATTTCAACTGGTGTTAAGTCGTAATAACAATTTACTTAATACTCAGAATCAGATCTCTTTTATGTCTCCTCATTTATCAGAATACTTTTCAAAATTAACACGTGCTTTGTAAAAGTTAATTATTTGCGTAACAGTAGCGACACTGTTCCATTTTCAAATGTTCTGCAGTAAAAAGCCTTCATTCGAAGTGGGCTTTTCCGGCTTGGTAAGAAGCCGCTCCCGAACAAACAATTTTGTTATAGAAGAATGAAATCCGGGAATAATAGAATCATATCATATTTTCCGTCTGCTTTTCCATTTTCTGATTTGGGTTAAAAGTTAGATCGAAAGATTAGAAGTGAGGGACCGAAAGACAATTCACATAAAAAACAGTTTACATAGGCGTTGACTCAGAGAAATATCCCCCCCCCAACAACAAAAAATATATATATACTCTCAGAGATAAAAAGTAAAAAAAATATAAGCATACACATTGCCCGGTCTTTTTCTAATTTTTTCTTTGCTCACATCTCTCTCTAAATTCAACTGGAAGGAGTGTTTAATATCTGTACTCCCTTCCTCGGATTAAAATGTAGTATCTGTACTCTAGGGTATCTAATTAAGTTAGTTGGTTGGTTTGTTGGTTTTTACATCATGTCAACCCCTAAGTTATTTTATACAGAAGACGTTTTTGTTTAATTTAATTGTTGTTGGGCATTCAATTCTTTTAAACTCATTTTTAAAAATGATTTTAAACTCATTTTTTATCTATTTAATCCATAGATGTAACTATAACACGTACTACCAGTCCGGGACAGTGTAGACCTGGGAGTAAGGGTAATGAGAGGGTGCTCCATACACCCGGAGCTCCTGAATTGGAATCTCACTCACAGATGCAGTTTAACGTCATACCCAGGACACTAATACCACCAGCCACAACTTTCTAGCACACATGTTAAAAAGGGTTAGGGTTTTCCATAAAAGAAACACGATGGGTCCAATCATAAGGGCCTAGGACTTGACGTGACCAGCCCAATGATCAAGTGGCCTCTCCGACCGCCCGTCTAGCCTAAGTAAGGTTAAAATTGATCTTTGGATGCCACGGACTCCACTTCAGACGCAAAAACATTTTCCTAGTTTTGCGCTTGGGAAAAGGGGATAGACTCATTCACCGTCCTGTTGTACCGACAATAGGCCTCTCCACCGATTTACAACTAATTCGTTCATAAAATATTGCTAGTCTATATTTGCTGCTGAGTGAGTTTGTCTTAAACCTATCCACTATACCACCCGACGTATAAATTACTTACCTTTCCTTAAGTAGATACATTTTAACAAATACTTATATGCACTAGTCCCATACTTTGATTTGGCCCTTAGATTAGGTAGATTTTACGGCATGTCAACCCTTACGTTATTTATGCCGAAGATTTTTGTTGGGTATTATTTTTTTTCGAACTCAATATTTAAGCACATTTTTTAAAAATTCATTTTCTATTTATTTAACCCATAGATGGGCTCATAACAGGTACTACCGCTCCTATTCAGAGTAAACCTGGGAAATGGCGATGAAGAATGGGTCCACATTCCCCAGATGTTCAGATGTGGAACTTCACCACTAGATGCCGTTTAACATCATATCCAGGACACTAAAACCCTCCGCCACAGCCTTCTAGCATATATATGATAAAAAAGGCTTTGGGGTTTCCCATGATGTCAATAGGGTCGGGACAAGGTGCTAGCGCTTGATGTGACCAGCCGATTGATCGGAAGGATGTTTTTTGACAACCCGTCTAGCCTAAGTAAGAGTCGAAATGGAATGTTGCATATCATAGATTGTTCAGCCACCAGGATTCCGACCTAAAGCATCACGGGTCACCACTCACAGCCAACAAGTGACCCATTGGAGAGTCTTAACCTATATTCTATAGCCTTGGCGGACAGATCTCTAAATAAGTTAGATTGATTTTAACAGCATGTCAATCTGTCTATTCTAATTCTATGTATAGAGATAAGGGATTCGGGTTCATTGTATGTTTATACTAACATTTTTGTACTGATGATTCTTAATAACTGTTATAGGTGATATACCCTATAGACTAATGGAATGCGCCGACGGTTACTATAAGTGACAGGGACAATTATGGCTTGAGAGTAAGCCAATGCGAGTCAGCTCATAATTCTATTTGTCGGACGTAATTCCCATTTCTCTGTACTGTAATTGTCTACTCTTTTGTTAATACATTTCCTACATTTGTTACCCGTCGTTTTGTTCTTATTTGACCCTTAAAACCCCACAACAATAACTTTGGTGCGCACAAATTATATAATATCAATATCACAATCTAATACAAATAAATTGCAGCTTTAGAATGCAGTGACTGCACCTCAGCATAGGGGTAAGCCCCCGCCTAACAATGTGGCACCAGTTGGCCGTGGGTGCCTACCCGTGATGTTTAAGGACGGAATCCCGTTGGATGAGCAGTCCATGGCATGCAACATGCCACGTTGGCCCTTAATTAGGCTAGACGATCAATTGGCTGGTCACATCAACACCTAGAAACTTTATGATTGAACCGACCCTATTGCCCTTATGGCAAACCCAAACCCTTTTTATCATGTATGTGCTAGAAGATGGTGGCCGAGGGTCTGAGTGATTTTAAACTCTGATGGTAAAGTTCCAGTACTGGACGTTTGGGGAGTGTGGAGCACTCCTTCATCACCATTGCTCCCTAGTCCACTCTGATCAGTGGTAGTACCTGTTAGGGTACTATCTATGGGTTAAAGTTCTGGAGTTTAGCCTCGATAGGGGATACATTCAGTGTATTCTCTGCATTACCGATAATATGTAATTAAATTAGAGGTTTGAGAAGTGAATAACTTTTATTTATTTACTTTTATTTTTTGTTCTTTCTTGGAATGTATTACGAATATGAAAAATGATTTCCCAAGTGGGTTAAACTGTGGGATTAATATATGGAATAGCATGTACTTTTCTTGCCTCTAGGTCACTCCTCTAATAGTTGAATCGATTATATTCACCACTTCCTCGTATTAAAAAAATAGATATATAACATTAAAAAGTTGAAAATTAAACTAATCCTGTAAATATTTACATGACGCTTTTTTTTATTTAGATTTATTTTTGAGGAAGTATTAACTTTCATATTTTTCGAATTAATAAGTGTTTTCATCTGCATAGTTTTGATCGTATACTTTGTAAAGAAACGTAGGATTTCCACGGCAAAAGAACACACACACACACACACACACACACACACACACATATATATATATTTTTTTTTTTTGGGGGGGGGGAGAATATGTGCTTAATTGGAGTCGTACCTAATTTTGAAAATTAATTAATCAATAATGAATTAGGCGGGAATGCCTATTAAATGTATGGCTAAACAAATCGAGAAAAATCAATCTCTGTATGTACATTTCGGCCTATTAGCCCTCATCAGCAGAGCTATAGCTAGGAAGGCCGCCCTGTGCGTGATTTGAAACCGGACTGCCAAGTTGACAGGCCGATAATACAACCCCTACACCAAACGGACTTCCTAGATTTTACGATTTGTTTAGAGTAGGTTAATATTCCTCTTCAGTGACTTTTATTACACGACGATATGATAAGTTGTAAACACGGTATGTTTCGGAATGGCTTTTTTGCCGACAATTTTTGGGAGAATATGTGCTTAATTGGAGTCGTACCTAATTTTGAAAATTAATTAATTAATAATTCATTATTAATTAATTAATTAATTAATAATGAATTATTAATTAATTAATTTTCAAAATTAGGTACGACTCCAATTAAGCACATATTCTCCCAAAAATTGTCGGCAAAAAAGCCATTCCAAAACATACCGTGTTACAACTTATCATATATATATTATATATATATATATATATATATTATATATATATATATATATATATATAATATTAAATATCTTGCCTAAAGAAGACCGATTTTTGTATACATAAATTTCATGCCTCGCTATTATTAGTATTTTATTCTATTTTGTATCTAAAATAATACTAAAAAGAATACAATATATACAAGGACGAACTCTTGGTCGAAACACGTGTTCGCATAGGCAAAAAAACTGAGATTCTCCAAGCGGTGTGTCTATATCTTCTAAATTTAATCGACATTTGTTTCCTCATGGATATTGGACTTAAATAATGAATGATTCTTAACTAAATGCTTTCTTCAAACTTTTAGAACCCCTCGGTCACCTACCTGAGATTATCCATGTTGACTTTTTAGATTTCCAAGAGATAATCAAGCTTTCGTCCGATAATTTGAAACAGCATCCTGATATACATTTTCGGTCACTTGAACCAGCCCAGTCGGCATCACAAAATCCCCGTAATTTCAAAATGATTTTTTTTAAATACTAGCGACTGACTTATTGAGCCTTTCAGATATCGCAAAACATGCTTCGCTCCTTTTAAATGGATGGATGTTGATTTATCCAAATACTGATATAATTTTGAAACTATATACGATATATAT
>CM042140.1:117157363-117164863 GCA_023376005.1 Doryteuthis pealeii
ATTCGCACCATTTTCCCAATAATTACAATAATTAAATTGGTAACAAAATGAGGTTGTTAATTGTACGGTAGCCGTCAGCCATTAGATTTGTATCTTTTGTTGAAGGTTTTTTTTAATATATGTAACGCCTATGTTCAACATTTAATACCACCCTGTCGGCTGGGGCGTTAGAATGCACCGACTGCACCTCTACAGAGGAGTAAGACTCCACCAATGGGGCCACCTGTTGGCCGTGGGTAGCGACTCGTGATGCTTAAGGATGAGCAGTTCATGATGTGCAATACTCCACTTTGGCCCTATCTTGGGCTAGACGGGCGGTCGGAGAGGCCCCCTCCGATCAATCGGCTGGTCATGTCAAGCCCTAGCACCTATATGATTTTCCCAACCCTATTACCCTTATGGCAAGCCCCAACCACTTTTTATCATCTGGGTGCTAGAAGGCGGTGGCTGCGGGTCTACATGTCCTGGGAATGACGTTAAACTCTATCTGATGGTGAGGTTCCAGTTTTGGAGGTTTGGGGAATTTGGAGCCCCCCTTCATCACCATTGCTCCCTGGTCCACTCTGACCTGGAGTGGTAGTACCTGTTAGGGTCCCATCTATGCGTTAAATAGAAAAATGTATTAATAAAAAATGTATTATCCATTAAGAATTGATTTATTTTAAAACTTTATCAGCATTAAATGACCCACTGAGGTTGATATGCCGTAAAACAAAACAAACCAAACCAAACCAAAATCAACATTTAATCATAAGAATATAATCTGGATAAATGTTGTCTCCGTAAAATATGAATATAAGATCAATTTTGAACTCAACATATTTTATTACCGAAGCAAAACTAAACACAAAAGAAAATACATAATGAAATAAATGGATGAAAGTTTTTATAACCGCTATACATGCGCGCCTTAGATGAAGGTGTCTATATAGAAATGTCCTAATCGTACGTACGTGTTTGTATGATGTGTCTAAGAGATAGGAAGGTTTCTGATAGTCTTACATTTTAGAAGGAATCCTTGAGTTCTCGCTTGCATGGAATTATTACACATGCCTGTATACACGAAGTAAAGCCAGCAGCATTTTATGCTGTGTACTATTTCATAGTGTCGTGTTCAATATGATACAGGATTCTCTGAGAAGGAAATATCTCTGTTCCGGAGGACGGGTCAGACTGCTTGGGTAAATATCTACTTTGGCAATTAATATATTTAGGGTACTCGTTTTAGGGTACTCACTGATTTTAAAATCAATTGTCTTGTTTGCCCTCACTTTCGACAATGATTGGCCTTCATTTTTGTTTCATTAATCATTACGTTGTAATCAAGGTTTTAATTTCTTTAACACTGTTACATCCATTGACAAACATAAATAAAAGTATTACCAAAAATAGAAGATGTATATTTATACCACGTGAGTATCAGATTTTAGCAGTAAACGAATATTATTTTGAAAACTGTAATTTAAATTTTGGTAACGGCCAAGACACGCTGATAGTACCGGTTCCCGCTAGATCCTCGAAGATAGCCAATGATGGGCCTGTTTAATACTTAATTGGGTGACCACTTTAGCAGCAGGTACTTTAAACAACGAGAGTCCTTTGATTATCAAAAATGATATGATTCGGCATTAAATGATCCGAAAAGGGTTCATATGACAGAAAAGAAAACAACCAGCCAACCAATCAATCTATTTGATTCTGTGGCATCTCTGATGATTATGACGACGCTGGTTGAGTGCTTACCTCGGAGGACTCTACAGACTGTACGTGAAAGTAGTCGAAGTATCACCCATCATCTACTAGAGGACACAGAATCCCTAATATGCACTACATGCCAAGAGAGATGTACAGTGAATCATATACTGCTAGAGTGTGTAGACGTTGATCTAGTGCAAACAAAATACTACCAAGCAAGTAATTTGACAAACACTTTCACAAAAAATAAAACTATCTAGGATTTTACATTTTCTAAAAGAAGCGAGATTGTACTTAAAATATGAGTAATTGAACAATAGTTAAAATCTATACATAAATACAATTAAAGATATTCTTATTCGAGAAGATCGTGTTAAAATGACTAAAGATATAAACAATGAACTACAATAGTCAATAAAATCGTGCCCTGTCTATGGGACAGCATACATTGACTATATCAGCTTAAGAGGGGTGTGACAACTTCAGAAATGTGTCCTAGGTATGGTTCCAAACTGCTGCTGATGGTGAGTCTCTAGTTCTGGACTTCTGGACACTGTATAGAACCCGTCATTGCCATTAGACAGGTCTGTTCTCTAAGTTACACAAAATACCTAATAGTCATAACTCGAAAATTCTTTAAAAAATCCTCAAACATCGAAAGTTATATAGAAAGTTTAAATAGTTTCTTATCAGATTAAGAGGGGTGTGACAACTTCAGAAATGTGTCCTAGGTATGGTTCCAAACTGCTGCTGATGGTGAGTCTCTAGTTCAGGACTTCTGGACACTGTATAGAACCCGTCATTGCCATTAGACAGGTCTGTTCTCTAAGTTACACAAAATACCTAATAGTTATAACTCGAAAATTCTAAAAAAATCCTCAAACATCGAAAGTTATATAGAAAGTTTAAATGGTTTCTTATCAGCTTAAGAGGGGTGTGACAACTTCAGAAATGTGTCCTAGGTATGGTTCCAAACTGCTGCTGATGGTGAGTCTCTAGTTCTGGACTTCTGGACACTGTATAGAACCCGTCATTGCCATTAGACAGGTCTGTTCTCTAAGTTACACAAAATACCTAATAGTTATAACTCGAAAATTCTAAAAAAATCCTCAAACATCGAAAGTTATATAGAAAGTTTAAATAGTTTCTTATCAGCTTAAGAGGGGTGTGACAACTTCAGAAATGTGTCCTAGGTATGGTTCCAAACTGCTGCTGATGGTGAGTCTCTAGTTCTGGACTTCTGGACACTGTATAGAACCCGTCATTGCCATTAGACAGGTATGTTCTCTAAGTTACACAAAATACCTAATAGTCATAACTCGAAAATTCTAAAAAAAATCCTCAAACATCGAAAGTTATATAGAAAGTTTAAATGGTTTCTTAACATGCTTCAAAAAGGGAGATTGCGTTGCAAAGTTAACTCGACAATATCCTTTCAGGAACACCGACAATAATAGGATTGAGGTACTTACTACTCACAGAAATCCCTAAATGGTTTAGAAGGGGCTCCTTAGCCTTGGTCGGCAACCCGTCTTTGTCAAGGAAAAGTCCGACACAAAACCCCCGCTGCCTAGCGGCTTAACCTCATACAAAGGAATGGCTAGGGGAGTAAACCCCAAAAACAAATCAGGAGCCGGATATCCTAAGGTGGTGTGATGCTGAACTCCAGTGTTACCTAGCAACTCCTGCGACACTGCCGCTGCCAAACTGCATTGGTTCCTTACCTTTCCTTTGTATCACAGCGGCAGGGTGGAGATGGGCATTTGCTGCTTAGGAAACAGCTCATTCTCCATATGAACCCACACAGGCTACGTAGTTCAATAAATATCTGGGCACTACTCCATCGTCTCTCGTAGACGGAATGATGCCACTAACAATATCTAGATTTTAATGCTTCTTTTTAGTGAGAAGAGGCATCCTGTTCAATGTGCTTATGAGAACTGGTGCTTTCTCAACTAATTGATCTGGGCTAGATTTAAGAGATATTTCTACAAGATGAATCTTCTTATGACAAGAAAAGCTTAAAACAGCTTTGCTTGTTTGACTGATTGATTTTAACGGTATGTCAAACCATCTAGTTTCATTTTATGCTTAGTGTTTCGGGAATCGAGTTCATATTTACATTTTGTGCAGTTTTGTGCCCTTAAAATGTCTTTTATACACGGCCCTATCCAATACAAATAATACTTAAATAGATCTTTTTGACCCTTAGAGATGACTTTAAGAGGTATTACTACTCCGTATCAGAGTGGACCTGGGTTAATCGCAATGACGGGTATTATACAGTGTCCAGAAGTCCGGAACTGGAGACTCACCATCAGCAGTATTCTGGAACCATATCCAGGTCACATTTTTAGAGGTGTCACACCCTTCTTAAGCTGATATAGTCAGTGTATTTTAAGTCCCATCCACAGGGCACCATTTTATTAAGTATTGTAGTTTATTGCTTATATCATTAGTCTCTTTAACACGATCCTCTCGAATAAGAATATTTTTGATAGATCTATTTGACACTAACAGCTACAAACAGACCAGGTCAGAGTGGACCTGGGAGTAATGGCAATGAAGAAGTTCTCCTTACCACTTAGATCTTCAGAATTGAAGACTTATAATCAAATACAGTTTAATAGCATACACAGGATACAGAAGTATTAGCTCAGGGTTCGGAAACCCCCGGTCCGCTGGACACATCCAGTTCACGAGTGGTTTTCGTCCGGCCCGACAAGTTAACAACTGGATTCTGAATATACAATTAGTATCGAATAGAAATACAGTAGTTGAATTCAGGTTAACCCATTAAAGACCAGAGGCAAATATTTTTATTTATCTAAATATTTTAAAAACAAAAAACAAAAACAACAAAAACACAGCATTTTGGACAGAGCGGTTTGAGTCCGAGAAAATTTATTTTCATTACATTTAATACCATGGACCTTCACCGAGACACTGAATAGCCTCTCGAAAAGTTTACCGACCCTTGTATAAGCTAGTATAACATTTTTGTCACACTTATTTTTCTTTTAAATATTAAAAAAGACTGAGAGCATATTTTTGTCCCATTCACTGGAAAAAGCCATAATACGTAGGCAATGTTTAGTTGAGGCAGCTCATGTACATTTGTATGTTTCAAAATAGGCCCAGATTTTTGATCAGAGGTGTAAGAACATAAGTGAGATACCCATTTAGTTTAACGGGATGGTGTTCCATAGTTGAACGACCAGAAGGACTGAAAGCAACCAATCCGTTACTAAATGAAGTCTGAGTCACGAAAAGGCCAAGAAAGCTAAACGACATTTTTTGTCTTGGGAATATTATATTGCGTACGATGAATGCGAGGATATTCGTTGTCCCAGTCTTATCGAAAGCTGGCAAACATCCAATATCCTTCAAGAGAGGCACCGAGAACTAAAAATAAATGTGTGAAAAGAATTAATTAGGGATTAAATCGTTTATCAAATTAGTTTTTGGGTTGTTTTTTTTATGAATAATTAAAATTGTTATGTGGCGGTTTCATTTCTTTTTAAGTAATATTAACATAGTTTGCCAATTAAAAGTGTATTATTGTAAAGAAGGAAAAGGAAAGAAGAAAACTAAAATAAAACTGAGAGAGAGAGAGAGAGAGAGAGAGAGAGAGAGAGAGAGAGAGAGAGAGAGAGAGAGAGAGAGAGAGATACATGTGGTAAAAAGGAAGACAAGAAGGATTATAACCAATATGCAAGTTTATTAATAATTTTGTCTTTTGGGAATAGCAAACATTTTGAGGATTACGGTCGGGTAGAACAGGTATTACAAAAACTCATCAATGTATATATATATATATATATATATATATATATATATATATATATATATATATATGCGTGCGTGTGTGTGTTTCAATCTGTGTCTGTCTGTCTGTGTGCCACATTGAGTCTGAATGCGTGTGGTTTTTAAGAATATACCCAACACGTTTGGCACATGGTGGATATGACTCAAGGTCTAAAATAAGGGGCATCCAGTGAGGATAGAACCTACTATTCAGTAATAATGGATTTGCGACACAAACTTGTTAACTCTTACAGCACGATTGGACACCCTTGATTTGGGTATGTATCATTATGTTACATTTTAAGATTAGAATCATATAAATTTACACATACACGTTACACACACGTATATATATATATATATATATATATATATATATATATATATATATATTATATATATATGAGGCCTAATAGGGTGAAATGTACGTACAAGGATTGATTTTTCTCGATTCGTTTAACCTTACATTAGAATAGGTATGCCCGCCTAATTCATTAATTATTAATTAATTAATTTTCAAAATTAGGTACAACTTCAATTAAGCACATATTCTCCCAATATATATATATATATATATATATATATATATATATATATATGTATATATATCATCCCCACCGCACGGACAGGATGTGAGACAAGGTCAGTTTCCTAAGTGGAATTCAACATGTTTGAATTGAGTTTTTATTATCCTGGAATAGTTGGTTAACCAAAGTTAAAGACTCCAGTCTACCCTACTATTTACCCATAACTGGGAGAAGAATTCATACCTTTCCCAAGGGTAGTTCCGCTATATAAAATACTAGCAGCTGCATCCAGGATATGGACTTGTCTCGTCGTGTCCATTTCCTACGACGGTAACCATTAAAACACGCCACACACACACACACACACACACACACACAACACATATATATATATATATATATATATATATATATATATATATATATATATATATATATATATATCTAATGAGTCAGACGAACCTATTATTAGTTTCGCATAAAGCTATTCAGGGCTAAAATCTGACCCCGATTCAGATTTTAGCCCTGAAGAGCTTTATGCGAAACTAATAGTAGATTCGTCTGACTCATTAGATTATCTTTATTATTGGCTCTACTTAGGTATCGAGCACTTTTTACTTATTAGCTTTCTCCTAGCGGTTATATGAATATATATATATCTTATATACATATATATACATATAAATTGTTTTTTCTTTTGGCCAAATACTGTACCAATAGATTATTTTTTGTTGGTACGAATATCTTGGTCCTTTCTTTTTTTCAAAATTTTTTTTCTTCCTGGTTGATGTTTGATAGTATATTTTTACAATCAAACTTTCTGCTGGTTTTTTTTCTCTCCGCAAGGATCTACCAACACGCTTGGTATATCAAATTAATATATATATATATATATATATATATATAATTATATATTATATATATATATTAGAATGGGTCGGCTTAGCTCAGTTGTTGAGTGTCCGGCTGGGAACCTCACAGTTTCTTGTTCGTTACCAGCCCTCGCCAACTCAGCGTATGAGTAGCACATGAATCTGTGCGGTAAAATAATGGTAGGTGTATCACGCCGCCTCAGACGCTAAAAAATTATTCTCCTTTTTCTAGCGCTAAGGAAAAGGGGATAGACTCTCCTACTGTCAGTATGTTACCGACTTTAGGCCACCCCGATGACTTATATATATATATAATTACAGGCACAAACCCACAACTATTACCGCACACAGCGTATGGACCATCATGTGCATATTTATAAGCAGGACACCCACAGACCTGCGCACGTAGATAGATTGCAACTTGGACGGACAAAAACAACTGCGTGTATTCGTAGGTACTCGGTGCATGACACGACCTGGATGCTTAAATGTACAAACATGCAGAAATTAGCATAAGTACACACCGACACATACAGAGAGAAACACTTATCGAGCACTCTAATATATATAAATATACACACACAAATATATATATATAT
>CM042140.1:117169863-117219863 GCA_023376005.1 Doryteuthis pealeii
TGCAAAAGAGAATAAAAGGCAGAAAATGTATCGTAGATTAAGCAAAAAGTAAGGAATAAAATCAATTTATAAAACCTGATTAAAATAAAGAGATGTGAATTTTAGATTAAAACTAAAAAATCTTAATGCCGTAAGTATATATTTTTGTGGACTGCCGTAGTGTTTTCTTCCTTTGAAGGATACCAGGCCACATCTGTGAGAGTTGCACAGATAATAATCGACCCCTGGGTTTGGTATAAACACCATAAACTACACATAAAAAATGTCAAATATAAATAAAAATAAACATTGAACTCAGATTAGTTAGGACTTAGCTATTAAAGCGCAATGGACCAGATGTTCTGGTTGAGAACTATAAAACGATGATGAAAGAAAAACTTCTAATTGATATGCCAGTGCCGACAGATATTGATATATCAGTCAAAGAGTATAATAAAATAAGTAAATACAAATACCTGGAAATAGAAATTCAAAAAGATGTATCTTAAAACTGTCACCATACCAAAAATCGTGCCCCTTTGCAGATAAACATATTAATAATTATCCCTGGTAGTCCTAGCCTATATAAAATAAATTAAAAAATCATTGCAATTTGCGGAACTGTTTATCTTCTTAAAAGAGTACAATCACTACTTTCCCTCACTCTAGGTCTTGGATAAAAACTGGTGAAGGATTGTAAGAAACCCAAAGTAAACCGAAAGCAAACCTGAAAATTAATAATAATAATAATAATAATAATAATAATAATAATAATAATAATAATAAGAAGAAGAAGAAGAAGAAGAAGAAGAAGAAGAAGAAGAAAGAAGAAGAAAATATGGATGATGCCAACATTTTTTCCAGTAACAAAAAAGAATTGAAAACCTTTGTACAAACCATAAAAATATATAGTGATGATATAAGATACAAATTTAGCACCAAAAAATGTGTCATGCTAGGGATGAAAAAGGGGATAAGAGAAACAATGGACGGAATACAACTACCAAATAAGGAAAATATAAGAACACTTGGGGAAAAAGTGTATTTCATATACTTGGGAATTTCGGAAGCGGACACCATCAACCAACAGCAATGACAAATAAAAAATAAAAAATAATATCTCGCAAGAATCATGTTTTTCTGTAGAAATCTCATCATGAGAATAAATACCTGGGTTGACCCCATTATAAGATACTCTGGACCATTCTTAAAATGGAAAAGAGAGGAACTCCGATGGATAGGTGAGACACAAGGGTATTGATAATAATGCACAAGGTATTACACTCGAGAAGTGATATAGAGAGACTATATGTATCGAGAGAGGAAGGTGGAAGAGATCTTGCCAACATTGAAGATTGCAGAGATGCCATAATACAAGAACTCGATGAATGCACAAAATTAGCAAGGACAGATTAACTGCAGCAGCTAATAACAGCAATTGCAACATATGGACAAACAGAAAAACAACAAAAACAAGAAAACAGAAATGTGATGAAAAACAATTATATGGATTCTTCAAGTAACAAAATTGGAGAGCTTGCACATGAAAAGATCTGGCTATGGTTAAGAAAAGGAAACCTCAGGAGAGAAAATCATAAAGGCAGAATAAATCAATGCCACGAGAACAAATTATATTAAGCAAATATAGATAATACACAACAGAACAGCATATTGTAGGATGTGTAGAGACAGTGTTGAAACGATCAACCATGTAATAAACGAATGCAATAAACTGGCACAACAAGAACACAAGGCTAGGCATGACTGGGTCGGAAAGGTGATCCCCTGGGAATTGTGTAAGGAACTACATTTTGACCATACAACAAAATAGTATACACCCAAATCAGAATACATTCTTGAAATTGAAACATAAAATTCTCAGTGATTCTGAGATACAAATGGATCACCGTATTCCAGTTATAAGACCAGATCTATTATCAATATTATCAAGATTATTAACAATAACAAAAGAACTTGTCAATTAATTTTGAAGTCCCAGGAGATCACAGGGTGCAGCCAAGAGAAAACGAAATGATAGGCACATACCAGGACCTTGCCAGAAATTCTGACAAAAAAATCTGGAATATGAGGGTTAAAATGATACCAATTGTAGTTGGTGTCTCGAAAATAAAAACAATAAATAATCTAATCGAAAATAAAGTAGTGAAGGGTAAGTTGTTTCCACCTCAACATAGAGGCCAGTCGAAAGAAAATGGTTAACCTGCAAGAAAACAAAAAACAAAAAAACAAAACAAAAACGCTTCTTGATTCCTAAACTTCTACAAATATTGTTTTGGTGGTTGGTTTTGAAGGCTATCACAATGCAAGTGTGAATAAAAATAAGATAACTATGGTGTTGTTTGTTAACCTTTAATTTATTCTTAATATTTCGAGATAAAAATCTCTTCGACAGAAGATTTCTGAAACTGAAGCTGTTGTAAAACACAATGATGTTCTTCTGCGCCAGGGACTCTCGGAAACTCAGGACAGTGTGGACAGGTGCATTGTCATGGTGAAACACCCACGAGTTGTCTTGCTACATTTCGCCTATTCTCGCGCACTAAACGAAGCAAACGCCGCAGTATCTCTTTGTATATATGATGGTTGATCGTCTGGCCCTGTGAAAAGAACTCGCAGGGGACGGCTTTGAAATAGATCTTTTATGAAACCAGTCCTGGAACTTTCCTAACATATCTCCTATATATCTAAATAAAATAAAAGAAGTTCTTGCAATAAAGAAAGGCTTATTACTGCAGCCAGTAACAGCAACTGCAACGTATGGATAAGCAGAAAAAACTAGAAAGCATAAATCGAAAGAAAAACAAATACATGCATACTTCAAGTGACAGACTGGATAGATGGCACACGAAAAGTGCCGGACATTGCATAGAAAGGGAAACCTCAAGAGGGAAACTGATTCTGTGAAAATAACGGCAAAAATGACATAAGAACCAGTTATATCAAAATGAAAATATATAAGACGCTACAGAATAGTTAGTGTAGGATGTGGGGAAACAAAGACGATATTGTCAATCATGTAATAAGCGAATGCAGCAAACTAGCACAAAGGAAGTACATGACTAGACACGACTAGGAATTTTACAAGAAATTAAATTTGACTTCTATGAAATGGTATATTCAGAACACAGCATCTGTGCTAGAGAATGAGACTCCTTAATCCTTCCGGGATTTTGATAAAGAAACGTAATATCTTATCTTGTCTAGGAGATCAGACCTAATGCCAATTAACAAGACAAAAAATTGTAATCTTGCGGACCACAAAATAAAAATGGAAGAAAACGAAAATATAGACAAGTATGTGGACCATAGATTAAAATTAAAATAAATTCTTCGATGATATCTGAAATTGTTAAGGAACATGACGGAGTCAGTGAAATCAATTGTCGTCAGAGCCCTTGGAATGACCCCTACATGCACGGAAAAGAGATTCAATGAACCTGAGACGAGAGAAAGCCTCAAGGCCCCTAGAACACACACAAAAAAACAGGTCAGCAAACCTTCGCACGAGTAGGATGCGACACAAGGTCCATTTCTTAAGCGAAATTTAACAGGTTTGAATTACGAGTTTTCCTTCATCTAAACTAGTTGCATAATCAAGGTTATAGAGTCTATTCACTCCTACTATTTATCCATGGATGGATAGAGAATATTTGGATCCATATCTGAAATATTGAATGCATATGTGAAATGCAACACGCTCGTCCAGGCTTTGAGCTAACCTTGCCGTGCCCATTTCATACGACGATAACACATAATAGCAAATACATGGTATGAGGATATATGTATATATATATATATATATATATATATATATATATATATATATATATATATGTGGGTGTGTGTGTGTGTGTGTGTGTGTGTGTTTAGTGCGGGCGTAATCATGTGTGTGTTTATTTTGTATTGGAGAAATTAAATCAAAGTTCTCGATTAGTGGTCTAAGAGTTGTATCTATTTGCTATAATGTACAATAGAATTTAGCGCGTTTGTCACCATTGGTTTTAAAGCAGTGGACTAGCCTCTTATCAAGACAACGAGCTTGTGAAAACAGACGAATTGTCTGGAGAAGTGGCTAGTACACTGCCTTGAAACTAATGGTGACAATCGCCGTTTAATTGTATTTTACACTATGCAATATATATATATATATATATATATATATATATATATATATAGTGAGAGATAGATAGATAGATAGATAGAGAGAGTGAGAGAGAGAGAGAGAGAGAGAGAGAGAGAGGGGAGAGAGAGATGAAACTGTAAACCACATAATATGCGAATAAACCAAACTAGTACAGTAGGAGTACATGTCAGCCTCGATGGGGAAGGTGATCCATTGGGAATTGAGCAATAGATTAAAATTTGACCATACTGACAAATGGTAGAGTCAGAAACCAGAGACTGTCCTAGAAAATAAGACGCAGAAAATTCTTGGGACTTTGATTTACAAACAGATCCCCAAATCCAGACCAAAATACCAAACCGAGTTTTAGTTGAGAGTTTTATTTTTCATTTATTTATCTATCTTATTTATTTATTTATTTAAAAAAAAATGTTGTTTTTTTTCTTATTAAAATGTTGTTAGAAAATAAACGTTAAAAGATGTGGCAAATACAGAGAAGAAAATTAATTTGCACGTTCCAGCATACACTCAGGCAAAAACGGACGTGCATCTTCAGAAGCGCATATGCATTCATTCATATACAAAGGAACGTAAAACTTCTTTCTAAAAGTTCTACAAATTAAAACAACTAAATATATATTGACACAAGCACACAGAACACGTCACTCTCACATGCACATGCATGCACATTACATCACAGAAACATTGATACGTATACGCACGACACAAGAGCCCACAGATACTCACTTACTCATAATCACATTCAAGTACACAACAAAAGCGTCCCCTTTTCCCCCAAAGAAATTCACGCAATTTCCCTGCATATATATATATATATATATATATATATATATATATATATATATATATATATATATAAACAAATAACATCTAAATATATACATACATACACACACTTCACACTTTCACACATGCACAAATATAAATCACACACACACACACACACACACACACACACACACACACACACACACACACACACACGTGCGCCCGCACACACACAAATATACAAGCACAATTCAAAAATAAACATCAGTATCCAGCAATGTCTTTGGAAATAAGTAAAGAGATCTAATCTCTCTGACAAACACACACACACACACACACACACACACACACACACACACACACACATGCCAAAATGCTCACACATACACCAAAACACACGCATGCTTTCTACGCACACATGCACACACACACACCACACACACACACACATATATATATGCATCAATATACACCCAAATTTCAAAATAGAAAACATTCATATCAAGCCATGTATACGGACATAAGAGCAGAGATATTATCACACACGCATACACACGCATACACACACACACACACACACACACGCGCGCGCACACACACACATGCACACACATACACATGCACACACTCATCCACATCCAAAATGCTCACACATACACTAAAACACACGCATGCTTCAACGCGCACACACACATACACAGACACAAACACCCCCCCACACACACATATATATATATATATAATATATATATATATATATATATATATATATATATATATACATTTAAAGCATGCGTGCGTTTTGGTGTAGGTGTGTGCATTTTGATATGAGTATATATATATATATATATATATATATATATATATATATATATACACAAATACAAGCATATAGACGTAATCCCAGCCGAATATACACACGTGTACAGAAAAAATGCACACACACTCGCACATTCACACATACACAAACATACATGCATCAATATACACGCAAATTTCAAAATAGAAACATACATATCAAGCCGTGTATACGGACATAAGATCAGATATATTATCACACACGCATACTCATACACACACACGCACACACATATACACATACTGCGCATGTATATATGCACATATCTCCACATGTGTACATTCACACTCACATATACATATACATACACATATACACATTCACAAACACCAGGACGCACGCAGGATTCAATGTAGACACAGTTATATCCATAGGAACAGACCTTAAGGCTAATAGACACATTCATATCAAGCCATGTATACGGACATAAGATCAGATATATTATCACACACGCATACTCATACACACACACGCACACACATATACACATACTGCGCATGTATATATGCACATATCTCCACATGTGTACATTCACACTCACATATACATATACATACACATACACACATTCACAAACACCAGGACGCACGCAGGATTCAATGTAGACACAGTTATATCCATAGGAACAGACCTTAAGGCTAACAATTAAAACCTAAGTTTTTTCCCATACAACAAAAGAAGACGGTTTTAGTGGTTTTAAACGATTCTCTCAGTGTGAGATCTTCTGAATTTTAGGATTTCTCATTCATTTATATCTATGTTGGTTAGCCTGTATCTTTCCTTTCTTTCTTTCTTTCTTTCTTTCTTTCTTTCTTTCTTACTTACTTTTTTTCTTCTTTTTTTAATTTTATTCTCCAAGTCTCTTTTGTTGGCTTTGATGACCTTGTGATAAAAAAAGATTTTTGCGACCTGCAGCGTTGTAAAAGTAATTAGGAAGATACATTCTTAGCCCGTCTGGCCCACCTGGAATGCGTGGGGCCCTCGGGCGCAGGGGCAGAGTAAGTAGGTATATGTTTATAGACAATTGCAGGCTGGCTGGCTGGCTGGCTGGCTGGCTGTCGGAATAAATAAATGGATGAATGAATGACTGAATGAGTGGATGAAAGGGAATAAGAATGAATTGATGGATGAAAGAAAACGGAAAAGATTATGGCGAGAAAGAAAAGAAGAAAAGAAAATGAGGAAGAAAAATTAATAACAAGGAAATGATAATAAGCAGGAATAATTTTTTTCAATAAAAAATGATTAGGAGGATGAATGAAAAAGAAGAAAATACTAAACATGGTACCATATATATATATATATATATATATATATATATATATGAAGAGAAAAATGGAATATAATGAAACATTTTGAAAAAGCACAGGTTCAAATAAAATGAGTGGTATTTATTCAGCCAAAGCTGTAGTGTTTCAATCTGTTTAGCAGATCTTCTTCAGGGCCTTTTTTGATATAAGGAAAAGTAGGCTTTTATCGGTTTTGTTTACAAAGTTTGAATGGAAAGTCAGCGTCCCCGGAAATAGGTAAGATAAACGGTTTTGAAGTCGAATATTTTTTACGTTGTGTGTGAGTGCATGTGTGTGTGTGAGTGTGAGAGAGAGAGAGAGAGAGAGAGAGAGAGAGAGAGAGAGAGAGAGAGAGAGAGAGAGAGAGAGAGAGAAAGGGAGAAAGAGAGATAGTGTGAGTATGAAAATGTGAGTAGATTAATCGTTTTGTATTTGGGTTTATATATATATATATATATATATATATATATATTATATATATATATATGTATGTATGTATGTATATGAGAGTGAGTAAATAAACAATGTGTTTATTTGATATGGCTTTTAGCCGACAATTTTTGGAGGATATGTGCTTAATTGAAGTCATACCTAATTTTGAAAATTAATTAGTTAATAATTAATGAATTTTAGGCGGGCATATATGTTCATTTTCTCGATTTGTTTAGCCTTACATTTGAACATATATGCCCGCCTAAAATTCATTAATTATTAACTAATTAATTTTCAAAATTAGGTATGACTTCAAATAAGCACATATCCTCATTAAAAAAATATATATATATAATATATATATATATATATATGGGATTAAAAAGATTAAATCAATTCGCACCAAACAAAAATAAGTAAAACCAATAACCACTAAGTATGACCAGTGAAATGAAGCGCTTAGGTTAAAATATAGGCCATTTTGTCTAGCATCTGGATCCCGATATATGGAAAAACAAGAAGACTTGAACGTCTACATAACAAAACCTGCTTAAATGATCTCTCTTTCTCTCTCTCTCTCTCTCTCTCTATATATATATATATATATATATATATATATATATATATATATATATATCATCCACATACACCGTGTTTCCACGTTTCTTCGGTGTGGCTAGACACAACCACTAACTCCAACCAGAAGCGAACCCAGACTGACTTTACGCCTGACCGATCAGTTAAACTCTGGGTTATTGCCAGCTGCCGCTTAAAGATCGGTGTTTTAACTGTTTTAAATACATACATCTGTGTATATACTTTACGATCACCATAGAGATCAAATCTGTAAACAGATTATCATTGCGTTTATTAAAGTCGCTTCTAAAGAGCTCTACCGGGTTAGGGGACTATATATATGTATATATATATATGATAAGTTTATAGATAAGTTTAGCCATACATTTAAATAGGCATTCCCGCCTAATTCATTATTAATTAATTAATTTTCAAAATTAGGTACGACTCCAATTAAGCACATATTCTCCTTATATATATATATATATATATATATATATATATATATATATGGAATTTTGATAATTTGCTTTTAAAGCATTGTTATGTAAAATATATTATTATTTATATTTTTGAAGGCAATTACAATGCGTATATCGGTGTATACCTACGATTTCCCTCCGACAGAAATCGAAACCGGGAACCCAGTACGCAGAGTCAGGAACTCTACATTTGGGCCACTGGCGCATAGTACACAATACATACCGAATTTAACTTGTCAATGATAAATACGCCACTACTATACAGAGTACACCGCTGATGAGACTTAATAAAGTTGAAACAGCTGTACAGTGTTCCCGTGGTGCACTTATTCGCCGGGTTTGTTTGTTATGATTATTTTCAATAATTATCGAATTTTATACGATATACGCATTGTAATTGACTTAAAAAATATGAATAATGATATAATATATATATATATATATATTATTTATATTTTGCTTGAAGGCAATTACAATGCATGTATCGCATAAAATTCGATAATTATAGAAAATAATCTTCCAAGTGAGTCCCGACAAAGGATGGCTCGCTATGCAGAACACCGTACAGACTGTTTCGACTTTATTAAGTCTCGTCAGCGATGTATACTAACGACTTCCCTCCGACAGAACTCGAAACCAGGACCTCAGCAGGCGTAGTCAGAGACCATATCGCTTCGGCCGCCGGTACATAGCGAACAATCCCTGCGAAATTAACCTTGTCAATGATACTTACACGCCTCTACCATAGTAGGTAAGGGGACGTTGATTGAGTAGTAAACAGACTTTTGGTACAACTTAATTTATATCAAACCTTAGACAATATCATACTCTATTAAATCTTGATCAGCTAATTAAACGAAATAATTTAGGAGGCGAAAGAAAAGGGAAAACTTAAGGGCCCTTCGGCCGGTGCATTATAAAAAAGTTTTACAACCGGCAGATTGTCAAAGTGTATAAATTGAGTAAAAGGGGGGATAAGACAATATCAGATTGGAGCAACAGGAAGAGGATAAAAAAAAATGACCCTTTCATGTTATTCAATCTCAGCAACAACATCCCCGGCGAATAATGCCAGGGAATGTTTTAAACGACGTTGCCTGCACAAGACTGGGAAAAGCAAAATAATGTGACTGCCTCAATGACATGAAAATGGTGGTTTGACCTAGCCTTGTGTACTACGGAAAATGGCTGATCAATGTAATTGATCCTGCGGCTATTTAAACTGCACAGGTGATCATCAATGGCAGAGTTCTGCGCCTATGAGAGCCCGGATGTTGTTTTTGGAATAATTCTTATTCCTTTAGGAATATAGTTATTTATTAAGCTTAGCTTAGATGTGGTACAAAGCCAAAGTAAGGAACGCCCGGTGAGTATCGAACTCACTAACAATGGTCTACGAATCTAGCTTGCTAACCATTACACTACGTGAAGTGCCCCTTATTTAATAAGCTTAGCTTAGATGTGGCACAAGGCTAGAAGTATGGAGCACCCAATAAGCATCAAGCTCACTATCAATGGTTTGCAAATATAGCTTGCTATACTTTACACCACGTGAGGTGCCCTCCTTTATGATATATATATATATATATATTATATATATATATATATATATATATATATATTCAATTCCTGAACGAAGCTGTTTGCATTTCACATGACACTGATGCCCTTGGGAAAGGTCTGGATACAATTCTCCCTCCAGCCATGGGTAAAATAGCAGGATAGACTAGCCTCTTTAACCATGATTAGGTAATCTGTCTAGGAGGAGGAAAACTCTGAAATCACATCTGTTAAACTCCACTTAAGAAATTGACCTTGTGTCACATCCTGCTTTGGGGGAGGGGTTGGTAAATTTATTCATAGATAGATAAATATAATTTGCATAAGAGTAATGAGTGATTTTGTTGTTACGGTATGGGCTCTCTAGCCTTCGTAAGGCAACCGTCTATGAGAAGGAAAACTCTTAATTCAACCCAGCTTTACCCCGCTTATAAATTGACTTAGTCTCGCATTCTACCCTTGGTGGAGGGGTTGGGTGAATATATACATACATATCGTCCGCACAAGAATAACGTTTAATTTCGTTGTTATGGTAACACGAGGCTTTATTCGACAGCAAAAATTCTTCTTGCAACCATAACAATGGAATATCTCATTACTTAGTCAGATCCGTTTGCTGATATGCTGCCAAAAAAGCTTCGTTGTCAGTTTGAAATTGACAGAATTTGGCCAAAGATTAATTTTAATACAACAAAAACAAAAAACAAACTTATCTAATTTTTATCTTTATTTGATTTTGTTATTTGTTGTATTGCTATCAATCTTTTGGTCTAAATGTTACGTGTTTAAAACTATATAAATACATTAAGCCTTAGAAACCGAGTGGCCGATATTTGTGCCGGTACCTAGAAGTACATATACGCGGGTGGCCTGAATTCCAACAAGGAATCACTATATCACTATAGCATATAAAATGCTGTCATTAGTTGCCTATCACGTAATCTTTATTATGTCTGAGCTCTTTTGTATTTCAATGTTCCTACATATATTCTCACGGGATGTAATTGTTAGGAAACTAGATTAGTAGACCATTTTTAGTGAGTTCGATTCTCAATAGGTGCCCCATTCTGACCTTGTTACACAAGTAAGATAATCTTAGTAAATAACTTATATTGCCAGGCAGAACGATCAGTGATCCTGATTTTTTAGATTTGATTTTTAGAATGGTGGCAAAATATTTCAGATTTACTAATGATTCTTTATAAATGACATTGTTTTACTAATTCAGCAATAGAATAAATTGATATATTTTGACCTGGACATGGCCACGAAGAGGGAACTTCAAGAAGGAAACTAAATCCCTTCTAATAGCTGCAGAAAATAATGATATAACAACTAATTACGTTAAAGTAAACATTGATAATACGCAACCGAATAGAAAGTGTGGGTTATATGGCGACATAAAGAAAACAATTAATCACCTAATAAGCCAATGAAGCAAACAGGCACAAAAGGAATACAAGAGCAGAGATGATTGGTAGGGATGGGTTATCCATTGGGAATTGTGCAAGGGACTAATGTTTGGCTATGCTGACGAACGTGTATGCACAAATAAAAACTTTTATAGAAAATGAACAGCATTATATTGTCACCTAATCCCAACCAGAAGATCAGACATTGATTAATAAGAAAAAAATTTGTCCTCTTGTAGATTTCTTCATTACAGCCGATCATAGAAAAAAAAGCGAAAAGATAACTACATACCTGTATTTTGCCAGAGAGCTGAAAATGATGTGGGGCACGAAGGTGACAGTGAAACCAATTGTAGTTGATGCACCATGAATGTTTTCCAAATACATATAAAAAGGGACTATTCCAAAACCCTTTTTTTAACTATCCCCTACCGAATCACCTGTAAAACCTTTATCTGGTGATAGATAATTCTAATAATTCAAAAAATGAACTCCGTTTGAGCTAAAGAAGCTTAAAACGCTGATACCTTGGTTTAAACAAGTTTCAAAAGAACAACCTATCTATGAAAAATGACATTAAGAAAAAGACAGAAAATAATGAGAGAAAATTTGTATATAAATATTTCAATAATTCGATTGAACTAATTGTGTACAATGAAATAAGGTACCTATGAAAAATGCTATTTGAGGTTACCTCAAGACGAATAGAATAGCAAGCGTAGGCTATGTTGAGAGAGCGAGACAGAGAGACGGTGATAGAGGGGGGCATTAAACTATATAACTGAATGGAGCAAACTTGCTGAAAAGAAATACAAAACTAGGAATGACTGGGTTAAGAAGATGATGCACTGTGATTTGCGCAATCGACTAATATCAGAAACCAGAAACTCTCACAGAAAATGAGATTTATATAGGTCTTTCAGAGTTTCACATACAAACAGATCATCCAATCCAGGCAAGAAGTCCACACATGGTTTGAATTAATAACAAGAAAATAACTTATCACTTGGTAAATTTTGCTGCTCCAACAGAACACTGAAATAGAATGAAGGAAATCAAAAATGAGAGAGATGCCTAGATCTTGTTAGATGGTTGAAAATTTGGTAGAACATGACAGTGACAATAAGAACAATCATAGTTAAATAATTATTGAAATAATACCGCATAACCTGAAGAAGATTCGACGAGACATGGAAATCCGAAGAAGGAATTTAAACAGACCAAATCATAGCACTGCTAAAATTGGCTAGGACGCTAAGAAAAGGCATAGAGACCTAGGACAACGTGCTGTCACTAGGACATCCTTAAAACACCAGGTTACTACAGGTGTATAAAACTCACCAGGCTGGTTGAATTTTACGGCATGTCAGTACTTGGGTTATTTTATGCTGAATATGTCTGGGTTTTTATTAATTCTGGTTAGGTATCCCATTTTTCAAAAATATTTTTAAAATAATCAGGTTGGACCTGGGGGTAATGGCAGTAAACGGGTACTCTACACTTTCCTAAGCTCCAGAATTGGAACTTCACCACAAGATGCAGTTTAACGTCATACCCAGGATACAAACTCGCAATAATAATAATAGACAAATCGAAGAGGTTGCACATGGAAAGACTTGGACATGGTTAAAAAAAGGAAACCTCAAAAGAGAAACAGAATTATTAATAATTGTTGCACAAAATAATGCCATAAGGACAAACTATATAAAAGCGAAAATTGATAAGACCCAACAAATAGTAAATGTAGACTTTGTGGGAATAGAGATGAGACTGTAAACCATATACTCTGCGAATGTAGCAAACTAGCACAACGAGATTACAAAACTAGACACGACTGGGTTGGGAAGGTGATCCACTGGGAATTATGCAAAAAATTAAATTTTGACCACACAACAAAATGGTATATGCATAAACCAGAATCTGTTCTTGAGAACGAAACGCATAAAATTCTCTGGGACTTTGAAATTAAAACGGATCACCTTATCCCAGCAAGAAGACCAGACCTATTGTTGATAAACAAAAGAGAAAAAACTTGTCAACTGGTGGATTTTGCAGTGCCAGCAGATCACAGAGTGAAGCTAAAGGAAAATGAAAAAATGGACAAATATCTGGACCTTGCCAGAGAACTGAAAAAGTTATAGAATATGAAAGTGAAAATGATACCAATTGTGGTTGGTGCACTTGGAACAGTCCCAAAAGGATTAGAAAAGGGTATGGAAAGTTTGGATATCAGAGGAAGGATTGAAACCATTCAGTACACTGCACTGCTGCAATCTGCCAGAATACGCAGAAGAGTCCTGGAGACCTGAGGAGACTTGCTGTCACTCAGACTCCAGCGAAAGACCATCAGCTAATGCTCATGTGAAAACTCAAAAGGAGATAATAATAATAATAATAATAATAATAATAATAATAATAATAATAATAATAATACATGAACCTTGCTAGAGAATTGAAAAAGCAGTAGAATATGAGGGTGAAAGTGATATCAATTGTAGCTGGTGCATTTGGAATGGTCCCAAAAAGCTTGGAAAAAGACTGGAGGATCCGGAAATCAGAGGAAGAATTGAGACCATCCAGACTATTGCATTGCTGTAATCGGCTAGAATACTCAGAAGAGTACTGGAGACCTGAGGGGACTTCTTGTCACTCAGACTCCAGTGAAATACCATCAACTAACGCTGGTGTGAAAAAACTCATATAATAATAATGATTATATCATTAAATGATAAAAGTAAAAAGAAAATTTATTCCGCCTTTTCTCAATGGCATTAATAACCAAAAACAGTGGAAGTGACGGGCTGAGTTCAAGTTCTGTCCGAGGTTGTGTGAGTTGACTTGGCATTAATGCCCTTGTCGAAAGCATGCATTCCACTCACACACAAGCTATCAATAAAACAGTTGAGGATAGGTTTGAATGCACATATACATACATATAGTCTTGTATGTATCTATTGTTAAAAAGACAATATTATAATTTTATATCCGAAAGAAGGACAATTTACTACACCCGGTTTCCAGAGACCAGCTTCATTTTTTAAATAAAATTGCACTGTCTCATTTAATTTTGGCAAGACTCAATAAAACCCTAATACTATCCGTTCTGCATCCACGCAAAGGCAGACACCAATTAATGACTGTAGACTTGCAGGTTTATTTTTCGTGTAGGCTATCCTATAACCTCTGTAGAAATTGTCATGATCATTGATATGGGTTGATTATATATATATATATATTTCACTAATCAGCTAGTTTCGCTAAATTTTTCTAAAATTTTGTATATCCATTTTGTTCATGAATTCGCCGTTCTTCACCACAAATGCTCGAATCACTTGTCAATTTCATATTCTCTTCGTCCTGGAAGTCGTTTGAGCGGTTATTTCTTTTAAGGTTATGAATTTAAGACCAATCCAGCCGGCTGAGGCTATAGTTTACTCCGACTGTACGTCGGCAGAGGGGTAATAACTGCACCCAACGAGGGCATCTGTTTGCCTAGGATGGCGATACGTGATTCTTGAGGGTGGGGTCTGATAGCTGAGCAGTCCTTGACCCGGCAACCGAGTGGTCAAGTGACTTGCAACGCACCAATTTGGTCGTTACTTGGCTAGACAGGTGATCGAAGAGACCCGTTCCGATCGATCGATTGGTCATGCTTAGGCCTAGAACCCATGGGTTTAGTCCGGACCGTATTCTTCAATCTGCACCTGTGGCAAACACCCAACACTTTTTAAAAATAAGTCCCCGTGGCGTAGTGGCTTGCACGCTGGACTGTGACGTACAAGGCGAATTCAAACTCCAGTTGCGCTATTATGTAAACTTTCAGACTTATACCCTTGAGAAAAGTATTAACCCCCTCATTCCTCCCAGCTATGGGTTAAATAGTACCACAGCTTTTCAACAAAGATGGCTTCGGCATTAAATCTATACATCTTATTATAATGGAGATTGTGTGTTTTTCTGTCTGTAACCGAAACTACATCCTGACTTAAGTCACAATTCCATTTGTTATTTACTTCACATTCTCCATGATTTTATTTTGTTTTAAACTCAATTATCAATAAAAATTGTTTATATTATTAATACGGTCTACATGCTAATGACATGCAATTATATTTATATATACAACAAAATAGCAGTTTACAGTGTGAACGGGAAGGCTAATTTGCATATTGATATTAAAAATTTGATTTTAATAAATATGTGTTTGATATTATTAATTTCTAATTCTTTGGTTTTATCTTAAATAATATGAGCAAAAATCTCTTCAATAAATCTTAAAAGTAACCTATTAACCTAGAAGAAATAATTGCAGTTTTATTCTTTACTTCCTATTTTAACTAAATAGTTAAATTAGGAAAATTCAGCAATGAAAGGCGGTAATGATGAAAGAGTAAGTTTCAGCTGTTCTATTATTCTATTAGTTTCAAATCATTTTATCTACATTCTTATTTAGTTTCATTAGACTTTCTAATTGAATATAATATTTTATTACATTAAAGCTTAAATACTTGCGCCCGGAGGGTGCATATATTTGCTAGTATATATAAAGGACAGTTGTGTGTATGTATGTATATCCGAAGGAAACCACCAAAATAAAACAATTAACGATACAGTAAATATATATGCACATTAAATATCACCGGTTCTTACTTTTTGTGTAAAAATGATGAAGATTTTATTTATATTCGAAGATATTTAAAAATTAAAATGTACATAGAAATAGCATTGAAATTCTACTCAAAATGTCCAGCATTTGTAAATTTCAAAAGTAAACAAATCAATACACAAGGTTCTCCCCTCTACCCAGTTGACGCTGGGTAGTCGATTCTAGTAACCCATAAAGGTTTATATGTTATTGAACCATGAAAGAAACCAAACTTTCTGCAAGACAGATTGTCCTACCTAAGCTAGAGAGTCTAGTGTAACACACTATTTTTCCTATAAAGTGTAGATGTGTGTGTGTGTGTGGGGGGGTGTAACAGAGATTGATACATGCTTCTAACAACGACAGAAGCACGTAATGAAATGCAAACAGCATCGTCCTGAATTTGAACTTGGGTAGCCGGGTTAATTTTCTCGGATGAAAACCATTACGTCATTCGCTCCTCCTAAAGAAGTTACTAAGTTATTAAATAAACATATGAATAAATGAATAAATAAATAAACTATTCCAGACGTAAACAACCTTTAAAAAAAGTTAGACACATATATTCCCCGACTCGCAAGCAAATAAATTAAAATTAAAAGAAGTAAAACGAATAAATTCGAAAAAAGTAATAATTTATTTCTTCTTCTTCTTCTTCTTCTTCTTCTTCTTCTTCTTCTTCTTCTTCTTCTTCTTCTTCTTCTTCTAATAATAATAATAATAATAATAATAATAATAATAATAATAATAATTTGAACTCAGGGGTTTAACGCTGTCTACATAATATGCACATATCACGTAATGCACTAAAAAATGCCTCAGGAGAGATATTAGACGAATTGCAATGTTGTTGGTGTCTATTTTTAACTAGAGAAATTGATTTGGTATTCATCCAGATAAGGTTGGATGTTTTTATTAGAAAAGAAATGTCTGAGAAAAAGAAATAAAGAAAACAATGAAAATATTGCCACATACAGGTTACATTCGTACATCATCGATTTTTAAAGATAGAGAAAAAGAAGTTTGCTTGCGTTTTATTTAATTTGGTTTTCTACGTATCGAAACCAATTAATATCTTTTCCCAAGCAACCTTTTTTTAAATCATAAGTCTAACTGCTTGATTGACTAATTGATTTTAACGGCATATCAACTCCTCTAGGGTTATTTTATATCTAGATGTTAGGGAATGGCAGTCATTGTTTTATTTACATTTTTTTGTGTAGTTGTTTTTGAAGAGATTTTTTGAACACGGTCCTATCGAATACAATTAGTTTTTAAACATAACTATTTGACCAATAAATGTGACCTAGCAGGTACTATCAGTCTGGGTAAGAGTGGACCTGGGAGTAATGGCAATGAAGAGGTGCTCCGAGGTCCATAGTTCTCCAGAAATGGAGCTTTACTACCGATGCGAAAAACTCGATTTTTTAATGATTGACTAATAATGATAAGTACTAGTACAAAAGAAAAATACATCCTCCGGGCGATGTAAAATAGATTTTTGAGACATATTGCCTGAGGGGTGGGAGTAAAAAATTTAATGTCAACGAGTTTGTACCCTAAGTAAGTAAAATCATCAAATTCAATAAAGGATTAAAAATAAAACAATTTGAAATGTAAACTTTAAATATGTATTAAAATAAAACAAACTATATATAGATATTTAATACTAGTCATGTATTTATCAAAAAATGTTAAAAAAAAAACAATGAAGACTGTCTAATGTTGCATGTTCAAATTTTGAGTGTATTTATTCAATGTTATGACGATTTTGGGTAATGTGACGTAAGCAGTGACGTAATTTTTGTTACAGACAAAAACCGGAAGCGAATCTCCATTATTAATAGATAGTTGCTAATTGGTTAAATATTGGATATCAGTAAAAAGTCGACTGCTCAGAAATGTCTTAATAAATGTAGATTATTAATTTAAGTCCCAAAGTTCATCTACTGTCAAAGACCTCAGGTGCATAGCTGCCAGACTTTACGTTTGACAGCCTTAGTATAGCTGTAATAAAATGTATCTCTGTGATCTGTAGTTTTTCTTGGTTTACAGTGATGCAGTATCGTCCATAAATATGTACATATCTAATATTCTATTGATAAGATATATAATTTTGTTTGAAACAAAAGAGACCGGATTTATATTTTTATATGCCCAAAGCGTATATTGTTATGTGTTATTTATTACCAAATTCTAAATTATTTTAACTGTGGAACCAAAAATAGGAATATCTAGCAATTCAAAAAATAAATACACCTTGGGCATGGCCAAGATTCCACGTGTTTTTTTTAACCGAGAATTATAATTCAATTAGACTCAGAAAAAATGATGAAACTTAACGTAATTTTTGCTGTATCATGAAGGGGACAAAATTATATTTCTGAATTATTTGTCTTTCAGTCTTTGGAACGGGGAATTTTTTGGAAAATGTGCTGTTATTGACGTGATTATTTCATTGTTATGAACAATAAAACAAATATTATAAAAACAATATACAAGGTGTGTTATAAAAGTATCGAGATTTTGTGTACTTTTTGACACGCCTGGTATTCTGAAAAAAAATAACGTTCCATACATTCTTTATTTTTATCTTGGTAAATACGAGTACAGCTTTAAATTTGGTACTTTTTTGTTGTATTCTGAAAAAAAAATTAATGGAACATTATTTTTTCAAAATACAAGTGTGTCAAAAAGCATAAACAATCTTGATAGTCTTTTGACACATGCATGTAAGTTTAGCATCTGTTCTTATGGAAAGAAAATTAAAATAAGTGACAATGTACAATTTTAAATATTTTCATAAACGTTTAAACATAGGCAGTATTGCTGTCGTAACAAAATTCTGGCCATACCTAGTACACCCCATATACATTCTCATGCAATTTTATTTTTGATGATAGATATGATAAGATTTGATCACTTTGTCTTTTTTTTATTAATGCTGAATTACAATCTTCTTGGTAAACATTACAATAAATAAATAAATAAATAAATTGGCCGCCCTCATGGGCCCATTGTTGAGGAGGGAGGGAGGGAGCTTTTAAAAGTGTTTAAACACTTTCCAGAAGTGAAAACAAATCATGACATCATTACCTCCTCAATGACGCTGGACAACCCGCTAAGTTTTCGTATCACAAGAGGATGCTGCAAGAAAAAAAGAAAAAAAAAAGAAAAGAAAAGAAAAAGGAAAAGAAGAAGAAAACGAAGCTTGCCCAATCCTCATTTTACAGTCAAAACACAACAACTCTTCATTGCACTATAGAGTTGTAATCTGACGCCTGTTGTATTGGTCGTGAAGCCTTCTCAGTCTTTCTCATCTTTCTCATACATACATATCTGGGTCATCAAATTGAAATGTCGTCGAGCAGAATATATATATATATATATATATATATATATATATATATATATATATATATATACCAAGCGTGTTGGTAGATCCTTGCGGAGAAAAAACCCGCAGAGAGTTTGATTGTAAAAATATACTACCAAACATCAACCAGGAAAAAAAAATTTTTGAAAAAAAGAAAAAGACCAAGATATTCGTACCAACAAAAAATAATCTATTGGTATAGTATTTGGCCAAAAGAAAAAACAATTATATGTATAATATATATAAGATATATATATATTCATATAACCGCTAGGAGAAGCTAGTTTGTAAAAAGTGCTCGATACCTAAGTAGAGCCAAAAATAAGGATATCTACTGAGTCAGGCGAACCTAATTAGTTCGCATAAAGCTCTTCAGGGCTAAAGTCAGATTTTAGCCCTGAAGAGCTTTATGCGAAACTAATATAGGTTCGTCTGACTCAGTAGATATCCTTATTATATATATATATATATATATATATATATATATATATATATATATATATATATATATGCATGGTGTGTGTGTGTTTGTGTGTGTGTGTGTGTGTGTACATATGGGTGTGTTTATGGGCGATATTACCCACAAAAAGCTACAATTTTATAAGTTCTTCAAAAATGGTAATTTCTTCCCAAACTAAAGATATCGGCACTTTATATATAAACCTTATACAATCAAAATGGATCTATTAAATACAATAATAAATTAAAAACCCTTAGAGATTGATTACATGATAATTTATTTCTGACAGTTGGACTCTTTAGAATTGACCCACACATTCACACACAAATATATATATATATATATATATATATATATATATATATATATATATATATATATAGATGTAAATTTAACGATATAAGCGATTTTAATAAAAAAAATTTACAGGCCTCTAGACGCAAGAATCTCCCAATAGCTCTCCTGAGGATTAGCAACATGAAACTCAGAATTCCGATGTTTTTTCATGTTTTTATTTTTTATCTGATGTTATATATATAGATTTACCCATATACAGATACACCGATACAGAAGGAAAAAAGTTTAACGTCTAACAACCTCTTTCTGTCAGAATTATCCTGAAGAACCTTTCGGATGAAACCTAGGTAGATAGTGTCTGTCTCATGTAGGTCCTTATATATATATATATATATATATATATATATATATATATATATATATACTACGTTTCAAATTATTAACGAAGTGGCACTTTTACATCCCATCCCAGAACTACTTATTTGTTATGAGAGAATAATGCCAACCCCCCCACATATATATATATATATATATATATATATATATATATATATATATATATATATATATATATATGATAAGTTGTAAACAAGGTATGTTTGGAATGGCTTTTTTGCCGACAATTTTTGGGAGAATATGTGCTTAATTAGAGTCGTACCTAATTTTGAAAATTAATTAATTAATAATGAATTAGGCGGGAATGCCTATTTAAATGTATGGCTAAACAAATCGAGAAAAATCAATCTCTGTATGTACATTTCGGCCTATTAGGCCTCATCAGCAGAGCTATAGATAGGAAGCCCGCCCTGTGCGTGATTTGAAACCGGACAGCTCTGCTGATGAGGCCTAATAGGCCGAAATGTACATACAGAGATTGATTTTTCTCGATTTGTTTAGCCATACATTTAAATAGGCATTCCCGCCTAATTCATTATTAATTAATTAATTTTCAAAATTAGGTACGACTCTAATTAAGCACATATTCTCCCAAATATATATATATATATATATATATATATATATATATATATATACAACTACTCCGTAAAATGGTATCGTTCTGTGTCATAAAAAACCTGTAAAAAAGAAGACACTTGAATTGCTTCTTTTACAAATTTCCTAAATACGTTCAATAACTAAGATGAAATGAAATCGAAATTAAAAAAAAATAAACGCCGTTCAAAAATGAATGTGGAGTTTATTAATATGAGATCCGTGATCTTTATTAAATGAATTGGAAAAAGCCCTGGTCTATCGAACATGTCAATTTCTGTATTTCCTCTGATGTAATTTCACATAATACCTTTACTAGTTCCTGTCACAAGTTATTCGTGCTTCTAAATCGGCCTCCGTTCTAATAAATATATTGTGTCAGAACGCTCCACAAGTTTTCAATTGGGTTTACGTGTCGAGAGAGACCTGGTCGGCCAGTTCCTCTTCCAGTGTCGACAGAAGCCTAATTTGTACATGTACTCCATAGTCTTATGCGCCTAATGCAAAAGAGCATCATTTTGCATAAATATGAAGGTTCTCCTGAAGGTAATTCTTTTAGCCAAATTACCTGGTGCTCTTTGAGGAAGGATATATAAACATCTGCAGTTATTTTCGTACAGTCAGGCATTCTCCACAGTTCAACCATGATACCTCCAATAATACCAGCAAAAATCATTATCTCTCCCCGTCCTTGTTGTCGCCTCATTAGTGATGACGATCTCGTCATACCATCTTGGTCATGCCATCTGGGCCATCAAGTGTGGCACGAGTTTCATCTGTGAACAAAACTTTCGAGAAATTGACCTTCATGTTCCCCTTTGTGTATTTCAAACGCATTTGTGTGTGTACTTTTGTCAATGGAGGTTTTGTCACTGGTCTCACTGGTGCCTCAACTTTTTTCAGAAGTGAATATCGAGTACTCCTGGACACTGGCGAGTACTTGCTTATTCAATGCTATTAAAAAATAGAGTACTTGCTTATTCAATGCTATTTCATTTTTGACAAAGAACGTCGCGAAACAATCCTCGACTTACCCTAATGGCCTCCTAACATATATTTATTGGAGCTGCATCATATATTTTCAAAGTATTCGAAAATGCTATTTTTCCGTTAGCTGAGTTCTCTTTTAAATAGGTTTCTTTTAATGTATATGTTATATCGTTTTAGGAAAACATGCTACATTTCAAATATTCTTTCAAATACCAATGCTTTTTGGATTAAAAATAATGTTAGCACTAATATATATATATATATAATATATATATATATGGGGCCGGTTTATCTCAGTCGGTAGAGCGTTCGGCTAGGAATCTCAAGGTTCTTGGTTTGATACTGGCCATCGCCAACTCAGCGTATGAATAGCACAGGGATCTGTGCAGTAAGGTGAGGATCTGATGGTAGGTTTGGCGCTCCACCTCAGACGCTAACATAATCTCCTTGGTCTAGCGCTAATGAAAAGGGGATAAACTCCCTCGCTATATGGCTGATACCGACTTTAGGCCGCCCCTATATATATATATATATATATATATATATATATATATATATATATATGTGTGTGTGTGTGTGTGTGTGTGTGTGTGTGTGTGTGTGTGTGTGTATTTGGGCAGCATTCTTTCATTTATATATGTAGAATTAAACAAAAGGCACATCTCCTGTTTAACAATTAATTTTGTTTAAGGATGGTTTGTATTGTTTTATGTATAAAGCTTCTAGTATTTGGAGTTTTTGTTTATTTGTGCACAAAGAAAAAAAATAAACAAAAACTCCAAATACTAGAAGTTTTATACATAAAACAATACAAACCATCCTTAAACAAAATTAATTTCCAATGCAGTACACACATTCTAAAATGCCTATAACACATTTTTCACCAATTCTTTTCCTTCCAGCTCCATATTAATATAATTAAAAAAAAAACTGGAATACATCACCCCTGATGATGGCATTTCGAAGTGCCGAAAATAATCGGGAACTGAACTTTGGTGGACTTATCCACCAATTCTACCCAAACATAAAAAATTTGGCCAGAAAATTAGAAAAGATAAAAAAAAAAATTGTTAAACAGGAGATGTGCCTTTTGTTTAATTCTACATGTATATATATATATATATATATATATATATATATATATATATATATATATATATAATACATGTAGTATATAGTAAACATCAAGTTTCCACAACATCCCGTGTTTGTCTACTTTTCTCCACATACTGTCGGATTAACCTCCTCACATTTCTACCATATATATATATATATATATATATATATATATATATATATATATATATATATATGGGTGTGTGAGGGAACATGTTTTCCCTCCCTCCCCTCTCTCTCTCTTTCGATTTCACAGCCACATATATACATAGATAGGTACCCATACGTTAACCCTTCCAACACCAGAAAACCCCTCAACTAATCAATCCACGCCCTCTACTTATTACACATAGGCCAGCGACAAAAACAATGCTTATAACATTGCCTATCTAATTTTAAGCCCTGACCTACTTATGCGGGATGTGACTGTTTAGACTGGGAAGTGATATTATTATTGTCGTAATTTTAGCTGAGTCACCGTGCTACTCAGTTTGTCTTTTAATGCCGGTGAAATCGTTTTTAATTCGAGACATATGAGTGGCAGATAGGCAATGTCTTATTATGCTGGGAAACCTTTTTTTATATTTTTTTTTACTGTTATTTAGAACTAGCACGTATGGAATCATTAGCCGAATCCTTTTTATTTATAAGAGAAAGAAAATGATGTACTTCCGTTCATGTCTCAAATAATCCACTTAACAGGAGAAATTTATATCGTCAAATTTGACAGACTAACCAGATATAAATAACATCATACAAACACAATCCTGTTTCTGAGGGTATGTAGAATTATAGCAAGAGAGAATGCGGGCGAGGGGAGATAAAGACCCCTAGCAATGGACAGTAAAGGGTGAAGAAGAATTTAAGATATGTTCGAGTGAGATTTTTGCTAGTCTAATTCTGTTCGTGACATTATCTGTTTACAATAAATTGTTTGGAAAATTAAACCCATTCTTCGTATTATTGATGTTGTCAGCGCAACATTCCGGGAGGTTCGTTATTCAGCGTACGTCAGGTAGACGATCCGTGAGAATAAAGGGTCTTTTTTATTCCTAATAAAAAAAAGAAAGAAAAACGAAGAAATCAAAATAGAAAATTGCAAAGCTCAAAAATTATAATCAGTTGCAAGGTAGTGACATCTGAAGTATTTGACCATATATGGAAAGAGAGTAAATATCTCTTTTGGGATGATGTCAAAGGAACAGGTGCTATAAACTCATCTTTGGAGGCGCGTGGAGTAATGAACACGGAGAGACCAGTTCAAATATTGGACGAAGCTCTTTGCCTTTAATATAGCGCTAATACACTCGGGGAAGGTATGCATCCAATTATTCTTCCTCCAGCTATGGGTAAATAGTAGAGTAGACTGGGCTCTTTAACCTTGGATAATTAGTGAAATAGATCACTATTTAGGACTGAACCTATTCAAGTAGTGAACACTCCAAACGGAGTTTAACATATTTGACTTTAGTTTTTTCTCTCCTAGACTGTTTGCCTAACCAAGGTTAAAGAGCCCAGTCTGCCCTGCTATTTACCCATAGCTGGTTGGAGAGTAGTTGGATTCATACATTTCTCAATGGTATTAGCGTGATAGGAACTGTAGCTTCGTCCAGGATTCGAGACCGGGTCGACGAGTCCATTTCCCACGACTCTAACCATTAGACTACGCGCCTTCAAACCTACTAGATAACCACACTAGGATGAGGAAAACACTGAATGCGAAGAGGTTGGTAAATATGTAAATACATATTTCAAAACTTTTAACAAACGTTTTCTTTTGATTTTAGCTCTATCAGTGAGGCTTATTATACGATCACTGTATTACTTCAGAGCGGTAAGACAATCACACATTAAAGTGGTGCTCTGGCGACGACACAAAACAGTATTTGATAATAAGGCTCTTGTTCTTGATATCATGGGAGTATGGAGTCATTGTCATTACTACCGGGTCTACTATGACTTGGAGTGGTAGTACTTGCCAGGAACCTATCTGTGGATCAAATACAGGGCCATTAGTAGCCGAGGAATAATCCCATCAATGTTTAATAATGAATCAATATTTTCCCTGTAGACATTTAAAAAAGATTAAATGTTCTTTCATTTGTTCTCTGTTATATCAAATCATTACGGTTTTGTTCAAATCTAGAAGTACTGGAAATTCTAAACGTTCTTGCTTCTTACCATGTTGGCGGCCTTCTATAACATAGGGCCAAATTCTACCCCCCCCCAAAAAAAAAACAACTCCAAAACAAACAAACAAAAAACAAACAAACGGCATTAATCTCTGTTGCAGGCTCTATATTTAAAAATAATCTTATTCGATACGACCGTATAAAAATTTTTTTTAAGAAACAACATCGCACAAAATGTAAATATGAACATTCAATTAAAGCGATTCCCGAACATTTAAGTATAAATTAACCCTATTCAGTTTACACACTGTTGAAATCAATCAAATCATTCAACCAATTTTCTTCGATTGACAACAATTTCAGGGAACATTTTCTCACGGTAGATTTCATCTTAGATTTTTTACTCTTTGGCTACCAAATTTCCCCCACGGCTATAACAAATTTTCTTGGTATTTTTTTTTTTTTACCTGTATGATAAGATATTTCAACTTTCACTATCTATTCACCTCAGAACTCATTCTATTCAAATAAAGTGCTAGTATTATTGTAATCTGAGTCCTTCTTCTAAAATATAATTAACCAATCATGAGTTTTTGAATTTTGCTCGCAGTGGTGGGAAAGCCGGTGTGAGCGGTTTAAATTAGGCAAAGAGTTAAAAGTTACCCTGTATCGAGTTAAGGATTTCTTCATTTTTTTCTTTTTTGTAATAAATCCATTTTTGCTATTTTGACATTTTTCTGTGTCGATCAAAAAGAAACTGTCAAATTCTTAAACGCTGACTGATGTACGTTTATTTAAGCTCATATGGAACACATTTTCTTCTAAGCGACGTACTACAGTTGACGGATTGCACAAGTAATACGGAGCTTAGAAAACTTGAAAAATACGTTTAAAATCTCCGTAACAATCTGTAAAAGAAGGTCTTAACTCGTTGCCTATCAAATTTACCCCACGGAAAATTCTTATTCCATTCAACTGATTCCCTATTGCAAAAGGATCAAGTACCAGTCTCAGGGTTAGTTCACTGACAAAACAAAAGATAACAGAGGTGTTCGTGGAGTGATTGTACTTGAACTATGGTTCTAGTCCGAGGTGTATATATAACAGTTGAGAATCTCATGACGGACATATATATATATATATATATATATATATATATATATATATACTAGCAAATATATGCACCCCCGGGTGCAAGTATTTAAGTTGTAATGAAATAAAATATTATGTTAACTTAGAAAGGGTAATGAAACAAAATAAGATGCCGATAAAAAGATTTGAAACAGAGGGGAAACAACTAAAACTTGCTTTTTCTTCCCTCCCGTCTTTCATTGCTAAAATCTCATAATTTAACTATTTAGTTAAATTAGGAAGTAAAGAATAGAATTACTATTAACATTGTTAATGGATTTATTGGAGAGATTTTTGCTCATATTCATTAAGATAAAACTAAACAATTAGAAATCAATAATACTGAGCACATATTTATTAAAATCAAATTTTTAATATCAATATGCAAATTAGCCTTCCCATTCACACTGCAAATCACTATATTTTGTATATATAAATACAATCGCATGTTAATAATATGTAGATCTGGCCAACGCCGGGGGTCCAGTGGCTTCGGCCCTGGATCTTTACAAGTTAATAGCGTTGATCCCAGGGGGCTATCCCCCCAGGCAATACCTGCCCCCTTGATTTAAAGGCAGGACTGGGTTTATTGCCCAGCGCCTGAGGCGCCCCTTTGAGGGGGAATGCCGACGGGATCGACGCAATTTTTCACTCGCCATCCATGAGCTTCGGTTTGTGGGTGGTCCCACATTGATAGGGCCTTGTGCCTAACCCGTACAAGTGGGGTACGAGGTAAATACAATATAGATATGGTCAACAGTGTTAATAATGTAAAACAATTTCATTAATAATTGAGGTTTGAATAAAAATAAAATCATGGAGAATGTGATGTAAATAACTATGGGAATTGTGACTCGATTAGTAATATAGTTTCAGTTACAGACAGAAAAACACACAATCTCCATTATAATAAGACATATATATATATATATATATATATATATATATATATATATATTGGAATAAACCAATGGCCTACACGTTTATACATGACATCATGCCCACCTAAAAAAATAATTGAACACACTATCAACCAGCACTGCACAACACCGGAGCAGTTGCTTTGTGAAATACGCCCGTAGATGGTCGAAACCACCCGTACTTGGACTACATGAACATACACTTAGAATTTAACCCACCTGCAACCACAATTGCGACGTCACGTTCGCCTACAAGTACGCATGAATACAAGAATTAATCAAGTACCAGTCTCAGGGTTAGTTCACTGACAAAACAAAAGATAACAGAGGTGTTCGCGGAGTGATTTTTCAGTGTAAACAAGTTAAACGTGCGAGAATCGCTGCTAGAGGTTCACGGTAGGTTCGCTGTGGTGGGAGAGACACCGTGAGCGGCTTAAGTGAGCAAAATATTAAAAACTATGTGTGTGTGTGTGAGTGAGAGTGTGTGTGCCGGCGTGTGCGTGTGCGTGTACAACGCCAACCATAAATAAGCACGCCTTGTAATTGTGAACCCGAAAATGAATATATTGCCGTGATTTTACATAATTCACCGTGCTACTCAGCATGACTTATCCGAAAGTTAACATCCAACAATTCTTTTTTTTCACTTTTTTTGATTCCCAACACTTTAAAGCTTAAATCATCAGCAGTAGTAGCACTATCATCCTATGATGCTTGCAGTACAGATCCCCTTACCCTGAATTGTCCAGTTGGACACATGGCGCAACGGATATAAGTGTTGATTAATACAGTTCTAAGTGACAATCGTCTCTGAGCTGCAGGTTCAATCCTAGCCAGAGGTGATAGTAACACAGAATAATTAACACGGCTTAACACTTGTAAACCGGTCATGGTTAAGGGGGTGAGAACAGTCTACCCCCCTTGAATTGAATAAAGGTTACGGTATGAACTTTCGTTAAAGCTCCCGATTTAAACATGAAGGCTCCCGAATTCGACAAGTTTCCCGAGTTTGAAGAGAATATTGCATAGGTTCGAGTCCTATTCTATAGCCGAATAAAAAAAGACAGACAAGAAACATCTGAAGAAGGCCGGAGGGCTTATCGACCGGAACGTTATATAGATAACAATAAAGATGAGGACAATAGTCCAAATAATACAATGTATTTTGTCTTTTATCTTTTTTTTCCAGAACAATATTCACTAACCCGCCGAGTCATTTTGCAGCAGAAGATGATTCAAGCGAATTTCCAGTAAAATAATATCTTCTTCTGTTTTTCATTCGGAATGATTTCGGGGCGGCCGTTTTTTTTTTCTTCTTGACATTCACTATTTCTGAATCAATGAGTTTTCAAACTGATCTCGATTAAACATTCACTGGTAAGCACAGTGTAATGACAAACGATAACACCGATAGACATTGGAAGGCTTTATTCTACTTAGAAAAATTGGGACACTTATTCAGAGTTTATATAGTCTAGTATTCACCAGAGTGTTCTCCAAACGGAAGGTAATCATAAAATAAGGGAATTAACTCTCAATTACTTATTACACACAGTAAACACGCCTTTATTTACAAGCAGGTTATTTTGGGATTAGAAAGCCGAAGAACTTCCGGAATTATTCGACAAATTTCAGTGACGTAAATATAGTGTAATATTTTTTGCAGGTAATCGTCAATCTCCTGAGAGCAATGTGAGATAATGTCAAGGTTAGTGTGTAGACCCTCACGCTTACGTGTGGGTAGGGACAGATATTATTCGGTTCTCTCGGCACTTCAGTTTTAGGATACCTCAGGTATCAGGGATTGACTCTGACCCTACCCTTTTGGTGGAAAGGGAACTACAGCACAGAGGGGATTGTCAGTTTGGAATCATAAATCGGTCTTTATTTGCTTTTTGGTTAAAAATAGAAAAAAACTCATGTACTTAAATGTGCTTAAAAGCTGTTAAAAAAGCGAATTCCAATATTAAATTAGTGCATTATTTTTCTATTAAATATATTTTTCTTTCATGCAAAGCTCCACTTAGACCCTTACTTAGGTTAAACGGGCGGTTGGAGGGACTCCATCCGCCCATTATTTTTCTTTCGTTCCTTTTTTTCAATTATTTCTTACAGTTTTCTTAGTTTCTTTAGGATTTTTATTTATAAATTCATCTATTCAAATACCACTTTGCCACTCTCTTTTATATAGGACATTTATGTTTCGCATTATCGAGTTGGAGGTGCGTGGTGTAATGGTTAGAGTCGTAGGAAATGGACTCGTCGGCTCAAACCTTGGACTGAAGCTGTTTGCATTTAGCATAGCGCTAATACTCTTGGGAAAGGTATGCATCCAACAACTCTCGAGCTATGGGTAAATAGTAGGCCACACTGGGCTCTAACCTTGTTTAGGTAACCAGTCCAGGAGAAGAAAAACTCTAAATTAAAACCTGTTAAACTCAGCTTAAGGAATTGAAACTGCTCGCGCGGAGGAGTTGGTAAATATATATCTTAGCCATTTTTTTTTTCAATTTATCTGTTTACTAGTCTCTATTTTCATTGTCTCTATCATTTTATCATTTCATTGTATTTTAATCTTGTTTATTTTTAATTTTTATTTTTCATTTTCTTTTCATCAATCTTCTTTTTTGTTCTATTCAGTTAACTTGTTGTTTTGTTTTTCTTTTTGAATTACTTTTTCCCGTTTTTATTGTACATCTCTCTTTCTTTCTTTCTTTCATTCTTTCGTTTTCTTTTTGTCTATCATTTATTCGCTTTTCCGCATCTTCCTTTTCATTATTTCTTTTTTTTTCTATTTTCTTTTCTTACTTTGTTAGTTTACTTCATCTTCTTTCGATATTTCTCTTTTTTCTTCTTACTTTTATCTCCCTATTTCATATCTCTTTCTTTCTTTTTTCTTTTCTTTTCCCTTTTTCCACTTTTCGTATACATTTTCTTTCTTTTTTCTTTTTTTTATTTTCCTTTTTAATCTATTTTCCTTATATTGAATATTCTTTCTTTCTCCAATCTTTCCTTTTGATTTTCTTTGAAAAGAAAACAACTTTTTTTTTTACATACTTCTTTCATTTTTCCCCTTTCTTACATTTATTATTTAAATTTTCTTTCTTTTTCTATCAATTACCCCTACATTTGATATTTGGCATTTACCTATGCTGGTCTCATTTCGTCGACTGTCACATTTGTGGGAAGGATTTCTTTTATAAAACAACCTTAGCGACAAGCTCGGAGAAAGGTCAAAGCATCCAATCCCTAACTCGGTAGTCACGGGCTATTTTTTAGGGTAACGTTTAAGGGGACGGACCAGTGACACAACAGAAGAACATTTCTCAGGGCATAGAGGCGACCTTTTTTCACTGGTGGGTGATTAACTTACCATTTGCTGGAATAAGGGAGATCTTATAACATGTGTCCCGTACCAGACATTTCAGGTCTTATCGTGAATATGCTCGGGTCATATGTCGAATTGTAAATGCAAAGCAGATATTTGGAATGTAGTCGTGTTATTACAGTCGTTTTATCTTTGCAGTAACTGCTCCCAAGTTTTGAGTTAATTATCAAAAACCACGTTGAGCTTGCTTTTGTGAACAGTAAATATCTTCTTTTTTAAATGAAAAAAGAAAAAGATTGAGTTTTAATGTATTGTTATATAGCCCTCATAAACGTTGGGTATATAATAGCGAGAGAGACAAAGATTTAGATTAGAGAGGGGATGATCTTACTTGATTCATTACTGTAGTATCTGTTCCAGATTCTATGCTTTGAGACTTACCTTCTATACCCGGCCTCGGCTGGACCGGTAAAGTACAATTAATAGCGTCGATCCCCGATCGACGCAATTTTTTGCACCCACGTAAAAACGAGACCTTGTGTCCAGCCCTCATAAGTGGGATGAGCAGGCAAATATATTTACTTGATTCATTACTCTGCTTACAGCTTACTGGTTCTTCTTCTTCTATCTTGTCTGGCCGACATCTTGTCTAGTTGACCTATACCTACTTTTAAGGGTTGGTTTCTTTCTTGATTCTTACTTCTTTGGGATTGGCTAAGCTGGTCAATTCTTAGTAATTTACAAGTACAACAAGACATTGTTTTTCTTGATCACATTTTATTTTCTTCTAGCCCATATTGATAATTCCGCTGCGGGAGACCGACCCCGGAGCACGTCTAAGCTCTCCAAAAGGTGGGTCGAATCTAAATAACTCTGACTAATACTATATCACGTGTCTGTCATGACGCGTTTTCAAAGGATCAAAAGGTTATAACCGTCACCGGTAATTTTCCATAAACTCCCTTGATTCCAAATCAACTGTCCTTAATTTAAATTCATAGCTACAGGTCTGTTCACAATTCATGACCTCTCATGGATTGTAACATTATCAGCCCTTAAATCAGTAGCGTACCAAGAAAGGGTGAAGAGGCGTAAGACCCCAATGGAACCACCTGTTGGTTGTGGGTGGGTACCAGTCATGCTCAAGGAGTTAATTTTGGTGGATGAGCAGTCCACGACATGCAACGCTCCACTTGAGCCCTTACTTAGGTTAGACAGGTGGTCGGAACAACTCCGTCCACTCAATGGGCTGGTCACATCAAGCCCTATCACCTATATGATTGTCCCGATCCTATTACCCTTATGGCAAGCCCCAACCCTTTTTTATCAGATATGTGCTAGAAGGTAGTGGCTGAGGGTCTTCATGTCCTGGCAATGACGTTAAATTATAACTGATGGTGAGGTTCCAGTTCTGGAGGTCTGGGAAAGGTGGATCATCCCTTAATTACCATTGCTCCCATGTCCATTCTGGTCCGGAGTGGTAGTATCTGTTAGGGTCCCACGTATGGGTTAAATAGTAAAATGTGTTTATAAAAAATTGAGTATCCATTAAAAATGAATTTATTTCAAAACTCTGTTGGCATTAAATGACCAACCGAGGTTGAGGTGCCGTAAAACAAAGCAAACCAAACCAAATCATTCGAGTTGTGGAAGCAAATGAAAATAAAGGAAACTTTCTTAAGATTGTTCAACTACTTGGAAAATTGGACCCAGTGCTACGTGAACATTTGTTAAAAGTAAAAGTTGTTAAGTTTAAAACTTCCTATCTTTCACCAAAGAATTCACACTGTCCTATCCAGTATCATACAATTTTAGCACTATTATCTATAGAGCATTATCTTGCGGATAAAATGGATTTTAATGAATTCCCTTGTGCACTTGTATTAGGTACGCCACTGCTTCTATTATATCATGTGTGACTAAATGAAATGCAACTTATGGTAAATATCCATTTATTGTCATTTGAAAAAACAAGATCAATGAATGTTAATATAGACAATTTATGAATTTATGTATTTGACTTGCTTTCATTTTTGCTTGTAGTTAGAACGGGTTCAGTGGAAACCTATTCAGTGGAAAACCAAGAAAATCTTGTTATTGGCTTTGAAAAGATTTAGTTTAGTATAAAATTCGATTGACACATACATGCACTCACCCACGCACACACATGCACATGCGCAAACATACACAAGAGCACGTATATACATACGAATACATATATGCAAGGACAAAGGTGGTTGATAGAAGGAAAGGACAGGACAGGAGGGATGGGTAGACAGGGTAGGTAAGATGGATGAAAAAACTTAGATGGGTAGAATGATAGATGGATAGATAGGTAGATAGATGGATAGATAGATTGATTGATGAGGTAATGGACTGGGTAGATGGTTGGGTGGATGGATATATATATATATATATATATATATATATATATATATATATAGGGTTTTGTAATTTGCTTGAAGCATTGTGTATATATTGGTTTGTTGGTTGGTTTTGAAGGCTGTCACAATGCGAGTGTAAAGAAAAAAGAAGGTAACTATGATGTTTTTTGTTAACCTGTCATTTAATTTCTCAATATTTCGGGAAGAAAATTCCCATCATCATCAGAATACTGGAACTGAAGTTGTCTTAGCGGCTATATATATATATATATATATATATATATATATATATATATATATATATATATATATATATATATATATATATATATATATGGATAGATGGATAGTTATATACATATATAGATGGATAGATAGATGGATTTCCTTGCATTTGAAATATCTTCCCCTGATGATTGCCTTGCATGAAACCAATATGGTCGTGAATGTTCCTTTGTCACCTAATAAATAGATATGTAAAACCTTTATATATTTATTATATATATATATATATATATATATATATATATATATATATATATATATATATATATGAAATAGAATAATCAAATATCAACTCACAATTTTTCACATTTTGACATTAATTTTCATGCAGGAGAAATCATGATCATCAGACAGTAACTGAGGAGGCAATTAGTTAATTTCTATAATTGTTTACATAGGAAAAATTCGCACCAAAAAAAGAAAGAAAAAAAAGAAGAAAATACTGTAAAGAACACGAATGAAACCCTCAAGTAAACGACTGAGTCAGTCTTTTATTCTTCTTTATTTCCTTTCTCAGTGGATCATGATCTCCCTTGCGTACAACTTAAAGTCACAGTATGAGTTAGTATTTCAATATGTAAGTTTTTATTACAGCTCTGAATACTTTTATATTTTTATACTTATTATTCTAAAACAATAACATCATCATCATCAGCAGCAGCAGCAGCAACAACTACAACAACAACAACAGTAGCAGTAATAACAACAAAAACAACAACATCAGTAGCAGCAATAACAAGAACGACAGCAACAACAATACTACTACTACTACTACTACTACTACTACTACTACAATAATAATAATAATAATAATAATAATAATAATAATAATAATGAGAGTTAGATCAGTTGGTAGAGCGTTGACCTAGGATCCACAATTTAACAGGGTTCGACACCGGCCCTCGCCAACTCAGCGTATGATTAGCACAGGGATCTGCGCGGTAAAGTAAGGAGCTAATGGTAGGTGTGGCGCTTCAACTCAGTCGCGAAAACAATCTCCTTGGTTTAGCTAGTAAAAAGGGGATAGACTCCCTCGCAATATAGACTCCTTCATAATATAGACACCTTTACAATATAGACTCCCTCGCAATATAGACTCCTTTACAATATAGAAAGGATAAAAAAAATAGTTAACAACCATGCAAATGATAGAAATAAGGAAAAAGACAGGCAGAAAAACTGCAATTGCCGTAACCCTGACCTGTGCCCGGTAAAAGGAAAATGTTTGACCAAAGGTGTAATTTACCTTGCATCGATAACTTTCGCACAGAAACCGGATATTATTAAATTATACATGGGTTGTACAAAATTAGATTTCAAAACTAGGTTTACAAACCATAAACACACTTTTTCTAATAATAAACTAAAAAAATGTAACAACTTTAGCTATCCATATTTGGAATTTAAAGCATCAAAATATCAAACCAATTATTAAATGGGAAATATTAAAGAGATCAAATATCTGCCGAAGTTTAACTGATCCATGCTTCTTGTGTTTACAAGAAAAGATAACGATAAATAGATTCACGGATAGGAAAAATCTATTGAATAGGAAGGACGATTCTTTGGAAATGCAGGCATAGATTGCATAACTCATTAATGTATTATTAAGATTAATATAGATATAATATAATACTTGCACTAATTATTAGAAAAAAACTCTATCTTAATAGATTTATCAAAATACTTGAATATCTAGAAGTACAAACAAGTAAGACATAAACAAAATGAATAATAAAATAAGAGGATCAGATTTAAAAGAGCTGATGGATAGAATTACTTTTACCGGGTGAATATATGGTAAACTAATCATTAATTTCAAAGGAAAAATATAGTCTTAGGGACAATAAGTTTATTTTTAGGAGACATAAAGAAATAAAAATAATTCTAAACAGGCAAGTAGATTTAATATTAGCTACCTAATTTTTTTTAGTTCAGCTGAGGTGTACCTTGAACAGCGAAACCGTGGCAGAGAGATAAACTTTACTACAACTATATATATATATATATATATATATATATATATATATATATATATATAAGTAAATAAGTAAAAAGTAAAATTGTTGGAGTGACCTTAATTTAGTATCAGTCAGACAACGAGGGAGTATAGCCCCTTTTCCCTAGCACTAGACCAAGGAGATTGCTTTTAGCGCCTGGGACGGATCATCATACCGACCATTAGCTCTTCATGTTGTTGGCGAGGGCTAGAATCGAACAAGAAACCGTGCGGCTTCCAGTCGGACACTTAATTTTATCGAACACTTTTACACGTTTGTTGAGCTGAGAATGAATATATATATATATATATATATATATATATATATATATATATATATATATATATATATATAGTCATCCACATCAGATCGGTTCGATCTTTTTAACAACTACCTCTAGCCGGGAGCGAAACCCGACAGAATTTTCGTCTGCTAAGTTCCTTACCCTTGCGGCCATTAGCGACTGTTAGTCCGGGGGGAACTAAAAATTTATACATACTTACAGGATATATGTTTTTAACATCACGAGAGAACTCATGTCTGTAAACAACAGCGACTATATATATATATATATATATATATATATATATATATATATATATATATATATATATATAAAGGGATTGGAATGAATCCGACAGAATGAGGTAAAATAAGGAATGAAAGAACAAAACTCAGGCAAAAATGTGTGGTATATTTCGCTTGAATTTTAAATTCCGCTTCCTCGAGCCTTTTTAACATTCCAGCGAAATATACCACACATTTTTGGCTGAGTTTTGTTCTTTCATTCCTTATTTTACACCACACACACATACACACACCCACACACACATCCACACACACACAGACACACACACACACACACACACACTCACACACACATATATATATATATATATATATATATATATATATATATCAGTTAGCACTTATTAAAGTTTATGTACCTTTAAATCTTTCCAAATAAAAAGAAATTGAATCTACATATTGTATTAGTCTCGGAATTCGTTCTCTATTATTTTTACAATTAAAGTAGTTTTTTTTTTTAATATATATAAATTGCACTTTATATTTTTCTTTGCAAGTTCTTAAAGTCTTTTGTGTAGAGTGATAGGTGCGAACCACATGTTCAGTGCTCAGTAGGTCACAATGCTTACTAGTTTGTTTATTATTTCTACTGAAAACCCAGACAGAATGTCCTTGTTACGAAATGGGATAGACGTGTGATAGAAGTCATTAGGGAAAAAATCCATCCGATGATGAAATCTGAGTACGGACCTGTGACCTGGCTTGAACTTCTTTGCCACAATAACACACTTTACCCATATGGTCTTTACCAAAATCATTCATCAGACGAGACGCATTTGGAACTATTACTGGCAAGGTCACTATACATTACCTCTCGTACATTGGAGAAACACAGTTGAGTCCAATAAGGAAATTTATTTACAGACAGTTTTTATTTGTCTGAATTTCTTTTTAGATGAGACTTGATGGGTATAATTTTGATTATTCGGATTGTTGTTCTCATTTTTATTGCGGTATCTAAAAAAAACGATGTTTCGGCCGCTATATCCTCTGGCCTTCTTCAGGTGTTTCCTCTCTATCTGTGCAATGAGCAAACCAGGAAAATCATTCTGTACAGTTTGACTGTTGATTTGAATGAGATCTTCAAAAGTTCTTTGACGACTTGTGTGATCAACAGTCAAACGATTCAAAAATGATTTCCCAGATTGTGTCATTGCTTTGCTCTGATAGACAGGGAACACCTAAAGAAAATCAGAGGATACAACGGTCGAAAGGTTGTGTTTTTACATAACACAATCTTATTATAATGGAGATTGTGTGTTTTTCTGTCTGTAACCGAAACTATATTCCTACTGAAGTCACAATTCTCTTAGGTATTGACATCACATTCTCCATGATTTTATTTTTATCTAAACCTCAATTATTAATAAAATTGTCTTACATTATTAATACTGTTAACTATGTCTACATACTGACAACATGCAATTATATTTATATATACAACAAAATAGCGGTTTACAGTGTGAACGGGAAGGCTAATTTGCATATTAATATTAAAAAATCGAATTTAATAAATTTGTGTTTAGTATTATTGATTTCTAACTGTTTGGTTTTATTTTAATGAATATAAGCAAAAATCTCTTCAATGAATCTTAAATGAAATCCATTAACAAGATAAAATAACTGTCATTTTATTCTTTACTGCCTCTTATAACTAAATACTTAAATTAGAAAAAATAACAATGAAAGACGAGAGTGATGGAAGAGTAAGTTTCAGTTGTTCCATTTTTTATTACACGCTCTCTGTTTCAAATCTTTTATTATACTCCCTCTGTTTCAAATCTTTTTATCTGTATTCTTATTTAGTTTCATTAGCCTTTCTAATTTAATATGATATTTTATTACATTAAAACTTAAATACTTGCACCCGGAGGGTGCATATATTTGCTAGTAAAGATAAAGACAACAGTCCGAAAAATTAAAATTATAGAGTAGTTTTTATTTGTCGTTATATGATAATGAACGTAAATCAATGGCTGTTATCGTTTTTCTTGAAAAATAACAGTCAATAAACCGTTCCCATTGCAATTCACTTGTTTCTCGAATAATCATAATATAATTCCCTTAATTCGGAAATTACTTGATACCTAGTATTTACTTAAGGAAATGTATGTACGTATATTTACTAAAGTCCAAAAAACAGTATTAATAGTATAAAACTATTTATTTTATTAATAATTGAGATCAAAAATTTAAAAATAAATCATTCAGAATGTGACGTAATTAGCAAAGAGAATTGGGACATCTGTGGTGACGTAGTTTCGGCTACTGACCTATAGACACATAATCTCGCGTATAATAACATATGTTAAATTAATGATAAAAATAATAACTTAAGACAATATAACTTTTAGTATTGGATAGGAATACTTCAAATCCCACACATGTATGCAAATTATTTGTATTAATCATTTGTTTGTTTTTGTTTGTTTTGTTTTACGGCATATCAACCTCAGTGTGTCAATTAATGCGGACAAAATTTTGAAATAAATTCATTCTTAATGGATACTCAATTTTTTTATGAACCCATGTTTTTCTATTTAACCAACAGATGGGACCCTAACAGATATTCCCACTCCAGGTCAGAGTGAACTTGAGAGCAATGGTGATGAAGGGGAGCTCTACATTCCCCAGACCTCTAGAACTGCAACCTCACCATCAAAGAGTTTAATGTTATTTTCCGGACATGAAGACCCTCAGCCACCGACTTCTGGCACATATATGATAAAAAGGTTTGTGGCTTGCCATAATAGGGTCGAGACAATCATATAGGTGCTAGGGCTTGATGTGACCAGTCAATTGATCGGAAGGGGCCTCTAAGTGGAGTATTGAATGTTATGGACTACTTATCCACAAGGATTCCGTCCTTAAGCATCACGGTATTTGAATTCTTTAGAAACAACAACGCACAAGTGTAAATATAAATGTAAAACTAACGTAATTCCTTAACTCTTTTGTTACCATATTTCCCTCACGGCTGTACCAAATTTTCTTGGCATTTTTTTTTACCTGTATAATGGGATACTTCAAAGTTCATTATCTATTCACCTCAGAACTCCCTCTATTCAAAGTTCTATTATTATTGTAATATGTGTACTGCATAATTTTAATGAACTAGTATTTGCTCGGTATGGCGGGAGAGCCGCTGCGAGTGCCTTAGATTAAGCAGATAGTTAATATAAAGGTATTAAATAACCATTGACAGGTTTTCATGCCGTTAAAACCAACCAGGCAATGATTTCTATAAAAGGCAAAATGTATTTCAATTTTAAAATTAAATGAGCGGTCACAATATTAAACTATCAAACATATTTTAAACACTTATGATACACTTAGGTGTTCCATCGTGGTTTAATGGCTTGCAATCTAGGCTCGCAGATCCATTACTAATAAACGTTGAGTTCGATCCATCGCTTGATTCCCAATATTGTGACATTGTGACACATCCTACCCATGGCAATCGTCTTGGATAAATACCTACTGTTATCATACACACAATTTTGAGGGGAATCAATATCTTCTGGGTATGCGTCTTTATTAAATGAATTAATTTCTCTTAAATCGATAGCTTTAATCGTTTTCTAGAAAAGTCTATCGATATGCCCTTGCTATTGCAATTCACTTCTTTCACGAATACATAAAAAAAATTGGTTGGTTTGGTTGGTTGGCGTCTGCGAAAGTTGTTTTTTACTACTTAGCCTGGGCGGTCTGATATGGAGGATGTGCTTTTGCCCAAGCAGCAGTTCCCCCTCTCGACACTGTCTCTATGGTCCAAAGGAAAGGTAAGAAACCAATGCAGTTTGGCAACGGCAGTGTTGCAGGAATTGCTGTGTAGCGCTGAAGTTCAGCGTTACTCTAACTTAGGGACTCCAGATCCAGATTTGTTTTAGGGGTTTACTCCCCTAGCTTTCCTCAGGAACATCAGCAGCGATGATTTTGTAACAAACTCTTCCTTGTTGTAGATCGATTGACGCCCATGGTCAGGGAGCCGCATCTAATCAATTTGGGTTTTGTGTGAGTAGTATGAGTGCCAATCCTACCGTCTGTGTGGATGGTAATAGGCTTCCATAGATCTCATCCGCTCCTTTCCAGCTCATGTTTTTTTTTTTGCAGAAAAAAAAACACACTTAAAAAATAATTCCCATATAGGAAATTACTTGATACCGAGCATGACGGCCACCTACAGTGGCATTTAAGTGAGTAATAATAGAAATTAATCTGTTCGTCATAAATATGAATATAACTAATTAGGTCAAAAGTAGAACTGAAAACATGTCTGGATCTTGGAAAAGAGCTAAAAAATGTGTGGAATACGACGGTGAAAAATGTGTTTCTCATTACAAGAACACTTAAACACCTCGAAGGACCTTGTAAAAAGATTGAAAAAAGAAAAAAGAAAAATCTAAGCCCAGTGAAAAACTGAAGCCATACATACGACAATATTACTTAAATCAGCAGAAAAAGTGACGAGTGTGTTGTAAGTATTGAGGAGAGTGTCCAGTGAGGAGAGTGGCCAGCCGATATGATTGAAGAAGAAAAAGATGCTTATTTTCACACATTGTTTACAACACACACACACACACACACACACACACACACACACACACACACACATTCCCCCATTAAAGTGAGACGAGTCTCTTTCGCGTCGTTGTCGATTTCTTTGTGACGATGGTCGGCATTCTGGACGTCTGGGTCGGAATTTTTCGAACCCCTGACATTTTTCCGTTGTATCAGGCGAACATTTTTCTGTGTCACCGAAGACATTGCTAGTGCAGGTCTCTGTCAGCTGATATAGATTTGGTTTTGTAAATACTGCTGAACTCTTGTTTATCATAATATTCTATTGCCTCAAAGTATGATTTTTAAAAGAATAACGTCTTTATCAGATGAGCTATGACGAAATATTTTCTCATCTATGTTGTTTTTTTTTTTTTTTTTTTAAAATCTCTACATCGTGAATCAACGAGTATTAGTATTAATAAAGTCATCTAAAAAGGAAGACCAGTGCACTGAAAATAATAAAGAAAAACTAAAATAAGATGATATATCAAAAGTATTTTCGCTTTTGATAGATTGTTTCTCCAAATCTCATTTCATGTACATATATAAAATAGGTAGAAAGCGCGTGGTGTAATGGCTAAAGTCATGGGAAATGGACTCGTCGCCCCGAGTTCAAATCCTTGACGTGGTAATTACATTTCACTTAGCGCTAATACTCTTGGGAAAGGTATGAATCCTACTCTCCCTCCAGCTATGGGCAAATAGTAGGGCAGAGTGGGCTCTTTAACCTTAGTTAGGTAACCAGTCTAGGAGAAGGAAAACTCTGAATTCAAACCTGTTAAACTCCGCTAAAGAAATTGACCTTGCATCGCATCCTGCTTGTGCGGAGGGGTTGATATATATATATATATATATATATATATATATATATATATATAGATAGTATCTCTCACTATATATATAGTTAGAGTTATTTAGCGTCACCTTAGTGGCAAAAACGAATATTAATTCAAACAAATGATAACATACTTAAACAGCCTTGATAAAGGTTCAGAAGAAAACTGAAAGTACTTGCTTTGCAAATGAAAACTCGTTGGTAAAATTAATTTATTCATTTCAAGATGATAACATTAAAATATAAAAAAGAAAACTGTTAAAAAAAATTGAAAGAAAAAAGAAGAAAAAAAATACAAAACAATAAGGATTCTATTATTTTTAACTAAATTTGTCTGAACACACACACACACACACACACACACACACACACACACACACACATATATTATATATATATATATATATATATATATATATATAAGCTTGTTGAATTTGAAATAAATTATGACCTGAAGCAAATTTAAATGTTCTCCCTCCAATTATATATATATATATATATATATATATATATATATATATATATATATATATATATATATAATAAGATAAATATATAGGTTTTACATATCTATTTATTGGGTGACAAAGGAACTTTTACAACCATATTGGTTTCATGCGATGCATTCATCAGGTGAAGATGTTTCAAATGTGAGGAAAATCGAAAAAATTTCAAAAAATTTAATAGACATGGGATGCGTATGATTGGATAAAATGATGTGTGTATGTATGTGAAGGTGAATTGAATGTATGAGAGTGTTTATGGGCAGTATAAAGGTTGCGTACGCGTAGTGACTGGTCACACACATAATACGTTGATCTGTTAGTGTGCGGTATTTTAATAGTGCTTACGTGCGAGCGCTCGTGTCTATACATGTATGTGTGTGTGTGCGTGCATGTTTTCTTTCTATCTGATGCGTAGGCCGTGTATGATGTATACGGACGGGTCGTGATAGTTGGGGAGTGGGGTTGGATAATATTAATTTTAAGGTTGTAAATGTTGTATATATATATATATATATATATATATATATATGGAGAAAATTTTAATTTGCTTCGTGTAATAATTTATTTCCAATTCAACAAGCTTGGCTTGTAACAGCATGTTTAGACATTGAACAAAAACATGTTTTTGCTCTATGTCTGAAGCTGCTGTTAAGAGCTAAGCTAGTTGCTGTTGAAATAAGTCAATGCCTGACTACATTAATCTGTCTATTCGCACACATGCATATCGAGCTCTCATCACGCCTCGCTTGTCTCACAACTGATGAACTCCACAGGAAATGATTCTCAACACGCAGAATATATATATATATATATATTCTTATATATTCTGAGTGTTGAGAGGGGAGTCGTTAGTATATATCGCTGATGAGACTTAATAAAGTTGAAACAGTCTGTACGATATTCTACACACCGAGTGATTCTTTGCGGGATTCACTTGTCATTATTATTATCTTCTATAATTATCGAATTTATGCGATATTCGCATTGTAGTTGCCTTCAAGCAAAAATATAAATATTATCGACAATGCTTCTAAAAATAAACAAACATCCAAAAAATCTTATTTCCTTCGCCGAGGAGCATAAGGCCCCGGATGTGTCTGTTATTATCCACTCAGCGACTCACTTGCCTCTTATGGCAGTAGTCCCCTCAGTATCAATGACAAGGTTAATTTCGCATGAGTTTCTCGGTGCTGTATCATGGCTGAAACAGTATAGTGTTTAACTATCCTGCTAGAGGTCACGGTTTCGATTCCTGTCGGAGGGGAGTCGTTAGTATATATCACTGATGAGACTTAATAAAGTTGAAACAGTCTGTACGATATTCTACACACCGAGTGATTCTTTGCGGGATTCACTTGTCATTATTATTATCTTCGATAATTATCGAATTTATGCGATATTCGCATTGTAGTTGCCTTCAAGCAAATATATATATATATATATATATATATATATATATAATATATAATATATATATATATAAATGCAACACTCTCCTATAAAAGGGATGGAGCACTCTATGACAGACTTTACATACATACAGAGGTGTGTATTAAAAACAGTTAAAATCCACTTCGCATTCTGTGGGTGACGATAGCCAAACGGTTAAGCTGTCCGACTACTGCTGAAACGATCGGATTTCTATCCCGGCTGTAGGTAGCTCACAGTGAAGAGACTTGTCGAAACATGTGTCTCTGGATGACTATATATATATATATATATATATATATATATATATATATATGTATGTATTCAACATTTACAAATAAAACCATTTTGAATTAGTCAAATACAGTGCTCTATGCGCCAAAATGCAGACGTATATTACGCAATTCTTATTTATGAAATAAAATAAAACCGGAAGAAAAACTAACGAGCATGCGCAAAAATCTTATTCAGTCTTATTGCTCTGTTCCCCTTTGGGTGCCTCATGCTGATGGGCTTTTTCTAATTTTAAGCCAAGCTTAACGAAAAGGTACTATAGTCTGATTGAGAAATCCTTTGATCCTACAGAGTTATTTCACTCTGATTCTTAGTGGAAATGCCAATCCATACATAAATAATTCGGTCGTTTCCTCCGGAAACAAAGCTTATATATATATATATATATATATATATATATATATATATATATATATTATAAAGTGTTGTTCTGGTTCCAACGGGAGAAAATTAAATGTTCTATAAAAAAGAAGGTCCGCAAAATGGATTATGTTTTTAGAAAAAATGTTATTATTTTTATCTTACATTTGCGACACGTGTTTCAGATCTTCTGATATCTTCTCCAGGCTTTGATCAATCATATATATATATATATATATATATATATATATATATATTAAGTTGTTGGCATAAAAGAAAAGTAAAGTCGTCAGGGAGGCCTAATGTCGGTATCAGCCATGCAGCGAGGGAGTCTAACCCCTTTTCCCTTGCGCTAGAACAAGGAGATTATTTTAGCATCTGTGGTGGAGCGCCACACCTACCATCAGCTTCTTACTTTACTGCACAGATCCCTGTGCTACTCTTACGCTGAGTTGGCGAGGGCGAGTAGCGAACTAGGAACCTTGTGTTTTCTAGCCGAACACTATACTTCCGTTTGATAAAGACGATGGCCTCTCTTTTTTCATCTGCAACTGTGTGAGTGGCTGAACATACCAATTTTTGAATGGCAATCTCTGGTGCAGTGACTAGAAACAAACAGCGAAGCTTGCTGGAGTTGTTGTTGTCTCTCCTTCCTTTTGGCTTTCTATTCTGCGACGGCTTCTTTTCTCTCTATTTCACACCCTTTCGTTCCTTGTTTGACGAGGAGGAGCCAGATGGCACGGTCTTCTGCACAAACCTCCCATGTGTTGGTGTTGATATGGAAGGTTTTCATGTCCTTCATAAAGACATCTTTAAAGCGCAGGTGTGGTCTCGGGTGCTCTCGACCAATTCACCATACAGTAGGTCTTTGTGGATGCGGCCTTTGTCCATGATTCGCACGCATGGTGCTGACAAGGTCTAGCTGGTGCCAGATGTGGAAGCGCGGGGGTCTCCATGACACCTGGTGTATGTCTTTGCACCTAAATTAGGTATTGGTCACGCATAGGTTTTGGTAGCAACACAACTCTAGCAATCTCTGGCCGTTCTCATTTATCTTGCCCCGCCCATGAACGCCAAGCCTCGTGGTTAGCCCCTACTCTTGCGTTAAATTCCCCCAGAATATAAAGGTCCTCAGTAGAAGGGATCCCAGTTATCACCGCACTCAGATTCTCAAAGAACTCGTCTTTTTCCTCGGAGTAGCGTAGAGGGTTGGGGCGTATTCACTGATGATATTTGCCGGTCCTGCAGGCGTTCCCATCCGGAGGGTAATGATTCTCTCGCTACCAGTTGACGGGGTACGATGCAAGGGATAAGACTATATTCTACAGCGAAATCGACGCCATGCCGTCGGACTTCACTTGAGGTTTTCCCTACCAGAAGAAGGTGAAGTTTGCCTCCTTGATTTGCCTATTTTCGGACACGCCACGTCAATATTGAGCCGGGAGAGTTCTCTGACAATTATGGCCATCTTGCAGGCATCATCAAGCTGCTGTAGATCTGTCCAGAACACATGGTCCTGACGTTCCAGCTTGCAAGCCGAATTGCTGGAGGTTTTTTTCGGGTTTCGTGTTGTTTGGTGTAAACATTTTAGCCTGTCTGTTGAAACAATTCTCTAAGTTCCATACACCCAGTGGAGCAAGCAGGCCATGGTGGGACGGCGCCTAACTGGCTGGGGGCTGCCTAGCTTAAGGCGAGCGGTAGCTGTCTAGTTAGGTGCGATGACCTCTCCCACCATCGTAAGTTAGCCCTAGCATTCGTTTCCTTTGCCAATCAGATGAGCTTATCACTGGTAACTGCCACTTCCCGAGTTGTGTCGGCACATGCCTTCGAGTGTCCTCTCCATTTTTGTAGTGGAAACTACGTAGCCTGGGTAGGTTGTTATGGAGGATGAGTTATCGCCCCTCTCCACACCACCGTTGTGGTCCAAAGGAAATCGATCGGGCTATCAAGTCTCTTTAGTGTGGCTAGACATTTTGTGAGCTACCTACAGCTGGGATAGAAGCCCGATCGATTCAGCATCAGGCGGACAGCTTAACCTCTCGGCTATCGTCACCCACAGAATGCGAAGGGAATTTTAACTCTTTTAATACACACATATGTATGTATGTAAAGGCCAACATAGAATGCCCAATCCCTTTTTATAGGGAGCGTTGCGCTTACGCTTTAGTTGGCGGTCGTCAGCGAAATCCCCCACCACCAAAGTGCTCAACCGTAGGGGGATGAGGAGCATATATAGCCATCCACAGAAACGTGTTTCAACTTATCAAGTCTCTTCAGTGTGGCTAGACATTTTGTGAGCTACCTACAGCCGGGATAGAAGTCCGATCGATTCAGCATTAAGCGGACAGCTTAACCTCTCGGCTATCGTCACCCACAGAATGCGAAGGGGATTTTAACTGCTTTATATATATATATATATATATATATATATATATATATATTCATTTCTTTATTTATTTATTTCAAATTTAAAAAAAAAAAAACTTACATAAGAGGAAGAAATTGAAAATAACAAAAAAAAAAAAAAAAATTAAAAAGAACCATATCCGAAATTTCTGAGAATAATCATCAGTATTGTATGAAGTGGCTAAAAGAAAAAAACACCGGAGGAGTTTTTTAAGTTATATATGTAAAAAATGCACAATACGTTAAGCAGAGCATGGTTATATGAACAGTGGGTGACGTAACGGAGAATATATAATATCGGCTTAGTCGCCTTTCGGCTGTCAATAAGATAATTAACCGAAAAGTCGGGTTTATAAAGAATATAAGAGTGCTCAACACCTTAGAGCGGATTTAGGAAAATGCTATAGCCAGATAACCTACTCGAATTTCACTATGCGTATCTTCAGGGTTAACTGCTATGAATTAATTAAATTCATTACTTCAGAACAAAAGCGGAAGTAAACTACAGCATACACACTGCCCCGCAGAGAAAATGGGACGCTGAACGTTGAAAAAAAAAAATCTCTGCAGAAAAATGAACGCCAAAAGTTAAAATCGTCAGCCGTTTACATTATTCAATTGTCATTTTTCAATTGTTAATATTCCCACGTGCTTACTTGGTGACTGCTGATTATAAATTGTCAAATCGCACTGGTGTTTGTAGATAATTGTTGTATTCGATTCTTTCTATAACCGCAGATAATTTTTGCAAGGTGATGTTTTCTTTACAAATAGCCATTTACGTTTCTAATCGCTAAGTTGCCATACGCGTTTATGTAGACACCTGTTTAGGATTTCAGATCTTTGGTCTAATATATATATATATATATATATATATATATATATAGGATAATCTACTGAGTCAGACGAACCTACTATTAGTTTCGCATAAAGCTCTTCAGGGCTAAAATCTGACAGTCAGATTTTAGCCCTGAAGAGCTTTATGCGAAACTAATAGTAGGTTCGTCTGACTCAGTAGATTATCCTTATTACTTGGCTCTACTTAGGTATCGAGCACTTTTTACAAATTAGCTTCTCCTAGCGGTTATATGAATATATATATATATTATATACATATATATACATATAAATTGTTTTTTCTTTTGGCCAAATACTATACCAATAGATTATTTTTTGTTGGTACGAATATCTTGGTCTTTTCTTTTTTTCAAAAATTTTTTTCTTCCTGGTTGATGTTTGGTAGTATATTTTTACAATCAAACTCTCTGCCGGGTTTTTTCTCTCCGCAAGGATCTACCAACACGCTTGGTATATTAAATTATATATATATATATATATATATATATATATATATATATATATATGAATTAAGATATTGAAATTTACTATACCTTCCAAGATTATAGAATTATCAACTTACTTTCGGTTTTTATATTTTTTTCTACACTCTACTCTCCGGCATTTATTAGGAGACTACCATATATAAGTAAATATTTTTATTTAATACCTAAAAACCCGACTTCATAAAATATTCCTTCAAATTCCATAATTTTTCCTCAGTACTGTATTATTCCATATTTATCCTCTGCTTTGCTTGGAAAGAATTATACTATTAATTTAAATGATATAATATAGTTGGTTTAAGAGAAAAATTATGAAGGTTTAGCTATTTAAACAAATATGTTTTACCTCATATCTGTTATTATTCTATTTACTGCTAAAAATACAGGAAAGGGGAAGAACAAACAGCAAGGTTAACATCGTCTAAGGTTCATAATTCTATAATTTCTGCCAGTGATCGAGTACAGGGTGACCAAAAAAAAAAAAAAAAAAAACAGAATTTGGGTTCTGTTTCTTTTTAGGAGGGTCACACTGTATTTTCTACTCGCAAATAATTAATGTCCTATATTTTGAAACGTTATAGGAAGACAAACGTTATGTTTCTTTTCTGTGCTTACTAAGTCTTGTTGACTTCTTTTTTAACTTTTATCATGCATAATGAAATTTCATTTAGTGTTAAATAATTTGGTAAAAAAGAATACCAAATTTTGACTGAATTATGTTCTACCCGCAAGAAATTTAAGGAGTAGATATTTGAACTACATGACCCAAATGTGCCACTTTCCGTTGTTGAGGCTTAGAATACGCTAACTGAATCAAATGACAAGAAAATGTATAATAAAATATAATAAAATTCATAAAATTATAATTATTTTAAAGCGCTTCATATTATGTTATTAAAAGTAAAGTCGACAGAGTGATCTATTATCGGTAACAGTCGGACAGCGAGGGAGTCTATCCTCTTTTCACTAGTCCAGGGAGTTTGTTTTGTGTTTAATATGGAGCTCTACACCTCCCCATTTTACTGCACAGATCCATGTGAACCTGGAACCATGTTGTTTCAAAGCGGATGCACTACTGACTCAGCATAAAATTTTGATTATTTATGAGGGCTCCAATTGATAAACTCCAGACCAAATGTCTATATATAAAAATAGTAAAGTCGTCGGGGTGGCCTAAAGTCGGTATCAGCAAGACAGCATGGAAGTCCATCCCATTTTCACTAGCGCTAGATCAAGGCTATCGTTTTGGCATTGAGGTGGAGCGCCACACCTACCACCAGTTCCTCACTTTACCACACAGATCCATGTGCTGCTAATACGCTGAGTTAGCGGGGGTCAGTATCGAACCAGGAACCTTGTGGTTCCTAGTCGGACACTCTACCAACTAAGCTAAAATTTAAAAAAATGATTAAAATAATAAAAAAGAAAGAAAAATGAATAAAATTATGATTATTGCAAGAGAGTTCCAACGGATTGAAAAGTTCATAAATTTTAAACCAAATATTTTTATATATAATAGAATAAGGAATATACTTTTATTATTCATTTATGTATACTAATTATTTTTTAAAAGCTAAACGGGATCTACATAAAAATGCGGAGCACTGTCCTGAATAAATCTTGGAAGCAGCATCCCACAAGAAAACAGATGTACAGTCACCTGCCTCCAAAACACAAACCATCCGGATAAGACGAACAAGACATGCTGGACACTGTTGGAAAAAACAAGGACGAAGACTTCCCGTTCTCCTGTGGACACCTACAGATAGGCACACCCGTGTGGGTAGACCAACAAAAACCTTCATCACTCAGCTCTGTGCAGATTCTGAATGCCGCGTGGAAGACCTACCCAGAACGATGACCGATATGAACGGTTGGCGAGGAAGAGTCATTGGAATCCGTTCTAACAGCAGGGCACGATGATGATGATGATGATGATGATGATGATGATGATGATGATGATGATGATAAAAAAGGAGAAAACGAAAATGAATATGGAAATAAGTTTTGTCAAAAATATAACTGGTAAATCTTTTATCTGTTATGCAGAGTAGTCGTTTAATTTGACAACAACTGTTTTTAAATAGACATTGTTTAT
>CM042140.1:117224863-117281056 GCA_023376005.1 Doryteuthis pealeii
TAATTTTTCAGTTTTTTCTCCATAAATGTTAATATCGGATTGCTTGGAATTGTTTTAAGCCTATTCAAAATGGCGGAAAATCAAACATAGTGCTCCAGGCTTGAAGATAGGTATGTAAAAAAAAGGTGGTGATTGAGTAGTGCAAACCATCAACAAATTTACAGAAGTTTTTAGCTGTACGGAGAAGCATATTTTATCAAAAAAGATTGGACGATTACTAACAACAGCTTCAGTATCAAAAACCTTCTGTCGAAGAGATTTTTATCTCGAAATATTAAGAATAAATTAAAGGTTAACAAACAACACCATAGTTACCTTATTTTTCTTTACACTTGAATTGGGATAGCCTCCAAAACCAACCACCAAACCAATATAAATACAATAGTTCAAATAAATTATAAAACACTTTTATTAAAAAATGTTTACAAAACGAGCCTGAATCGAAAGGATTGTACATGGAATTGAAACCCACAGACTCCGCGGTAAAGAAACGATTCCGTGTACATCGGCCAATAAAGAATGTCATACTGACAGTCTTTGATGCATTAAAAGATCCATCACTATTCATTTCCTTGAAATATTTCAACCATAAAAACATTCTTCCTATTGGCATGTCTTTAGAAATATTCCTACTGCTAACATTTTAGAAAAAAATCACCCTTTTTTATTGAATGCACTCACATATAATACGATATTGAAGTAATATTTGGTTTATTTTTGTTTTTGTTTTGTAAGTATTATATTCCTTACTTGCCACAGTACCCCTATTTGACGTGAGGGGACACGAGAGGTTTTACACCTCATGCCTACCAGTAGGCGCTAGTTGGTGCAACGAGCAGCCTTAAAAACCCAGAAGCGTCAAAGTAAAAGGAATCTTTTAACCTCCAGCGTTAGCAGAGATAACACGCACCAGTATTATCCCCTGTCCACAGGATAGGGTTGATTGCCCACAGTGTTCTGTATCGCATAACAAATGAGAGTATTCTCTACCATGTCTTGTAAAAAATCGCCGAAATGCACTAAAGGAGGTCATTAGTGATGTTACGCCAGTATCCTTACAGATTTCGGGTTTCGCAACATTATATCTGTTCCACTTGACATGTTATTCGGCCGCCTCCTTTCCAGAGTCGCTCTGTGTACTTTACGAATAGATCATAAATTCTTATATATTGGCCCAGGGATACGTAATACCCACGCAGAGACTTGTTCGGTATTTGTATACATTAGGAGACTTGAAGGAAATACTTAACTAAATGTTAATCTTTAAATATATACGCACTTTACTACATTTTCGAGGGCGTCGTCAGTGATGTAAATGCTTAGTATCTCGGGGAGTTTCAGGTTTTACAACATCATACGGTTAAATCAAACTTAACGGACCTAAATTCCACCATCGTATGTCACCCCGCCGAAAGAAAAAAAATATACCAAAAATCAGGGATTTAACCGAATTTAATGAAACTTTCAGTGTTGATATATTAATAAATAAAATATATAATGCACTGGTTATTTTATTTAAAATCTTTTACATTTCTTCAGCTCAGTTATCTTCGAACCACGTATCTTTAAGAATATGTGATACGCCTCGAAGATACGTGGTTCAAAGTTAACTGACCTGAAAAAATTAAAAGTTAAAAAAAAAACTGATGCATTATATCTTTTATTCATTAATATATCAACACTGAAAATTTCATTAAATTCGGTTAATTCCCTGATTTTTTGTGTTTTTTCTTTCATCGGGGTGACATATAATGGTGGAATTTAGGTCTGTTCAGTTCGATTTAACCACATCATACTCCCCTCACCAGACGGACCCTATCTGAGAAGATTAAACTCTGATCCACCCACTTTCGTAAATGTTTACACTTAACTCATTTACCAGCAGTCTCAAGATTTTACCTATAAAATACTATTTTCTATTAGGACCTTTTTTTTTTATACCGATCTGTATAAGCTGTTATTTGTATATTCTGTCATGTTTTCCATTTTCTTCTATTAATTTTACTAAAGCAATAAATTATCCTCATTGTCTCCTCGTCGTGAACTATATCTTCTATTTATACCGTACAAGGAAACGATATATTCAACTAATTTAATTGATGTCAATTGTTAGTCTAAATCTAGCTAATTTGAAAAGGAAGATTTTTTGCGATGTTAACATCCTGGTCTCAGTGTAATGACAATTTTTATGTCGTGTTAAGTAGAGCCATATTCATTAGAGTGTCCATGACGTAATAGGTAACGTGTTAGACTGTGAGATTGTATTAAGTGAATTCGATCGCGCTATTACGTTTATTTTCGGACTAACCTAGAGAAAGGTAGAAAAAACACCCTTCCAGCTATGGAATAAATAATAGCAATACTGTTCTTCAACAAAGATAGATTATTCATTAAATACCCAACAACAGTTGTAAAGCCACACACCTCCTATCTCATAAACCATCTAGGTAAGGCGAACGAGACATGCTGGTCACTGCTGAAGAAGTAAGGTTGACTGATTAGCAACATAGAACGTTGTCTATGGATACCTACACATTGACAAACTAGTTTTGGCCCACCAGCAAAAAGTTACATTCGGTAGATCTCTGCGGATATTGGATGCTGTCAAGAGGACTTACCAAGAACGATACTTACCTGACCCACTCGGGGGTCCAGTGAGCTTAGGCCACTGGATTGGTTAAGTACAATTGATAGCGTCGATCCAAGGGGCTATCCCCCCAGACAATACCTGCCCCCTTGATTTAGAGGGGCAGGCCTGGGTTTATTGCCCAGCGCCTGAGGCGCCCCCTTGAGCGAGAATGCCGACGGGACCGACGCAATTTTTATGCGCCCACATAAAAACGAGACCTTGTGTCCAGCGCTCATAAGTGGGATGAGAGGTAAATACCCTTAGCAAGAACGATCGTCGATAGGGATGGATGGTGTATGTGTGTGCGAGAGAGAGAGAGAGAGAGAGAGAGAGAAAGAGAGAGAGAAAGAGAGAGAGAGAGAAAGAGAGTTAATGGAATCCGTACTATCAGCACAACTTGATAATAATCTGTTTCTCTAACTTAGTTATGTCCTCATTGTCGGGTAGGAGGCGACAAAAAATTAAGAAAACAAAACAAAAACAAAAAACAACAAGAGACAAGCCTGGTGCAGGCGATTTCTAAAATAAAACATACCAAGACGAATATTTCAAAAGTGAACCATAAAAACCTGCAGAACTCTCTTGTTATTTTCACTCAATATTCTTAAGGGAGTCCCCGTGGTGTAATGGCTAACGTGTTGGAATGCAACATCGTAGTAAGCGAGTTTAAATAGATAGATAGATAGATAGATAGATAGATATGAACCGAGTGAGATAGATAAATATTAATAGAATGCGATAGATAGACTGATATATAGATAGAAAGATAGATGGATAGATAGATAGATAGATAGATATGAACCGAGTGAGATAGATAAATATTAATAGAATGCGATGGATAGAATGATAGATAGAAAGATAGAAAGATAGATATTAACCGAGTGAAATATATATATATATATATATTAATAGAATAAGATATATAGATAGATAGATAGATAGATATTGATAGAATGCGATAGATAGATAGATAGATAGATATAGATATGAATATATAGATAGATTGATAGATAGATAGATAGATAGATATGAACCGACTGAGAAAGATATATATTAAGAATGCGATAGATATATAGATAGACAAACAGATAGATAGATAGATATTGATAGAATGCGATAGATAGATATATAGATAGATAGATAGATAGATAGATAGATATGAACAGATAGATAGATTGATAGATAGATAGATATTGACCGAGTGAGAAAGATATATATTAAGAATGCGATAGATATATAGATAGACAGACAGATAGATAGATAGATATTGATAGAATGCGATAGATAGATATATAGATATATAGATAGATATGAACAGATATATAGATTGATAGATAGATATTGACCGAGTGAGAAAGATATATATTAAGAATGCGATAGATAGATAGATAGACGGAATATTACATAGATAGATAGATAGATAGATAGATAGATAGATATGAATAGATAGATAGATAGATAGATATGAATAGATAGATAGATATGAACCGAGTGAGATAGATAGATATTAATAAAAAGCGTTTATGTTTGGCCTAATATCCTTGGGAAAGATATGAACCCTCTCCTCCCCTTAGCTATGTGTTAAGTAGTACCACTGCTCTTCTTCAAAAAGGATGGCGTTGGCATCAGATAAGCAACGAAGATGGGTATGACATTAAACAATGAAACCAAAATCCTTATTGATATGTTCACTATAATGTATTCAATTATCTATTTTCAATATATTTTATTATTATTATTTTTTATAATTTTTAAGGCTATTAACATTCTTATTCTCTTCTATTTAATGAATGTCATGTCTATTTTCTATTTAACAATCAATTGTTCGTTTTTATTATCAAGGTTTCTAGTTATTTCTATTACAAATCAGAAATTATTTTTCTTATACAAATCTGTATAAGCTGTTATTTGAATATTCTGTCATGTTTTCCATTTTTTTCTATTAATTTTACTCAAGCAAAGGAAGTCATTAGTGATGTTACACCAGTATCCTTACAGATTTCGGGTTTCGCAACATTATATTTGTTCCAGCGGTAGACCTGAGATGTTACTAGGCAGCTTTCTTTCCAGACTACATACTCAAATCCTTCGCACAAGAAGGATGGGACACAAGGTCAATTTTCTTAAGCGGAGTCTAATAGGCTTGTATACAGAGGTTCCCTTCTCTAAGACCGGTTTCTATATTAAGGTTAAACTGCTTAATCTGTCATACTTACCCATAGCTGGATAGCGAATAGTTCGATTTATGCGTTTCTCACGGTCAAATTCCACAGAAACCAACTGTTTCCACTAGATCACCAATGTTAAACAATGATGAGCTTACTCATTACTTAGATGGATGATCACTTTCTAACAGCTGATACTGTAAGCAATCAAAAAGCTTATGCACTCCATCGTAACTATATCGTAACAAGCTACTGTCGGAGATCCATTACTACTGAATAGCGTGTTCGATCCTGGCTGGATACCCCATACACGCGACTTTGCGTCATTTCCTATCCATTACGAACGGTTGGGGCAAATACCTACCTTTCCCAAGGGTATTAGCGCTATATGAAATGCAAACAATCTCGTCCAGGATTTGAAGCCGAGTCGCTATGTCAATTTCCAACAACAATAACTGTTACATCACAAGCAGCATAATTGTCAGTTCAAAGTAGGCGGAGTAGCCTATTGTCGGTATCAACCAAACAGCGAGGGAGTCTATCTCCTTTCCACTAGCGCGAGAATAGTGATATATTTTTAGCGTCAGATGTGGAGTCCCATACCTACCATCAGCTCTCCTCTTTAATGCACCGATTTAAGCTATACCGGCTCCGCTGAGTCGAGAGGACTCGTATTGAACTTGGATGCTCTATCGACTGGTATATATATATATATATATATTATATATATATATATATATATGCCTGTTGAGTATAGAGGGCATTGTATTTATATTTAACAACGCGTAAGATTAAGAAAGGATCAATTTTTAAGCGAATTACTGGTGGTCTGAATTCCGTTTACCTTTTCCCTGGCTGGTTGTCTAACCAAGCGTAAAGTACCCAGTCTACCCTATTATTTACAAATAGCCAGGAGATGAAGAGAAATATTTATGCTTTTCTTAACAGCGTTAGTGCAAATTGAAAAGGAAGCATCCACTTCCAGGATTTGAACTCTGCTCGTCGAGTCCATTTTCTACCACGATAAACGTTACACCAAGTGTCTTTTTTACATGTACCATTCATACGTATCTTTTATACATTTTACGATTTAAACGAAAAAAAAAAATCAATTTTATCAATGAAGAGATACCCACTCAAATGAATGAATAAGTTACATTCGGTTATTTTTTCTATTTTTTCTTTCGTAATCAAACAATGGTTTAACACAAAAGAGAACTATAATTTTCAAAGAAGCAAAACCTTTTAAGGTGATGAATATAGGTCATGGTTGGTAGTTTGAAGAGACTTTATCTAGAACACCCTTGATTCAACCAATGTAAACAAATTAAATTTCAATTTATCTCCTAATAAATTAATTGAATATTAAATTACAAAACATAACTTATTTACCAGTCTCTATTTTCACTACACATTGCAGACTGCTATACTCATATTTGTAAATGAGTATATTTTGGCAGCATTTTTTCTTTTATATTTTTCATCATAATTGTAATTATTCTGAAAACGTTTCGTCCTCTGAACACCCCAGTCCTCTTCGCGTGCCTTTGATCGTACTCTGTCATCCTCAGAGAATTAGGAAATTAATCGTTTATTTGAATTACGGATGTAGAATGTTCTGATATTGCTTTATGGGTATCTCGCATAAGTTATTGTTTGCCTTTTTCAGTGGAACCAAGGATTGAACGCACAACCTCGAGGTCTCAGTCTATTTGGATATATGACTTGACGTCTTAACCCTTTTAGCCCTCTGTCCATTGTGTAATGCAATTTACACGAGAAAAGAATCAGTAAACTATAAATGCAAACGCACATTTAATTCTTGAATTCGTTTTTAATGGGAAGAATCACAAAATATTCACAAATATTCAGATGCAGGTTTGTGAGTTTGGCCGCTAATCATAACGTTCTATGTTCAAAGTGCTTCTCTGTTTGCTTAGTTAATAAAGCACATGGCTAAAACCAGATTCCACTAAATACGAACTTGAAAAAGCTTGTGAACTGTACTCAACATTTGCACCAAACCTCGGATATTTTGCTCGAGTTTTTCATACATCCATTAAGTCTTTGCCTAACAAATTTCCCCCACAGCTGTCCCAGATTGTCATGGTATTTTTTACCTGTAAAATGGGATATTCTAAAGATCACTATCTATTCACCCCAGAACTCATTCTATTCAAATAACATCCAATTATTACTATAATTGGAGTCATTCTGTTCAATTATAATTAAATAACTAACCTGCAGTTTACGGTAGGATCGAAGTGGTGGGAGATCCGCTGTGAGCGGTTTAAAGTAGACAAAGAGTTAATATTAAAGTCTTCTAAGTGCGCACATAGACTTCGCTGTAAAAGGCCTTAGAATACACCGACTGCACATCTGCTGACGGGTAAGATTCCACCTTATGCTTAAGGACGGAATCCAGATGGCTGAGCAATCCATGACATGAAACACCCCACTTTGGTGCTTATTTGGGCTAGATGGGCGATCAATCAGCTGGTCACGTCAAGTCCTAGCACCTATATGGTAGCCCCAACCTTATTGCTCTTATGGCAAGCCCCAACCATTTTATCATATGGGTGTTGGAAGGCGATGGCCGAGGGTCATTTCATGTGAATGACTTTAAACTCTAAGGTAAGGTTCCAGTTCTTGATGTTGGTGGAATGTGGAGCATCCCTTCATCCTCATTGCTCCCTGGTCCCCTCTGACCCGGAGTGGTAGTACCTGTTAGCGTTAAATATCTATAGGTTAAATAGGAAAATGTGTTTATAAAAAACGAGTATCCATTGATAGACCAAAGCAAACCAAAACAAATCAAAAGTAATATAGATAAATTCTTCTCAAAGAAAAGTGTCTTAATTGACACTTTATACTTCAATATCAAATGGAGTAATAATCCATTTAGCATTTTCCATGTTGAGGAGATTCTTAAACGGAGCTTTAAACAAACTCTTACTGTAGTTTATATAGATGAATATGTCGTTATCCAAAACACTTTCTACAGAGACAGATCGTTTGTATATTTAAATGATCCATGAATTCCCTGCTGTTGAAAACTGTTGAACAATACCTCACAAGTGGTCATCACATCCAGGCAGGTTGTTTGGTTGAATTTTACGGCATGTCAACCGTTGGATTATTTTATACCGAAAATGTTTTTGTCTTATTCATTCTTGTTGAGTATTCAATTCTTTTAAAAATTCATTTTTTAAACATCCTTTTTAAGACGCACCTTTTGATTAATTAACCCATACATATGTATGGTAACAGGTATTCCCACTCCTGGTGAGTGGGATGTTGTGTGTCATGGACTGCTTAGCCAGGATTCTGTCCTGAAGCATCATGATTCGCCACCCACGGCCAACAAGTGACCCCATTGGAGGGGGGTGTTATCCCTCGGCAGAGCTGCAGCCGATGCATTCTGCAGAACCAGCGAAAGGGCGATATTCAATTAGGCATTTAACTTGGTGTACGATGTCTGACAATGAGTCCTAATGATCCAGCGATTTTTGTTACCCTGTTATTAAAGAATCTATAAATGCAAACTAGTAAATTCACTCCTATGTTTTTATTCACCGTGACAACATATTATAAATTCCATGGGTCAATATGGATTACTTTTGAGGCCCGTTGTGTATTGGTTAGTATCGAAGAAAATGGAATCGTCGATCCGAGTTCAAATCCTGGACGAGACTGTTTGCATTTCACCTTGCACTAATACCCTTGGGAAATATATGCATCCAACTACAATCTCTTAGGCCGTGGGTAAATAGTAGGACAGACGGGGCTCTTTAACATAGGCTAGGTAACCAGAAAGAAAAATTCGATTTCAATCGTATTAAACTCGGCTTAAGAAATTGACAGTGTGTCCCATTCAGATTATGCAACGGGTTTGTTATATATATATATATATATATATATATATATATATATATATATATATATATATGTGTGTGTGTGTGTGTGTGTGTGTGTGTGTGGATCCCTTTGAGAAGCCCTGAATGTTATCAATTATAAATACGATTACGGGCCATAATTATCACCATTAAAGATAATTCTACTTAACATGAAATAGATTTACCAATTATATTTTTATATCATCCTATGTCGCTAGGAAATATTTTTCTTAATCTCCAATCAGGCCGGATTAACGTAAGTTTTTTTTTTTTTAACGTAGGGATCCACGCAGAAAACGGATGTTATGCAGAGACTAGTGCAAAAAGTGAATGAATCCCTTCAGCATTCCACTTTTGGGTCTCTCAGGCACTGGAAAATAAACCTAGCCCTATCCCTTTAATACAATTACCGGAGAGGATGACCACCTGTGATTCATGTTCTTTATTATATATCTTACCGGTCCAGACGCCGAAGCCACTGGACGCAGGGCACGATGTGCCAGATAAGTAGTGTATAATGTTAGTATGTTACATGAAGAAGCTCATAATTTTATGAAGAAATATCTTTTAAAAAGTGATATTTAGATTCTAGTGAATTACGAATTTTTAATCCATATTCTTAGTAAAAAATAAGCAATAAGGAAGGTTGATTTTTCACTTAAAAAAATAAAGCTTTAGACAAGTCCAAATTTTTGATGTTAGAACTGACAACAAAACCCCAATTTCAATTATTTTTCCTCATTTGAGAAAATTAAGGAATCGCAAAATTTAGTCAGACAATCGTGCTATTCCAACAATAAATCTATAAATTCTCACTAATTTATTTTACATATGAAGCATAATAAATAAAATATAGATTCAAATTAACATATTTAATTATTTGACTACTTAAATACGCTCACAACGGCTCAATCCCTACTGTGATCCTACAGTAAACCACTGGCAGCGGATTTTGCACATGTCACAGAAAGACTCAGATTGCCATAATAAAAGGACTTTATTTCAAGATAATAAATTCTGCGGTGAATAGATAGTGAACTTTGAAATATCTCATCATACAGGAAAAAGATACCAAGAAACTTTGGTACAGACGTGGGAGAAAATTGGTAATCAATGAGTTAAAATATAATACCACAAAAATGTACTTGTATAAATGCCCTTAAATTTCTAATCTGGACCAATCCAAAGAGATGCTGAATTTTGACCATTACACAGATGTACTTTTTTTTTATAGAATCATTCTTTAAACAAAGAATTCGTTCACTGTAAAGAGGAACGAAATAACTCAAGAAAACATGTTTCTATTTTTACAATGAAAAAAAAATGAAGACAAATAAAAGAAAATGACATTTGGGTTATGCTGTATATTTACTGTTTTATTTATTTATTTATCTATTTACGCATTTTTGCATTTATTTACTTATTCATTCATTCGGTGCTTTTTTTTTCGACAACAACTTTTGAACAGCTGTAAAAAAGTTAATTATTTTGCACAATCAGCGGTACCAACAATCAATACAGAATGTTCAACACAAACACATACATATACCTACGCATATATATATATATATATATATATATATATATATATATATGTGTGTGTGTGTGTGTGTGTGTTGTGTGTGTGTGTGTCTGTGTGTGTCTGTGTGTGTGAGAGAGAGAGAGAGAGAGAGAGGATGCGTGTATGTGTACGTATGTTTGCATACCCACTTATGTTAATCTATATGTATACGTTGGCATATGCACATTTTTATGCAAATAAGGAAGGAGAAAAATCTGCTATTTTGGGTTCAGAAAATGTGAGAAGAAATCCAATACCTTAGAAGTGAAATCTAAGTCAGCTTCTAAGTGGTTTAAGGGGGTCATGCGTGTACTCAGTCAACAACTGAATCTTACAGCAAAATAGTGTACTTGGGTGTTTGATGAACCAGCCTCTTGGCACACAAATTATATGCACAGACACAATAATCCGCTCTTCTAAGCAAGAAATCACACATATACAGAGAGTCAAGCACACATACAGAGATTTGCACCCGTACGTACACACCCATAATAGAATGCAAATGCATCCATGTGCATGCATTTATAATTTTATATTCATATGGTTCATAAATATAAATTTATATAAATAGTTTCTATCTTTAATTACTTTTTTTATTTGTTAGTGGATCCACGCTTCTATTTATATTTGGCTTCGTGATGTTGGTATCAGTTGTATTAGAGAGTAGATTGGCTAGATTGTTCTTTTTTTTTTTTTATGTTTAATGGCCAACCAACCTTCATTTAATTTCAAAGCCATCCTTGTATCAGTTGTATTAGAGAGTAGATTGGCTAGATTGTTTTTTGTTTTTTTTATGTTTAATGGCCAACCAACCTTCATTTAATTTCAAAGCCACCCTTGTTCAGTTGTATTAGGGAGTAGATTGGCTAGATTGTTTTTTTATGTTTAATGACCAATCAACCTTCATTTAATTTCAAAGCCATCCCTGTAAAAAAAATCAGTAGAAGTACTATTTAACCCATAGCTGGAGTAATGAAGGAGTTCATATTTTTATCAGGGGTATTAGGAAATTGGGAAAGGAATTAATACAACCATTCCCACTCTGGTTATGGGCAAATACTAGGACAGACTAGACTCTTTATATTTGTTATGGCAACTAGTCTTAGAGAATGAAAACTCTAAATACAAACCTGTTAAATTCTGCTTAAATTTGACCTTGTGTCACATCCTACTCCATGTATTTCATATTTATAGTGACTGCTACTTCTTTACAAAAGATGGCCATATCCTGAATTCAGCTTAAAGCACCTTTAAACACACACACACACACACACACACAAACATACACACACATGTGTATATATATATATATATATATATATATATATATATATATATATATGTGTGTGTGTGTGTATTCTAATCCCTCCACACACACACGCGAGTAAGATGCGACACAAGATCAATTTTTTAGAGTTAAACAAGTTTGAATTCAGGATTCTCCTTCTCTTTGAATAGTTGCCTAACCTAGATTAACGATCCCAGTCTGTGCTATATATATATATATATATAATATATATATATATATATATATATATATATTATATATATATATATATATATGAGGAGGGTCTGCTCATTGTAAAATCTATGGGTGTGTTCCAGTATACCATCTTACTTTTATTTCAAAGTTCATATATGGTGTGATTTATATAATAATGATCCGATTTTTATTATCATTTACCTTATAAAATATTTTGTAATGATTTACCTTATCATTATTACCTTATATTAGTAGTGAGGTAATTTGGGTTATAACGCTGTAATCCTCTTACAGAATAAAACAATTTACATTCTACTATGAAATTTGATAAGAATATATAGGAATTCTCGTTTGAGTTTACCCCGTTCGTTATAATTCCTCAAAAGACTTTTTATCTTATTTTCCTGAATTCATATTTTGTTAATATAAACTTTTCTTGTGAGATCATTATCCTTTTATATCTTTCTTTCCAGCTTAAAACTTGAGGTTCTATCCAAGATTTTAGAGTAAGCATTTTTCCAACCACTTCCCCTCAACGCTTACTTCAGATAAAGCAGTCCCCATGATTTTAAGCACGAGTCATATAGCATAGTCACTAACATACTAGACTGCGACATCGGAGTAAGGAATTTCGTACTCCAGTATTACTATTACGTTTACTTTCGGACACTTACCCCCGAGAAAGATATAACCCCGCTCATCTTACCACTATCACTTGTATTCTTCTACAAGAATGGCTTTGACATTAAATAACCCATGAAAGGGTGATATGTCATTAAACCAAGAAATCAAGCCAAACTAAAACCAGTGACCTGCTGTTTAACTTGACTGCTTGGTGGATAAGAAAACAAAGAATAGAGAAAGTGGAGACCTTGATTTCGGACATACTACTACTACAAAAATTAGCCCTGTCGGCTGGGATTTAGAATACACCGACTGCACCTCTACAGAAACGGAATAGCCTCCAATGGAACAACCTGTTGGCCGTTGGTGGTGACCCGTGATGCTTAAGGACAAAATCCTAGTGGATCAGCAGTCCATGACATGCAACACTCTACTTAGACCCTTACTTAGGGTAGACGGACAATCGACTTATCACATCAAGCCCTAGCACCTGTATGCTTGCCCCAACCCTATTGCTCTTAAGGCAAGCCCCAACCCTTTTTATCATATATGTGATAGAAGGCGGTGGTTGAGGGTCTTCATGTCCTGGGAATGACGTTAAACTATATCTGATGGTGAGGTTCGAGTTCTGGAGGTCTTAGAAATGTGAAGACCCCCTGCATCACCATTTTTCTAGGCCCACTGGTGTGGTAGCCCCTGTTAGGGGGGGGGGTCCCATCTATGGATTAAATAGAAAAAATGTGTTTATAAAACAAATAAGTATCCATCAAGAATTAATTTATTTCAAAACTTTGTCGGTATTAAATGACCCACCGACGTTGATATGTCATAAAACAAAACAAACAAATAAAACTTCCAACATTGCAAGTACATTTATAAGGCTAATACCGATGACCTTCAGAATGTGGAAATGTTTGGTTTCTTTAATATATGAATCGTACTATTGCGCTTTTCGTTGTGGTTTCTCAAATCTGGAACGGAAATTCAATCCTTGTTCTATTTCTTCATTCCGATTCCTTGGAATTTAGTTTAATGAACAAAAAATAACTTCCTAAAAAACGTTACGATTGAAAAGTAACAAAAAGTACAAGGTGTATTAAAAAGTATTGAAACTTTATTTAGCTGTAAACTTTATCTAAACTGTATTTAGCAAGGCAGGAATGTTAATAACCACCAAATAGAATTAAACACAAATGTTCCAATGAGTTTTTCATTGTTCGAAACACCTCTGAAAAAAGTTAAAAAAAAAAAAGATTACAACGTGTTAAATCAAAATAAAAGAAAAGCAGGGGTTTAAAAGAAAAAACAAAAAACAAAAAAAAAATTTGAAAAAAAAAACAAGAATACACAATGAGGAAAATTACATGTTTAATCGAAATGAAATAAAAACAGAAGTTTAAAAGAAAGAAAGAAAAAAAAAAGAAAAAAGGAAAAAGAAGAATGTCTTCTGATATATGCAAATATTAATTTCTTTTGATATTCTCATCTGCAAATATCATCAGTGAGTTGAATTATAATTCATTTTGACTAATATTTCATTAATTGAATTTCTGTTACTTTCCATTTGTAATTTTGCAATAGCCTTTTCACCACCGGTTAATCTGGTGACTGACAAAAAATAGTCAACCTCGTGAACTCTCGCGGCAAATGCAAGAAACGGTCACACGAGAGTTGGGTATTTTTAAAAGGGTCAGTCAGTCAGTCGTGATAGAGATGAACCGGTCAATCACACAATAAGCGAATCAAGCTAATTTGCCCAAAAGGAAAGAGAGAGAGAGAGAGAGAGAGAGAGAGAGAGAGAGAGAGAGAGAGAGAGAGAGAGAGAGAGAGAGAGAGAGAGAGAGAGAGACTAACTACCATATAACATGTTTTGACTTGACTCAACATTTTTACGACTTTAGGCCGACATTTGAAAACTCAAATGTAGCGACGGAATTTACACTGAAATCTTATTAGAAACAAAATTAAAAGTATTAATTTCAAATGTTATAAGCATTAATTTTACAAAATTAATAAAAATAAACCTCTTTCTTGTTCTGTTTCGTAAATTTCAGAGGATTTTCAAAGCAGGTCCTTATGTCAGGCCAGATATATTCGTTTAAAATGAAGAATTAATAGATTTCTAGGGATTGGCTGGCTGGGGGGGGGGAGAGAAATGGAGAGGTACACAGAAAAGGGAGAGAAGAGAGAGAGAGAGAGAGAGAGAGAGAGAGAGAGAGAGTAAGAGACTTTCACTTGGCTCTGTGAAAACAAATAAAATTTGTTCATTCTGATGGTATATGCACAGATCAGAATCTGTCCTAGAAAAAATGGCGCAGAAAATTCTCAAGGACTTTGAGATACAAACATACCACCACATCCTGGCCACAAGACTAGAACTAGTGTTAACCAAGAAGGAAAGTACTAGTCGTCTCGTGAATTGTGCCGTTCCTGCGAAACCAGAGAGTGAAAGAGAACCTTCCTCAAAGACCTAGGGGAAATGAAGACCAGAGGGATGGATTACCGCGACTATTCAGAAAACAGTAATGTTAAAATCAGTTGTAATACTTAGAAGAGATCTGGAGACCTAAAAAGACTTGCTGTCTCTTAGGCTCCAGTGAAAAATCACTAGTTATGGCTGGTGTGATAAACTTGCAAGAAGTTAAGTCAAATTGAGTTATAATCTTAAAATGTGTCCATGAAACAATTGTGTAAAAAAAGTATGAAAAGCCGAAAACATCTCAATATTTCGAGTCTTTATATGAAAACTTTAAATAAAAATCCATAATGATATAAATCAAGGATCACCAATTTTCTTTTTACGGTCGGCCGGATAATTGAAAAAATAACGAGCGCGGGTCACATTATTATTGTAACAAGTTGTAACAAGTGAAAATTCGGGATCGCGTAAGTAACAAGTGAAATGCTCACACGCACGAAATTGTGTAACCTACCTACAACAGTCAAGTCCATGAATATTTAGTAAGCTTAACATGATATTTAATTTTAAATAGTATCAGAACGTCTCGCGTTCCGTACGATTTAACAAACAAATTCAAGTACCGTTGGCGGGCCTGATAAAATGCCTTCGCGGGCCGTAGTTTGGTGACCCCTGATATAAATCATTGATTCTTTTGCGTTGTCTATCTAGTAGTATTTAAACACTTTCTGTATTATCTAATGTCGTAATTTTATTTCAAGTTTAACTATAGCATCTTAAAAGTAGAAATGTAGTATATTTAGAGCCGGTTTAGCTCAGTCGGTAGATCATCCGACTAGGAGCCAGTAGGTTCCGGGTTTGATATTGGCCCTTGCCAACACAGAATATCAGTAGCACAGCTTGGGTTTGAGTGGTAAAGTGGGGAGCTGACGATAGGTGTGGCGCTACACCTCAGACAATAAAACAAAAACAAAACAAATCCCTGGTCTAGCGGTTGGGAAAAGGGGATAGACTCCCTCACTGTCTAGCTGATACCGACAATAGACCACTCCGCCTACTTTATTTTACTACAATAACTATGTTTGTAAACATAACTTGAGGTTTGTTCGCTGAATTCTCCATATAATCATCAGTAAACAATTATAGATTCAAGTAATCTTCTCAATAAGAATAATTTGCACACAGTTATATTGTTTCAATTATTTCTATCTGGTACTAATCCTTTATACACAATTATATGAATAGTTAGTTTTACTGTATCACAACCTTTCTTGGATTATCTAATGGCTTTGTTAAGCAATAATATATTTTCAAGTAAATTATGATAACAATAATTTGTAAATGATTATAGTTTTAAGTAAATAGTCTCTATACTTATAATTCATATAATTATATAGCTTCAATTAACTATTCCTATTTAATAATGATGGTAACTTGTTTGAATACTGATAAAGGGTATCAAGTATTCCTCTCTAATACAAATAATTTGCACAGTTATGTTGCTTCCGTATTTTAAGAAATATATGGTTTCAAGTAACAAATAATTATAATTCTTAGTGAACAATTACAAACTCAAGCAAGTATTCTTAATACAAATAATATAAGCATAGTTATATGGTTTCAAGTATTTCAAGTAATTATATTGTTTCAAAAAATACTAAAAATGATAGAATCATTTGTAAACCATTAAAGCTTCAAGTAACTATTGTTAATACAAATAAAAGGCTCACGATTCTCTTGTTTTTGGGATTCATTTATGATATAAAGAGTTTTTAAATATACTAGCAACAGAAAACACCCTCCGGGCGTCGTAAAGATTAATTTTTGAAAGACATTGCCTGAGAGGGTGGCAGTTAAAAAAATCAATGTCGGAGGGTTTGTATCATAAGTAAGCAAAATTCTCATATTTATTAAAGGAGTAAAAATAAATAAAAAATAAAACAATTTGAAATAAAAACTGAGCCCCGTCCCCCTCAAATAAAATGTTGCGTGCATGTAATAATCAAAAAATTATTTTGAATATCGTCCCCATAAATTTTATACAAAATCGTAGGTATTTATTTATTTGTAAACTTTTTAGTTAACTTCTTGTTACTGTAAAAAAAAAAAAAAAAAAGGTCGAGATTAAAAAACATTTTTTTTAAATTGATTACTGAAATTTTGGGTGTATATAGCATAAAAATATTGTGGCGTAGAGCTATGACGTGGTTTTTGTTACAGACAGAAATACAAATAATCTCCATTATTAATAGATTTATTTGACCCATAGACAGCACTTTAGAAGATTCTCATATCAGAGTGAACCTGTGAGTAATGTCGATGAGGGAGTGACTACTCTCCGCAGACCTCACCACCGGATGTACAGGAAAACCGCTTTTGTGAAGGGGGCGTATTTTACCCCCTATTCAGGGCGGGAGTTGGCATATTCTTGGCCCTGCCAACAAGGCGTGACATAAATCGAGATTTATGAAGTAAACCTTATAACTTCAGTTTACCTGACGTAGAATATACATTTAAAGTAGCAGCACCATTCTGAGAGAATTTCTGGCGTATTTCAAAGACTCTGAAGGAAAAAAATCAATAAACAAATGAATTCTTTGTGAAACGTGTCAGGAAAAACGTGTCAGAGTGTAAAATAATCAAGGCTTTTTGTCCTCTCTGCTATTGTCGTGTTGACATGTTCCGATGCGTAAATGTTAAATAGACTCGATTCTTTTAAAATACTTCCGCCATGGTGTCATTCATTAGAATTTAGTCACATCAAAGAAACTAATTCAAGTATGCAGGCGAACACAGACACACCCAGACAAACACACATAAACACACATGAGCGCTACCACTTAAATGCACACAAGCATGCACGCACGCACACACAGGCACACGCACTGTCATATGCAACCGCTATATAAGATATACTAAATAAATCCAATATGGCTGAATTCTGGTTAATATCTATTTGTGTCATAATTAATAAATCTCAGTGAAATCTACAATTGTTCTGTTGATATAAACATTTTGTGATTCTAAATTATTACATATAGACATTATCGTTATAATATATAATTACTCGTAGTGTCTTAGAGAATTCTACAATTGTTCTGTTGATATAAACATTTTGCGATTCTGAATTATTACATAGAGACATTATCGTTATAATATATAATTACTCGTAGTGTCTCAGAGAATTCTACAATTGTTCTGTTGATATAAACATTTTGCGATTCTAAATTATTACATAGAGACATTATCGTTATAATATATGATTACTCGTAGTGTCTCAGAGAATTCTACAATTGTTCTGTTGATATAAACATTTTGCGATTCTAAATTATTACATAGAGACATTATCGTTATAATATATAATTACTCGTAGTGTCTCAGAGAATTCTACAATTGTTCTGTTGATATAAACATTTTGCGATTCTGAATTATTACATATAGAACATAATCGTTATAACATATAATTACTCGTAGTATCATATTTGTGAGCAACTCAACAGAATTTCGATTTTTGAGGCAGACAGTTCTTAACACTAGGAATATTGGTATAAAACTGTTACCTCATACTTAGCCACAAATGTTCGAATGAGATACTTGATCGAGATCTCAAAATATCTAACTAGAAATTAAAGGAATACATTTCAATCTATGTAGAAAAAAGGAATACTTTATAATCGTAGTAGAAATATAAATGACAACTCATTAAACTAAGTTGAAATCAAATATAATACGCCATAATCTAAGAAGAAATCACATTAATACTCTTTAATTCAAGGAGAAATAAAAAAAAGAAAGAAAGAAAAAAAAACACTCTTTAATCTGCGTTGAAATGAATTGAATGCTCTTTAATCTATGTAAAAATCAAATGTATACTCCCAAATCCAAGTTGAAATCGAATTTAAACTATTCAATCTAAGTAAAAGAAGGAATACTCTTTATTGTAAGTAGAAACAGGATATCATTCAATTTAAGTAGAAATCAAATGAATACTCTTTAATTTAAGTAGAAATAAAAGGAATACTCTTCGAACTAAATGTTTTTCATAATGCTGAGAATTTGAGAAAAGAAGTTGGAATTCACGTCTTCATCGGGCTTTCTGCAAGGCCAGCCAATTTCCATCGATGTGCATGGAATTATACATTTTCAGTCGATGAAAAAATGTAAAAATCCAAGAAAGGTAGGTGTGGTGAGTATGGGGTAGTGCTGCTGTCGTTACACGATCCAGAGTTTTGTAAAAAATAAACAAAACGTTTTATACATTAATGATAAATATATAAACATTCTACCAAACTGTTTATAACGTTTTATTTACTCCTCCAGAGAGAGAGAGAGAGAGAGAGAGAGAGAGAGAGAGAGAGAGAGAGAGAGAGAGAGAGAGAGAGAGAGAGAGAGAGAAGACTTACAAAATTCGATGTTTAAACGATTAAATTTTTTTTCAAGCGCTAATAATATTTCATTCTTAATTCTGGACCCTGAAAAAACGATGGTCACAAATTGTAACGATTTACTTATGTGATCGCATTAAAGATTGCATGCTGCGTTCGTAAAATTCAAAACTATTCTTGTGAACATTTTTTTTCTTTTTTTTTTTCACGGCATCTATGACGACGTCTTCGTTATCAAAAAAAAATCCGTCTAGTGCCCCTTTCATCGGTCTTGTAGTGGTAGATCGAGGTGTTCTACACTTCGTGGATTGACAGCTGTGTAATTTGCAACTCATTATTCATCGTCAAACTATTTTGGTCTCCGTAAACGTTTAGGATCTCGATTGATGTATTTATTCAACTTCTCCACTATGCACATTATGAGATACAATGTCAAATTTTAAGGGGAGTAAAGATGGTTTGTATTCACTGTTTTCCTTTTCCTATATCAGTTGTCTAAACAAAGACTAAACAACCCAATCTACCTTCCTATATAGCCGTTTGAGTCGTGCCTTTTCCAAGTACATAAGCACGAACTGAAACAAATATAACTTCGTGCTGCATATGAAATCAGGTAACCGTTTCCATAGCCTATAACAATAACCATTGCATCAGAATGTACAGGAATTTCAATGTGTGTAATTTATCCGCAGGAAGGAATTCAGTAATGTACTTTCATATAAGACGCCAATATTGCGTTATTGCCGCTCAGTTGCTATATTTAATTAGGAAAAAGATGCATTATAATCTGGGAAGTTTGACCCCTTGTGCCATACTAACTAGTTCCGCCTTTGATATTGTGGGCTAACATAAATAATAGACAGTATAACTTTGAGAGCAACACTCTTACTTTGGTTGGATGCATGTTATTTTTCATTCCAAAAAAAAGGATTATCCTCTGGTATTGGCTATATAGAAAATAGTATTTTCTCTCAGAAAATTGTTATTATGTTCTCTGTATTTGTAGTTTTTGTGGAAATGAATAGAAGCCACTATTTTCGGAGCTTCCTTCGTATATTTGATACGTCCTAATAGTTATAAGAATTAAGAGTAGTCAGAAATATAGTTCGATGGTTAAATATGGACGCCATTTTTCATTTGACAACTGTTGCAAGAATACCTGTTGTTAATACTTATTGTAATTGGTATTTTAAAATTGAAAGGTAGAAAACTGCTCCTTTAGATTAAAGAATGCTGATGCCGTTGGAATCTTTGTCTGACGCCTGATACCAAGAAATATTCTGAATTCGTCCGCCCTATAATAAAACAAGGAATGAAAGAAGGAAATCCTTGGGAACTAATTTTAAATAAAATTATAAGAATTTATTTAAAAAATTGAATTCTCTCTTGCTTTTGTTTTTCACACGGCTTTTCGAAAGTTACATTTTCCGGGATACTACAGATGCAACGTAACTTCTTAAGAGAAGACTCTCTTGTTCTGGTATATTTCTTCGAAGCGCATGTGATGTTGCTGCATCTCCATAGGTTGAAGATCTCAACAAAAAAGTCAGTCACTTATTCTCCAGTGACGAAAGAAGTCGATGTGAAAAATTCTCTTGGAAACGCACGTGTGTAACAGTTATCTTTGTAGAAACTGTACACAGCGACCTGTGTTCAAATCCTGGACAAGGCTGTTTGCTTTTCTCATGGCGCTAATACCCTTGAGAAAGGTATGACTCCAACTATCCTTATCCCCGATATTGAAACAGAGAGAGAGAGAGAGAGAGAGAGAGAGAGAGAGAGAGAGAGAGAGAGAGAGAGAGAGAGAGAGAGAGAGAGAGAGAGAGAGAGTAACATGTGTTTGACTTGACTCAACATTTTTACGACTTTAGGCCGACATTTGAAAATTCAAATGTAGCGACGGAGAGATGAACAAAAGTGATAGGACGAAGAGAGATACTTATTTTGTGTTATTTATTTTTTGATTTTTATCAACTAGTTTTAAACATAGGTCATCTTCAGGATACAGGTTATTTTTTTGAGAAGAAAAGTTTATTTTAGAAAGTTTTATAAAATAGTTTTTAAAAGGGTTGATATTTACAGTTTGTATGTAGTTGTTTAAGTGATTTGTTTTTGCTCTTGTTCTGTTGCTCATGGTCCTATCGAATACGAATAATCTTTAAATAGACTTATTTGAATAATAGATTTGACCCTAACAGATACTACCATTTTGAGTCAGAGTTGATAAAAATGTATTCCACATACCATAGATCTCCAGACCTTCAACCGCACAATCATATGCAGGTTAGTGTAAAAAGCAGGACACCTCTTTTTGGGGGTTGAGAGGAGGGGAATTACACCTCTGCAGGGTGGGGATACTGTCAGCGTATTCTAAATCGCGCCGACAGGACGTAAGAAAAAAAAGGGGAAACATAGATTGGATTATATTATTCTGTTTCTTTTCCCCAAAAAATACTTTTGTTCTATTCTATATCAACCACTTCAAGTAGAATTCCTGGCGTAGTCTTTATATTTCAATGATGTTATATATGAAAGACTTCGTATATTACATTTTCAAAAGATACTCTAAAAGAAAAAAAGAATTTGTTTTTCATCTAATCGTATATATCTCTATCAATTGGAATCAAATATACCGATTAAAAACAACACAAAATCACACTTGATCTAAAGCAACTAGATATTAAACAGACGTTTGAACTACACGTGTCACTGTTTTGAACGTTTATTCTTGTTAAATTATCCATAGTTAGGCGTATTGATTCCGATAGTGTAAAATGTTTGACGTGGAATAAAGTTTGTGTATAAGCGGGATAATTCTGTGCAATACCTGAATAATTTCCGTCGTTATGCTCATCCTTTTGTTTAGGTCACAGTCAGGCATCCCTGACAATGCATCATCGAAAGAGAAAAAAGGAATTCCCGTTTTCGTCAGATTTGGCATCTGAAGAGGGCGGGAAATCCGTAAGTAAACGTAAAATTACGTCATCTTCGACAAATGGCGCCACTGTGACACCCATTCTTTGTTTTTATTGTCTGCTTTTGTTTGACCGAAACGCACAAAGCAGACAAAAATAGGAACGACACTTCAAAGCTGCTTTTGGCTTGTGCATTATGTTTTAGATTCTACATACTTGTCACGGAATAGTGACGTAATAGTTCCGCCATGAAACTGTCGAAATTTTATGCTGATTTTTTTTTTGTTCTCTTTTTCAAACTTAAAAAAAAATGTTTTTTTTTATCGCGTATATACTTCAGTGTTGGAACTAATGCACATTCTTAATAAGTATATGCATATGAGTGCACACACAGATATGTGTAAGGCGCACAGGCATCTGGTGTGTATATAAATATCCATCATATACGTAGTCATGCAAATAATCAAGCATATACACAGACACAACACAACACACACACACACACACACACACACACACACACACACTATATATATATATATATATATATTATATATATATATATATATATATTTAAAAACATTTTTGGTACAGGCAAATTCATATAATATGCTGAAGTTGGTAGCGTATATATATATATATATATATATATATATATATATATATGTATATATATGTATGTATGTATGTATGTATATATGCTGAGGGTTATCATAGTGATCACCACAATGTCAGTCGAATGAAAGGAAAAGAGAAGTGGTTTTATCAATAAACAATTTTTTTCTCTTTTACTTTCATTCCCCTGTTATTGTGATGATCACTATGATAACCCTGAGCATATTATATATATATATATATATATATATATATATATATATATATATATATATATATATATATAATATATATATATATATATATTATATATTATATATATATATATATATATATATATATATATATATGTATAACATAACGCTACCAACTTCGCTATATTATTTCTGTATAAGTTATAATTTCCCACATATCCATATCTGAGTACGTTTATATTAAAATAATTTTGCAATATAAAATGCGCATACACAAAGATTATATATATATATATATATATATATATATATATATATATATATATCAAACATGTGTGGTTAAAAATAAAAGAAATCTTAATTGTTTTCATTTTTTCTTTTTTCTTTCAAGTTTTTCTAACAGTTTCTTTGATGTTATCATCTTGAAAGCATGAATCAGTTGTCCAAAATAGTTATATTTGCTAAACCAAGTACTTTCGGTTCCTTTCCTAACAATTATCAAGACTAAAGCATTGCTTTGGTTTTGTCGCTAAAGTGAGGCTAAATAACAGTGGCAGTTTATTTTTAAAATATTTCCAACAAGATAAGAAATGTAATCTAGAATAAAAGTTGTTCCATCTATTTTAAGCATTTTAGAATATCGTCGCCGGTTTTAATGTTAATTCTATTTATTTTGGGTTGTCTAAATTTTATATATACAGCTTCAAGGATTTTAAATTTTTTTATATTATCGTCAGTATGAGATATTTTTCTATTGATACCTAAAATATGTCTATATGTTGAGGTAGTACAGTCGTGTTTTTTTTAATACATGTCAGCAGATGGAACTAGAATATGATAGGTGTAAAATAAGTCTTCTTGATAGTTTTGTTGTTGTATAGTCAATGTAACTCGTTATTATTGTCGGAGATTCATTCCCCGAATGGACATTTAAATTGATAGATATAATCCTTTTTTTTCAACTGGTTGGGAGTAATATTACCAACTAAATTTAATGTTTAAATTTTCTTATACTAAATTATAAATCTTGTTCTATTATTATTATCTATAGGATATGTATATCTATGTATTATGTTTTTGAGTATTTTTCATCTAATCTAAAATTCTGATGTATTTGATTACAATAAAATAAATCAATTGGATTATAACTATTTTGCATAATATAAGTTTTATCATTTATTTTAATCTTATTCATAATCATTAGTGTAATTTGTATATCTACCAAACAGTTTGGAAATCTATTATCGATAATGATTTTGTTTGATATTTTTTACTTCATTATAAAATATTTTATTAGATGAAGAGGTTGATTTTGCGTGATTTAATAGATTTTTGTAATAGCTAAATTATATCAATGTGGGCATTCTCTTTTATAATTTAAAATACATGAATTTGTACTAGTAGTTTTTTTTTTAATAAAGAAAATTATTAAAATTGTCATTATTTACATCAATTAGTACATCAAAAAAAGGGATTTTATTATTTCCATTTCGTTCATCAGTAAATTTGAATTTAAATTTCACCTGTACAAATTAGTAATGGTTTTATAATGGGATTAATTTTAGGAATGGGGAGAGAAGGGTTGTTGTATATATTGTATATAATGATATCAATTGTTTCTTTGACATGTACATTTGTAAATAAACTTTCTACATCAAGAAATGGAATAGTTTTACTGTTAGGTTTTTGTGTTTGTATTATTTGTATTAGTTCCTGGGTGTATTTTACACTATATTTAGTAGCTAAATATGGTTTAATGAGTTAGTTTAAAGTTTGTGTAAGTTGGTAAACAGGAATATTGACTTGGGATATTATCGGACGATGTGTCAATTAGGTCTTGGATCTTTTCAGTTCCATATAAGTATACAGGTTTATATTCACCAATAACATTTGTAGTTATTAGCTGCGATATGTTTGTTTACTTATGCCTTGAGTTCGTTGATAGGATTTTTATATAATTTTTAAATTATTTTGACTATCATTTGTAGTGATGAATAGTACTCCGATTTATTAAATGCAACAAATATGTTGGTTTTGTCAGCTTTTTTATGATTATATTCGAGAAGTTGCGTAATTGTTTTATAGTGCATTTTTAAAGTACTATTTAAAATAGTAGTTATCTTTTTATCATATGTTTTTTATAGCTTTCATTTAAATATTGATTGTAGTTATTGTAAAGCTATTAGTTACACAACATACCCCCCCCCCCACACACACATCATATATATATGTGATAAAGAAAAAGGTCTGAAAATCAGTCATTGTTGTGTCAGACCGCCAACTTTATTGAAATATTAAACAGAATCATGGCATTTTTTTTTCTGCGGAACTCTGAATAAGTTTAGGTATCAGTTTTTATCATTGACTTAGGAGGCGGCGAAGCGCAAAAGGATTGAATTAGCTAATTATAAAATAATTGTTATAATTCAAAGTGTTGTTATCGAATACATTTCGCCAAATTTAGAAATTAAATTTGTATACACCTTTATTAGTTTTCATTCTCTACTATTTCTGTACATAAAAAGAGGAGCTCTGAAATTTTTTCTAGGGAACTGATAACTAATTAAAAAAGATAAGAAAAAATAATATTTTCCGTGAAATTGTCAAATTATTAGTTTCGAATTAATTTAAATTTATATCTTATCATTCGGCAATCATTTACTTAGAATTATTTTATTTAAAACAAAAACATTTTTTCTTTCAACTGTATATTTTAATACATATTGACTCATAACTTTTCTTTTGTATTTATTCGCAGGGCTCATTTATATTTGATAGAGTGTACCTCATTCGAGACGTGTGCAAATAAAGATAATTTAAAAATTAGATAAATTAAAAATAAACATACATCTAGTCTATCTTTCGATGTAGGTGGAGTGGATATCGTCGGTATTAGCCGGACAGCAAAAGAGTCTATCCCCTTTACACTAGCGCTTCACCAGGGAAATTGTTTTTGCATATGAGTAGAGTGCCTCACCTACCATATTGTCCCTATATTAACGCACATATCAGGGCTGTGCTACTAATTTGCTGAGTTGGCGAAGTCCGGTAATCGATCACGGAATTTTATGGTTCCTAGGCAAAGGCTCTACCGATTAATGTTATATTATTATTATTATTATTATTATTATTATTATTATTATTATTATTATTATTATTCATCTTTTGAGCTTTTCACATCAGCGTTAGCTGATGGCATTTCCCTGGAGTCTGAGTGACAAAAAGTCTCCTCAGGTTTCCAGGACTCTTCTGAGTATTCTAACCGATTGCAGCAGTGCAGTAGTCTGGATGATCTCAATTCTACCTCTGATTACCAGATCCTCCAGTCTTTTTCCAATTTTATTTGGACCGTTCCAATTGCACCAACTACAATTGGTATCACTTTCACTCTCAGGTTCCACAGCTTTTTCAATTCTCTGGCAAGGTCCAGGTATTTATCCATCTTTTCATTTTCACTTCAGCTTCACCCTGTGATCTGCTGGGACCACACAGTCCACGAGTTGACACGTTCTCTTTTTTTGTTAATCAACACTACATCTGGTCTCCTGGCTGGGGGATCCGTCTTTATCTCCAAGTCACACACACACAGACACATATATATATATATATATATATATATATATATATATATATATATATATATATATATATATCGTAGAAATTCACAATAAAACATGGATAAATACAAAACAAATGTTTTCGTGACTTGGAATCATGTTCAGATTTAATATCCTTTCAGACATTTTGACGCAGGTGACGAGATTTATTTATATTTTACAATATTTAGGATTAGAATTAAGATACACATATTTCGTAGCCAATTGATGACTGCTAATTGTCTTACCAAATACCCACAAGGTGTCAGCTGTTGGGATTGACCTCAAAGCCAGGCCAAATCAACTGACCCGAATAATATATTTATAAATGAATAACGTATTCATCACTTCCCTCTTGATCGTCAGAAATAAACATAATACACGATTATGAGATGATTCACCTATAGACGGAGTTTAGAATACGCCGAATGATTTCCCTGCTGAGCATTCACACATATACAAAAAGAAAGGAATGTCCTGAGTATGACACTAAATCGGATCTGGTGGTGAGGAACCAGTTCTGCAGAACACCACTTCATATCTATTAATCCCAGGTCCATTGTGTTAGCCTCCCCCCTCCACAGGTGAAATAGATCTGTTTTCAAATTTTGAGTATTGTATAGGAATACTTGATATCATATTCTTTTGAGAAAAGATTTAAGAAACTAAACACACACACACAAACACACACACACACAGCTGTATATTTTGTTGATAATATGGGTTTTATATTTCTAAGCAGATAGTGCTCGATATCATTGATAGAGCTTTTATATTTGAGTTAAAGTAGCGTTGACATGGATTCAACAGCTGGTTAGTGACAGTTTCTCGCCAATGCGATCTTCAGGCGAGAAACTGATATAAAACAAGATATATAAAAAAAATAGTTCCCTACGTCTGACATAAGATATAAAACAATTATCAGATGAGACTTATTTTAAAAAATTCTAACTCATAGAAGATATGAAACACTGATACGATGATGAGATCTTAATTCCTTTTACTTTATAAATTCACACACACACATACACACACACACACACACACACACACACACACACACATATATATATATATATATATATATATATATATATATATATATAGAGAGAGAGAGAGAGAGAGATGAATAAATAAATAAGCACAGACACACACACTGATATATATATATATATATATATATATATATATATATATATATATATATATATATATATTCTTTGTTGGATTACCAAGTTTCTTGGTACAAGGGCGATTCTAGGCTGGTCCTGTGGTGGACAACATCTATTAAGAAATTCTACTTGCGCTCGGTCCTACCACCCAGCTATGTTTTCAGTCCTTTGCAGTTCCAACAGCGAACTACAACTGCAGATTCTCGAGTCTCTTTTCATCTCCCGCACTCAACCCTTCCTGTGCGTTCAGAAGCAGTCCCAACAATACTACTTTTTGGCACTTCAAGCCTCAACTTATCAAACGGGGGCACTCATAATTTTCGAACCCCCCCGCGTGAGTTGTAAGTTTCGTAATTTTACGAATTCTCTTATTGAGAAAAATTTTTCCCTTGTTCTCACTGCTTTCTGTCTTTTCCGTTGTCTACAACAACAACAACAAAAAAAAAAAAACTAAACTATATCACCATCTTTCAATGAAATTTTTTTCTCTGAGGAGCATTGATCGAAAAAAAGAAAATCATTTCTGATTTTAAATCGAACTAGGGTACCCTTTCCTTTCTTTTTAAGAAAAAAAAAATTATTTTACAACATGCATATGCTTTTACGCGTCCTTATTAAATTCTGTTCTGTAAATAAACTTTTATATATATATATATATATATATATATATATATATATATATATATATATATATATATATGTGTGTGTGTGTGTGTGTGTGTGTGTGTGTGTGTGTGTTTGAAAAGAGAAATAAAGGAAAGAAAGTTTAGAATGTATAACCTAGGATTATTTTGATCAATTTAACTTACACGTGTTTCGGCAAGGAATTTATACATGTGTACATTATTTGATCTATTATCATTTTTAAATAACAAGATGAAATGAAATAATAATAATAGAAAAATGTAAGTTAAATTAATTAAAATAATCCTATTATATCCATTCTATACTTCCTTTCCTTTATTTCTCTTTTCAACATACCGTTGGATTCACTTCCATTTTCATTTTACACACACAAATATATATATATATATATATATATATATATATATATATATATATATATATATATATATTATGTGTACTTCAATTAAGCACATAATCTCCCAAAAATTGTCGGCTATCACCATCTCAAACAGATTGTTTGTCCTCTTCATACTGTCATGCTGTAAGTCAACCATAAAAAGTTATATATATATATATATATATATATATATATATCAGTTTAAAATAAACGAGAAAATCTGGGGAAGCCAGCTAGTGTAATGGTTAGAGTCCCTCGAGTAGGCAGGGTTCGAATCACACGCAAAGCACTGCCCTGTCTATAACTGCAGATGAGGCCTAATAGGCTGAAATGTACATAGAGAGATTGATTTTTTCTCGAATTGTTTACGTCTTACATTTAAACCGATATGCACGCCTAATTCATTTTCAAATTAGGTATGACTTGAATTAAGCACATAATCTCCCAAAAATTGTCGGCTATCGCCATCTCAAACAGATTATTTGTCCTCTTCATATATATATATATATATATATATATATATATATATATATATATATATATATATATATATATATGCGTGTGTGTGTGCGTGTGTGTATGTGTGTGCTATTTGAAATGATGTATGAAAGATACATTCATCTTTTCTAGTGACATGAAAATGACCCGGTTTGCATAGTATCATTATTTCTGATGGAAATGTGATGAAAATAGAAACGGATTTTGTATAAGAACCGGAAAGGTCTGAAAGTGTGTAGATACTGGTTTGCACTGAAAATCCTAAATGTGTCAATTTTATTTTCCCAGGAATTCATAGAGCGCGTTTGTTCGAACAGTATCAGTTACATACATCCTAATCTGGCTTAAAATGGCGAAACAATTAAAGGACAAAGACAAAGAAACCAACGTCAAATATTGCAATCAAAACTAAAACAGCGACAAGTATAGACAACGGAAATGATTCATCACCAGGGTTGCTTAGAAACCATTCGAGTGTCCTAAGGATAATTGTTTGTGGTTTTCCTCTCTTCCCTGAAGAAAAAAAAGTTCAAATACAAACAATTTTTAATGGACACGGTGAGACAGGTTCAGATCCTGGACAAGGCAGGTCGCATTTCACATAGTGGTAATATTCTTGGAAAAATCATGAATCCAATTATTCTCCCTCCAGCTATGGTAAATAGAAGGCCAGACTGGGCTCTTTAACGATTTAGCGACATGTATAGACAACGGAAATAATTCATCACCATGGTTGCTTAGAAACCATTTGAGTGTCCAAATGATAATTGTTTTGTGGTTTTCCTCACTTTCCTGAAGAAAAAAATGCAAATTTTTCATTGGAGGTACTCGTAGCGTAATGGTTATTGCCAAAGGAAATGGACACGTCGACATAGGTTCAAATCCTGGACGAGGCTGGTTGCATTTGACATAGCAGTAATATTCTTGGGAAGGGCTTGAATCCAACTATTCTCCCTCCATCTATGGGTAAATACCAGAACAGACTGCGCTCTTTGACGTTGGTTTGGCTATCCAACTAGGAGAAGGAAAACTGAATTCAAATCTGTTAAAAACCACTTGAATACTAACCTTGAGTCACATCCTGCTCATGTGGAGAGTTGGTCAATATATACACTTAATTTATAAAACCGAATAAATATATATTTTTTAATAATGGGATCCAAACACTGCAACACCTTTGGAAGAATAGTGTTGACTGTAGGTAAGCTATCATTAAAAATAGACCTCATATGAGTACACCCCATGAGAGTATTTTTATTAGCCTATGGACTTTTCAGCCGACCTTCACAAATAAGAAAACAGAGCTACATAATTGGAACCACGAAAAATCAGAAGAAATGTCACAAAACTTAAAAACTCTTAAAAAGACAGAGATAATCAAGTACACTAGCATGTTTTATCAAGTGTGGTAACTCTCAGGGCTTCTCTAGCAGGCTGTCTCATCCTGTTTGGTCGATGAGAGGAAGGAGGGTCTAAAATTCATATCGTATATTACCTTGCTTATAATTGTCAAATCGTGCCTATAGTAATTATGAATAATGATTACATCTTTTTAGCCTTCTTGTTGCCCTTTTCTGGCACGTGATGCTTTACGTGTGGTGCGTGATACACGTACACATTGAGACCGTCCTCGATATCACTGGCCTTCATCGTGTAAAATAATGATTTCAAGAGTTTATCAAATTTTGGGAAATTTGAGAGTCGCGTTTGGAGTAAATGAGATCATCATAGGAAATGAAATTGGGTGACCTGAGTTCGGATCCTGGCCGAGGCTCTTTGCGTTTCACTTCGCACCAAAGCTCTTAGTTTGGTTTGTTGTTTTACGGCATATCAACCACATGAGGTCATTTAATGTCGACAAAGTTTTGAAATAAATTCATTCTTAATGGAGACTCAATTCTTTCTATAAATATTTTTCTATTTAACCCATAGATGGGACCCTAACAGGTACTATCACTCCGGGTCAGAGTGGACCAAGGAGCAATGGTGATTAAGTGGTGCTTCACATTCCCCAAACCTTCAGAACTGGAACCTCTCCATCAGATATAGTTTAACATTCCCAGGATATGAAGACCCTCAGCCTGCGGCTTCTAGCACGTATATAATAAAAGGGTTGGGGCTTGCTCATTATTCCCATCACGTTCATTAGCCGTTTTCAATCCTTTCCCTTTCTTAATTCCTCACATGACGACCTTAATTGTGAGATGCTCTTCCATACTTCACCAGCAAAATCACCTTTTCCTACACACCCATCTATTTTAGCCCAGTCGGTGGGGCTTAGAATAGGCTGGCTGTATCCCCTACAAGGGACGAGATCTCATCTCAAAATGCGGTGTCCTGGACATTAACCCAAATTTCAACTGATAGTCAGGCTCCAGTTCTAGAAATCTGGGAGTGTGAAGCACCTATGAATTGCCATTATTTTCTGGTCCACACAGACTCGCAGTAGTATTATTTGTTAGGGTCCCAATGTGTGGTTCAAAAAGATCTGAAAATTATTCATATTGTCTGAAAACTAATTTCTTAAGAATCAACTACACAAAAATGTGCAAATATGAATGTACAATGAACGCAATTCCTTCATCTTCCGGCATAAAATAACCCTAGATAGATATTCACCAACCTCTCCACACGAGTAGGATATTACACAAGGTCAATTTCTTAAGAGGAGTTTAACAGGTTTGATTTCAGAGTTTTCCGTCTCCTAGACTGTTTACCAAGCCAAAGTTGTTTAACCATAGTGTTAAAATTAGCTTGGCATTAGGCCATATGTATGGGGCACCAGTAATAATGGAACTCGTTGTGAGTAGACTACCGGTTTAGCTCGATAAACAATACACCATGTGAGGTGCCCATCTGTAGCTTTGATTTGACACGAGCAATGTCACATAGTGAGGAAGAAACTCCCTGCTCAGTAGTAATTGATTTGAAAGACAAGCATGCTAGCTATTGCACCAAGACGAGGTACACAAACCTGCCTAGCCAGATAAATGCCTTTTTCTAATGCAAATGACCGTACTATATAAAAACCGGCATGCTTAGCCTAAGTAGAAAAATTGAATCAGTGAAATGAGTTTAAATCCTGGAGACTATACACTTTGCACTAATACTTTTTGGATAGACATGAATCCATTTCTTCTGAGTAAATAGTGTTACGATTTTTGTGGCCATTTTTAGGCTGCATGTGAGAGCATTTTGCAGTGGAAATCCCTTGTGTTCCTTAGTGTTAGGTAGGATCCTTGTGTTCCTTAGTGTTAGTCAGATCCTTTTGTTCCTTAGTATTTGGCAGAATCCTTGTGTTCCTCAGTGCTAGGCAGAATCTTTGTGTGCCTTAGTGTTAGACAGAATCATTTTGTTCCTTAGTATTTGGCCGAATCCTTGTGTTTCTTAGTGCTAAGCAGAATCCTTGTGTTCCTTAGTGTTAGGAGGAATCTTTGTGTTCCTTAGTGTTAGGCAGACTCCTTGTGTTCCTTAGTCAGTCCTTGTGTTCCTTAGTGTTGGCAGAATCCTTGTGTTCGTTAGAATCATTGTGTTCCTTAGTGTTAGGTAGAATCCTTGTGTTCCTTAGTGTTAGGCAGAATCTTTGTGTTCCTTAGTGTTAGGCAGAGCACTTAGTTGTTAACGTTCGTCCGTGTTGAATACCAGCAACTGAACAGCTTTCAAGATCGGCGATTAAATAGTTAACTAAACACATATTTGAGCGTGTTGATTGGCTGCGCCCGCGCAGAGGCTTAAAATTTAAGTGGTGGACAACAGCTCTCCTTATATCTCTAAATAATCGGGCAGACTGTGTACTTTAGCCTTGATTTGCAACCTGTTGAGGAGAAGGAAAACTGCCTTGATTTGGCAGTTGAGGAGAAGGAAAACAGTGTTGAGGAGAAGGAAAACTTAGAATTCAAACCAACTTTATTCCGCTTAAGAATTGACTTTGTGTAAAATCCTTCGCATTGCGTAGGTGTTGGGCAAATTCATGCATCAAAATATGCACAAATCAAAATTGCAAGGATATATAGCTATAGGAACTGTACTGGGCGTAAGAGGTTACAACGTACATACGTGTTATATGATGAGATTATTAATTTTCATAAGTTGTAAAACTGTTAGGTATAATAATAGTATTCCTATTGTAAGTGATACTGATTTTCATCCCTTTTGAAAATATACTTTTGGAAAAGCTATAAATTCAGCAATGCGCTTGCCCAGTCCCATCATCATCGTTATCCTCATCATCATCAGGAGCAGGTCACAATGTCAGCTCGGATTCTCATAACTATCTTACTACCCGTCCCTATTGATCATCGCTCCTGGCAAGTCTTCCACACAACATCCATTATTCGTACAGTGCTTATCAATTGAGGTCTTTACTGGTCGAAGTCCTCTGGTGTGTCCATGTGTATTTGTCTACAGTAGAAGTCACATGAGGTTGTCCTTACTTTTCCAGCAAGTTCCAGCGTGCACTGATCGTTTATATGATAGGATATAAGTGGCCGTACAGCTGATTATTTATGTGGTGCTGCTTCCAGGAATTTTTCAGAGCAGTACGCAGCATCCTTGAGTAGTTCCCATCTAGCTTTTTCCCCTACGTTTCCTTAGTGGTACAGACATTCAGTAGCACTAATACGGCTATAGCATGGAGGAATCAGACTTCTATATGATCGATAGTCTGTCTATTGCATGACTTTCCTATGCGTATATTGACATCGCTTTCTGTGGATGAGATATTACTACCTACGCATGTGAACTGCATTACTATTTTGAGAAACTTATCATCCAGTGCGAAGATGTCTCCATCTTGTTAGCAGACCAGTTCACAAACTGGCTTGTTGTGGCAAACCGATTATTTGCCCATTTATGAACATGTGTTTTACTAAAACATGCCTCTCGGTACACATCGTAGATTCTTCTGTAACTTTCACAATGTTTGTACTTTTCAGACACCAAATGTGTGAGGACAGATATTTGTTTAAACCTAGAGCTTCCTGTTTGATTTGCCACCATTTTGAATAGCCTCAAATATTTTTGCGACATTAAGATAATTTTTGCTATGAATCTATTTTAAAAAAATAATGAGTTTGTATTTATGAAAAAATCCTTAGCATGCCTAAGCATAGTCTAAAAAAATATCTATCATGCTTATTGTCAGTTTATACACACTAGAGACAAATGAATCATGTATTAGAGTTAGAGATTAATTTAACCTATAGATGGAACCCTAACAGGCACTACCAATCTGGGTCAGAGTTGACCTGGGAGTACTGGCAATGAATGGATACCCCACATTCACCAGAGCTACAGAATTTAAACCTCAGGACTAGATGCAGCTCAACGTCACAACTAGGACAGCGCTATAGATAAGCATAGTTCCATAATCGTTCATAAATGACTGTAACCTTTTTTTCACTGAGGAACCAGACGATGCACAGGGAAAATTATAACCAAGTGACTACATGGAAAATGTTTTTTCTTTAGCACACAAAGCAGTATAAAGGAAAAGCTTTGACAGGTGAAGATAAATGAGTCAACATCCTTAGCAAAATGTATTAGAGTTAGAAATCTAAATCATTGGCTAAGTTTAACAGTGGCAATCTTCAAAAGATTTCAAATGACTATTTTTTTTCTTGGCTGTCCATCTATAAACTTCCCATGAATTTCAAGCCCAAAACTTTTAAACAACTCCGGTGTTTCCCACACCAGAGCCTTGCATAATGACTGATTTCTGATTTAAATAACTAACCTTAACTTTAACCTTTTTTATTATTATTGTTAACCTTTTGATCAGCAATTACCTTATAGTTTTTCGCAGGACCCTAATTATTGAATCAAAGGAAGGGTAAGTCAAATATGGCGGCTGATATTTTCATAGGAAAAGGACTGGTTGGCTTGTCCCATAAAACTGCTTTAGTTTTTGAACCCGAGAAGCATTAAACACCGGACGTAAAGCCAATTTATGGTAAATAGTCGATGTCACGTTGACAATTCTGACAATATTCATCATGATATAAACGAAGGGTAAGTATTTGATGAAATTAAAATGTGCCATTTTACCCAGTTCAAAAATCAGATCACCAATAATAATAATAATAATAATAATAATAATAATAATAATAGAAGAGAAGAAGAAGAAGAAGAAGAAGAAGAAGAAGAAGAAGAAGAAGAAGAAGAAGAATTAAATTAGGGGTCATAACAAAGAAACGACACAAATGGCTCATGTTCAGTGACCCAGGGTTAAAATATTTTTTTTAGCCCTATCTAAAGAAGATTTTTCCCTCACTCCTCTCAGTTCCCAAAATTTAACATTCACTCGTATTTTGAAGGTCTTTATCGCGTAGGGCCAGCAGCGCAACGTGATTGGCTGAAAATAGTGTGACGTCAAATAGGCTTGGATGAGCAGAATGCGAGTAAAGACGTAATGACAAAAAATTTCATGTCTGACAGAGACCGCGTCGGAAGGAACAGACACGGAAATGAAATACTAAGCAGGGTTTGTCTGAAAAAATAATTTATGTGAACGACTAGCAACGATGAAAGCGACGTTCGGAGTGTATTATACGACAGGCAAGGCACGTGTAAGCTGCTTAAAACAGGTGCCTGGATACGTTTTTAAATGGAGCAAATCATAATCTGCGGGTAAAGCTAAATGGTTGAATGATCGGATGAAGGGTTTGAGGGTCACATTTCAATAGCAGGTGTCAGGTGGGTGGTCAAAAAAAAAAAAAAAAAAAAAGAAAGAAGAAAGAAAGAACGAAAGAAAGAAATAATATTTTTTTAGTATCTAGTCTGCAAGTAAAAAATAACGATCTGTTTTTAGGTAGTAAATAAAATAACCAACTAGTTTTATTTACAACATGATACATGAAAATAAATATAAAAAAACCACTCGAATCTGACTTTCACTGTCTTTAAAACTAAATTTAAATAAACTTGTTCTTCCATCAATATCCTAATACAAACTAAAATAAAATACTAAGGATGTTTAATGCCTGGCAAATGTTTTCTCGAACATTGCACTGTTTTTACCTAAATCGGAAGATTTTGTTTGAGAATATACGGTGCTATGAGTTTATTTTCGGAATTGAATTCATTGTTTTGTGTACAGAGTTCCAATGCTGTAGAATGTAGTAATAAGTAATAATATCTGGTTTTATTGTATAATTCTTCCTCTACAAATGAGAATAATGTCTTGATATTTAAAAACTGTCGTCGTCGTTTATACCGTTTCGAAATTATATATATATATATATATATATATATATATATATATATATATATATATATATATATATATAAAGATAAAAAAACACACAATGCTGTTAAATGAAAATATTTTATATCATATTCATAGCTAATATTGAACACTATTTCGATTTATAAAAAAAATTAACTTTTGGAAATTCATTATTTTTTGGAAATTCATTATTAAAAAGGGTTGTTTGATATTTCTAATTCATTATAAAATATATTATTAGATAAAGAGATTAGTTTTGCGCGATTTAACAGATTTTGATAATAACTATTTTATATCAATGTGGGCATTTACTTTTATAATTTAGAATACATAAATTTATACTAGTATTCCTCTCAATGTCATATTTGCATCAAACTTTGTGGATCTGCAGCAGGTTTGATGAGTCATTTGGAAGGGTTCTGGTGGTGGAGTTATAGGATTGTGAGGGACGGCAATGATATGTAAAGATAATGCTATTATTGTTATTATATATATATATATATATATATATATATATATATATATATATATATATATATATATATATATATATATATCTATAGATAATAATAATTGAATAAGATTTTAATTTACTATAACAAATTGAAAACATTAATTCAGTTGTTAATAATAGTTATTTCCCTTCCATGAAGACAATGAAAAAACAAAAAAAAAAAAACAACGTTGTTATTTATAGATTTAATTATCCATTGGGAGAATGCATTACTGACAATACAAAATGATGATATACATTGGCTACACTACAACAAAATCATCAAGGAGGCTTACTCTACACCTATTAGATTCTAACTTCATATGCCAACATGAAAAAAACTCGATTGACTTACTACAACATATAGAAATATTTTAGTCGATAACACAAAGATCCTTCATACTGACAATAACATAAAAAGAATTAAAATAGTTCAAGCTCTGTATCTAACATTTAGACAACTCAGTATTAATAGGATTAACTTTGAAACTAATGATAATATTCAAAAATATTTAGAGACATAGATAGAAAAATTGATATTCCAAAATGCTTAAAATAGATAGTAAAAAATAAATTTTTAGGTTTTCCTAGTTTAATAGAAATGTTTAAAAGAAATACTGAAACTGTTGTTTAGCGTCCCCTTGGTGACAAAAAACAATAGTTTAGGTGAATATTAAACAGTTTAAATAATGATAGAGGGATATACTCTACATTCATAATGGTTCGGATAAGAACTAAAAGTACTTGGTCACCCAAAAATGGCTTTTTCGGAGAAATCATTAATGCCTTTCGAGATTATAACATCAAAAGAATTATTAGAAAGCTTAAAAGAAAAAGAGAAAAAAATGAAAATAATAAGGATTCTGTTTTGTTAAATATATATATATATATATATATATATATATATATATATATATATATATATACATACATACATATATATATATACACACATATATATATATATATATATATATATATATATATATATATATATATATAATGTGTATCTAATGATTAAAATGGCTTAAACGACGATAGCAACTTTGAAACATTAATAAATATTTGTTTGCATGTATTAATTACACACACACGCGCACACACACACACACACACACACACACACACACACACACACACACACACACACACACACACATATAATATATATATATATATTATATATATATATATATATATAATGTAATAAAATGTATCCAAACTGAATTTGAATACATTTTTAATGAGGGCGTGTACAGAACTGAACAACTTATATATCTAAATGTTGAAGTCTAGACATCAAGACTGATGCTCAACATTTATACTGCTTGCTAAATATCATGACGAAATCTACAGAGTGACTATCAGTTTGTAATGAAGCAAATCTATGCAGTCTTTGAGTTTTTGTAAAACACAGGGTTGTATATTTACACCAACCTCATACATACAGAATATATGTGCGACTTTTCCTGTTTTTTCATTGAGGCTTATACAACGGTAATATTTAAGGCAGTAAATATCATTAAAAGAAATACAAGAACTGTATCAAAAGATGACCTTATCTGGTGCTTCTACCAATGGAAAATGGAATAAGTGGATAAACAGCTCGTCTAAAACGCTCAAGTGTGTGGTCAAATACTATCCAATAAAACAGCATAAACCTGAAAGAAACTATTATATTATCTCTACATGTCGGCGCCATTACTTAACTTTTCCTTTCTTAAGAATACAACAATTGTATTACACAGGATTGGAAGCAGGAAAATAATGGAAAAAATCCATTTATATAAAGATATCAGGAATTAGTAATGAATTGGTCATAGGATATGGAATATGACATACTAATGCCCTAAATTGATTTATTAGAAAATTAGAATGGATAGAACTTTTAAAAGAAGTCAACAAGAAGGCAAACCTTCCATTATTACTGAACAGAAACGCGTGTTGAAAAAGTATCGAGACCAACTGAAATATTATTTACCAAGTCAACAATGAAAAAACGTTGAATTTCTTCTAAAGTCATTTTTTCATTCAATACAATTATTTCAGCGATGTTTTCCATTTATCAGAATACCTCTGAGTTACGATTTTTTGGGCTATTTCTAGGTTTCAAGTGAGTGCATTTTACAGTGGAGATCCCTTGTGCTAAGCAGAGGCTGATACTTAGTGAAGAATACTTTGGTTTTTCCTTGGTGTCCCTTAGTGTTGGGTAGACTCCTTTAGTTCTTCCTCGGTGTCTCTTAGTGTTGTGATTGAGCAGAGTCCTTGGTTTGGGACCGTTCGTTCGGGGCGAATACGTGCAAATGAACGGCTTTCAAAATTTGCGATTAAATAGTTAACTAACCACGTATTCGGGCTGTTGATTGGCTGACTTTAATCCACGCACCACGTAGAGTCTATAAGTTTAAGTGGTGGACTTCAGCACACCTTATATACAAAAAACTCCTCTCGTAGTGTAATGGTTAGCAAGACTGGCAAACCATGACATGTGTGTTCGAACCTCACTGGGTGTCCCTTACATTCGGCCTTTTGCCACATCTAAGCGAAGCTCAGTAAATAACTATATACAAGAAACTCTGAAAAGCCCACTTTTGATATGGTGTGAAATTTCGTCGTTGTATTTCTTTTAGAATCATTAACATAAAAATATAGTTGTAGGAAACTAGACGTGGTGAGTGTGGACGGTGCTGCACAGTATTTAGCTAAAAATATTGAGATTACGAAATATCTAGAACTGGCGCTGAATCCTCAATGCGTCTTCTAGACGTCTAGATATGATTACTGTTATATATAATTTGCTGAGCTATGCAATCATTCATTTCAATTTTAGAATTTAAAACGTTTAAAGATTCAGTCCCGATACATTTAGATCTCATCTCGTCACTGCCGTATCGGAAGACTATATAGTTATTTTGCCCCTGAAGTTACAGCGCCTCCAGTGACTGTGAAGTCCAATGCTCGAAAAAGATTCTCGACCGCAGATGTCGCAAGTGAAGGTTGTCCCTGCAGATGTTGATGTGCCGGTGCTTTGTTGCCATCGCTTTCTTCTAGATCTCTTGGCTTCATGGTGTTGCGCCAGAGTGACTTCAGACATGAACAGTCCGCTAAAGATAGCCTGCCGCCAGGAAGGGTGGTCCTGAGCCAAATTTCCCCTGCTGGAAGGCGTAATGCCAAAGCTTCTGAGATCATTCTTGCAGACATCCTTAAAACGCAGCTGGGGACGACTAATCTGTCTCTTACCAGACGAAAGCTCTGCTTGTGTATGTCCGTCGGGATTCGTCCATCATCCATCCGGTGGACATGGCTGAGCCATCGGACACGACGCTGTCTCAGTAGAGAACACAAGTTGGGAAGTTGAGCTCTCTCTAGAACTGCTGTGTTAGTGATCCTGTCTCACCAGGTTATGCCCAGTATACGCCTAAGGCAGCGAAGGTAGAAGCTATTTAGCCCTCACTATTTGTCTGCCTGACACATGACGCAACGGATAAAAAGGTTGCGCTAATACAGTTCTAAGTGACAATCATCAGAGGGTTACAGGTTCAATCCTGGCTACAGATGAAAATAACATAGTGTGGCCAGAGAAATCACGCACGTGGTAGCTCATAGCGAGCACGAATTTGTCTGGCGTGCAAAATGAGATCAGGGGGAGTGCAGCAATCAATTACGGAGATTGAACTCGCATCCTCTTGATTGTGATTCGTGGCTTGACGTCGGACTACCTCGGTGGCGCGCATGTAAATTACTACACTGTGCGATTGACCTGGATGTGGGATTTCAGTCATGGCAGTGAATGATTAATTACGGCCTGCCTTAACACACCAGAACAGTTGCGCTCCAATCTTGCTGACGAGGGCACTGACGTACGACAAGGAAGAAGAGGCGAGTGAGCTTTGGCGAAGGACTGCTAGAAAAGATTGTTGCAGGCCACAAGGACTTGAATAGATTAAATAAAAGGTTTGGTTGAAAAGATGCATGAAAGCTTCCGAGTTCGACAAGAAACACCCGAAGAAGGTCGGAGGGCACATCAGCCGAAACGTTGTGTACTTACCAATAAAAACACTTACCCATCCAGCCGGGGCCAGTGAGGCTCGGCCGCTGGATCGTTAAGCAAATTAATAGCATCGATCCCAGGGGGCTGTACCCCCAGGCAATACCTGCCCCCTTGATGTAAAGGGGCAGGGCTGGGTTTATTGCCCAGCGCGTACGGCGCCCCCCTTGAGGAGGAATGCCGACGGGATCGACGCAATTTTTATGCACCCAAGTTAAAACGAGACCTTTTGTCCAGCGCTCATAGGTGGGATGAGAGGCAAATACCCTTACCAATAAAGACTAGGACAACAATCGGAAAAATCAAAATAATAAAAAAAGATTTAATTGGAAGTGTCCTGGAGACCTGAGGAGACTTGCTGTCACTCAGACCTGTGAAAAACTACCAGTTAGCACTGGAGGGAAAAACTCGCGATAATCGATCTAAAAGTTCTTAACGGTCAATTCTCGTTGGTAACCATTAACAACATAAAATAGAATGTTGTAGATAAATGGATTTTTGTGACAAGTGACAAACTGCTCAATATATTAAAAACATTTAAGACATTCCGGTTTTCTTTATATATTTACGTGTTCCTCTCTCTCCCCTTAATTGATACAAATATAAAATTCCGGCTCCAAACCCTCAAACAAAACCATTAAATTAGGCGCTAAAATCGTTTAATTTCGCGCCTCATTAAAAATGTTAAACATATTACCAGCAGTAATCGTATTAATTATATAACCTTCATATTTATAGAGTCCGTTAAGAGACGAAATTGAAATTAAAAGTCCATCACTTCTACATGCATCTAAAACTGAAAACGTATCAAAGCCAAATGTAAAAATTACTGCAATGCTATCTACTTTATAATAAGCCAATTTTCTCAGTCGGTACAGAGTCGGACTATATACCACAAGGTTCCGAGTTCGATACCGGCCCTCGCCCACTCAGCGTATGAATAGAACAGGGATCTATGCGGTAAAGCGAGGAGTAGATGGTAGGTGTGGCGCCCCACATTAGACGCCAAAAACAATCTCCTTGGTCTAGCGCTAGTGAAAAGGGAATATATTCCCTGGCCGTTTGGCTGATACCGACTTTAGGCCACCTCGACAACTTTACTTTTACTTATATAGCTGCATTACCATAAGATTATCCGTAAAACCTGAGTCCTGATATATCTGTTCTAATATTGACAACATACCAGATACATTGTGTGAGGTCAGGTCTTCTGTCTTACCTGTTGTAAACTAGTACTACCTTTTCTATGGTCGGTCTGCCTCTACTTGTTTGTATAGACCCCCAGCATCACTAAAAACAAAAGCTGTCAAAGGACGGATGTGCTCCAAATGAACCAACGGCCATCCACGTCAATCGATAGTAGTAGGATTGAGGTACTTATTACTCACATAAATCCTCAACACAACTTGGCAATTGAGTGCAAGTGCTGTGGCTTCTGGGGAGGATTGCCTCTCGTGAAGTGATTCAATACTACCTGTGACAACACCCTGCAGCAGCTCGGCAGCCCAGTCGTATGGGTCTTTCTCCTGCCACTGGCTCAACTGCGGGACTGCCAAGATAGTGGACTGGGGCCTGTTTAGCCTCTTTCCACTTAAAATATCTCACGCACAAGTTTCACTGCATGCCACCTTGACATGGGAGATTCCACCATAAATGCCGGAGACGTATCTTTCGCATCAATCGACAGTCACTGACTCCAGACGTTGGCGTCCTCCAAAGATCTGAATGTATTAACATTTAAACTATGCAATTCTAAATGGGCATTCAATTTTTTATAATAAATTTTTGAACATGTATTATGACACATTTTGACCTATTTAATCCATAGTTGGTATCCTAAGAGGTACTACCACACCAGATCAGAAGGGACCTGGCAGTAATGGTGATGAAGTGGTATTCCAAACCCCCAGAACTCCATAACTGGATCTTCATCATTCGATGCAGTTTAATGTCATACTCTGTACACTCAGACCCTCAGCCACCGACCTCTAGCCCATATATGATAAAAAAGGGTAGAGATTGCCATAAGGGTAAAAGCGTTGAGACAATTATATTGGTTTTAGGGCATAACTTGGTTAATAGATTGAATAGACCACCCGTATAGCCTAAATAAAGACCAAAGTGGAGTTTTGCCAGACATGGACTGCCCAGCCACCAGGATTCCATCATTAAGTACCACGGGTCACCCGCTACGACCAACAGGCGGTCTCATTGGAGTGATTTTACCTCTCGTACAGGCCCGGGTTAGCTAAGTCCGTAGAGCGGTCGGCTAGAACCCACAAGATTTCTACTTCGATACCGGCTCTCGCCAACTCAACGTATGAGTAGCACAGGGATCGGTGTGGTAAAGTAAGGAGCTGATGGTAAGTGTGGCGCACCACCTCAGATGCAAAAACAATCTCCTTGGTCTAGCGCTAGTGAAAAGGCGTCTCGCTGAGGATTCTGTCCTCAAACATCTCGCTGATTGGCTGATACCGATTTTAGGCCACCCCGACGACTTTACCTTTTTTACTTTTAAAATCGAGATATTCTACAGACCAATCCATTGTGTTGGACATGTGAAAATGGAGGATAGCTGGATTCCAAAGTTATGGGGAAGTGAAGATAGAAATGCGTGATGAGAGGTGATGAAAATAGCTGATTCTGAATAGTATTGTATCATTTAGGGAAAGGTGCATTTTAGGGGTTTACCTTTTCTTTTCTTTTTTGGTGGGGTCGGATTTTACCCAAATGCAGCGGGTACTGTTAGCATATTTGCACCCCAACGAGAGTTAATGTAGTGATTAGACTTACTGTCACTTGTCCTACATTGAGACCTAAACAATTCAGCTGTTGGTAAAAAAAATATGAACGTAAACCCAGCAAGTAATTGACGTACATAAGTCAGTTAATTCTGTAGTTTGTGATTAATACAGTATTTCCTGTTGAAATGAAGAATGAAAGCGAAGTACATTGAGTAGAAAAACATGTGACTTAAAAAAAGAAAGAAAAATGACGTAAGCAATAAAGAAAACGTAAAGGTAATAGAATTCAAATGTGTTCAATAAATTCTTTAAACACTGCAGCGCGTCGTGAAAATATGAAAATATTGATACAAACCAGAACAAACAAAAAAAAATGAATAAATAAATAAATAAATAAAAAATAAAACCCAACAAAACAAGGAAATAGGGACAACTAGAATTTCTAAGTAGAAGAATAAGATTTTTATGAATTATTAATGCAAAATCATTAAAGGTCTCAGTGTCATATATATGTTAATACTCATTATGGTGGTGCGTGGTCTAATGGTTCGAGTCGTTGGAAATGGACTCGTCGCCCCAAGTTCAATTCCCGGACGAAGCTGTTTGCATTTCACATAGCACTAATACCCTTGGAAAGGTATGAATCTGATTCTCCCTTTAGGTATGGGTAAAGAGCAGCGCAGACTGGGCTCTTTAACCATGTGTGGGTTACCAGTCTAGGAGAATGAAAACTCAGAATTCAAACATGTTGAACCCCGCTTAAGAAATTTACCCTCTGTCGCATCCTGCTCGTGTGGAAGGGTTAGTAAATATATATATATATATATATATATATATATATATATATGTTAATAATGAAAATATTTTGCGTAGAGAGGGAATGCGCTGGTCCAGGATTATTTATTCATGGTTGTCTGAGAACAACGAGGTGATTACTGAGACTGCAAGGATTACGGAAACATTACGTGAATCGTCTACCTCGAGGTTTTTAACACTCTCTTCCGAGTTATTAAATGTCTGGCGCACATGTAGTTGAATGTACTAGTATACTGAATACTATATGATCCAGTATACAACAAAATGTCATGTAATTCCCTTAGATGACATTTCTTAATATAATAGAGATTATTTATCATTGCCAAACTCTCTACGTAACATGCAATAGGTTGCACGGATTTGCATAATATCAATAACAAGGAAAATTAATTTTACACATGGAAAGGGTCCCAACATTAATTTTTACCATATCTGCTAGAGAAAAGTGACTCCATGCCTTTTCTAATGACATCAATGCGAATTGAAGAAACTCTAATTTGAACACCTATTGCATTCTCCATATCCCTATCCATCAGGCCAGCTGTATCAACAGGCAGACCTTACAGACGAGTAAATAAACTGAAGGATTTTAGAAATTATGTAATGTAGCTAAGGAATCCCGTTTTATCATAAACAGAAGAGGATGCCCAACATGTTTTCGTGGTGTCATCTACCAGTCTCCACAAGTATGCTGTAGTCTCTGGAGGGTCGAGAAAAAAAATTATCTCTTGATCCCCATGTCAGAAAGAAACAAACAACAGGCACGTTTTAACAAAATCCACTCACGTTCATTTCAGATATCCTACATTCTTTTCTAGTCCGTACGACGTGATATGGCTTTGCCCAATCGAGGGGACAAAAAGAGACCGTTTCATTTATTAGGGAGGGGTTTTCACTTAAATCACAAACTACACATCTTTATTCTTAGAGATTCGCTCACAACTTACATTTTGCATCTAATTCTCTTAAATTCCACATAACTGCCTTTAGCTAATAAACAGACACTCACTAATTTCACAGAATTTGCCTCGACAATGACACTTGAGCAATCAATTTTATGGTTCTGCAAAAGTCAAGCACATCCTCCAACCAGAGAGTGGTGTGGTCATTACATCACAATCTTCATGGAACTTCCGTTAGTTGCAACTTGTGTTATGCACGATCCTTTATCACCTTTAGTATTGTTATTAGGTCCTTGTAAAACTCGTTTCTGATTTCTCTTTCGATGGTTTAAGCGGAATAGCATATAGCATATACTAACCCTTAAAAGATTATGAAATTAGCGCATTTAGAGGATGATCACTTATTTTGATTTAGCAGTAAATAAATAATAACAGATCAGAGGTAAAAATATTTAGCATTTGATAGCTGACAATTCTGGCTTTATAAAATATATCTTAAAACAACTAAATTACATTGTTTAAATTAATGATATAATCTTCCCCAAGTCATGCAGAGAAAAGGGTTATGGAGTAAGCCACTATTGCGCAAAGAATTATGGAATTCATTGATAAAAAATTAATAGTTAGTTGCCAATCATTTTTTTTACTGAAATTGTACTCTGACTTATTTTCTGGAAAATATTATGTTGGCCACAACGAATATAATGATTCAGCTGATACAATTATAAGTGACAATCATCTTGAGGTTGCAGGTTCAATCCTGACCACAGGCACAAAGTAACATAGAATACTAACACTAATCCTTAACACTTGCGCCCGGTTATATTTTAACGGAATTAGAACAATCTTCCATAAATGATTAAGTAAAGGTTCGGTTCGCAGTACCACCAAGGCCCCCGATTACTACATGAATGCTCTCGAGTTCAACAAGAAGGTTCCGGAGTTTGACAAGAGACACCGGAAGAAAGCAGAGACTACACCGGCTGTAAAGTTGTGTATATCTTATCTTATTATAATGGAGATTGTGTGCTTTTCTGTCTGTAACCGAAACTAAATCACTACTCAAGTCACAATTCCCTTTGTTATTGACGTCACATTGACCATGAATATATTTTTATTTAAACCTCAATTATTGATAAAATTGTTTTACATTATTAATATTGTTAACCATATCTATATACTAATAGCATGTAATTATATTTATTTATACAACAAAATAGCGGTTTACAGTGTGAATGGGAAGGCTAATTTGCATATTGATATTTAAAATGTGATTTTAATAAATATGTGCTTAGTATTATTGATTTCTAACTGTTTGATTTTATTATAATGAATATAAGCAAACATTTCTTCAATGAATCTTAAATGAAATCCATTAACAAGAAAAAATAACTGTCATTTTATTCTTCACTTCCTCTTTTAACTAAATACTTAAATTAGAAAAAATAACAATGAAAGACAAGAGTGATGGAAGAGTAAGTTTCAGTTGTTCTATTTTTCGATTATACCCCCCGCCTCTGTTTCAAATCTTTTTATCTGCATTCTTATTTAGTTTCATTAGCCTTTCTAATTTAATATAATATATTATTACACTAAAATTTAATTACTTGCACCCGGAGGGTGCATATATTTGGTAGTAACAATAAAAAAGTAAAGTTATAATACTATTTCTTTGAATTTTTGAGATGAGGCTTGGTAATTTTTATTATTTTGATTATTCGGACTATTGTCCGCATCTTTATTGTTATTTGTACAACATTTCCGACGATGTGCCCTACGGCCTTCATCATGTATTTCTTGTCGAACTCGGGACCTTCTTTTCGAACTCGGTGACTTTATTGTCGTAATCATAAAGTTATAATGTTGACGAAGTAGCCTATTGTCGATATCAGCCTGACAGCTAGGAAGTCTATCCCGTTTTCACAAGCGCTTAGAACAGGGAGATTGCTCCTTGCTGAGGTAGAGCGCCACACCTACCGTCAGCTCCCCACTTTACCACACAGATCAGATTACCCAATCTTTGTTACTCATGCGCTGAATTGACGGGGACGAGTATTGAAACCGGAACCTTACGATTCCTTGTAGGGTGCAATACTGGTTGTACTAAACCGACCCCTGACACAATAACGATGAGGGCAATATTACGAAAAATCTGTATAATACAAGCCTCATCTAAAAAAAACAAAAAAACAAAAAAACAACAACAAGAAATATGACTTTACTTTCCTTCAAGAAACTCTGATGAGCGGTAATTAAAAAACGGATATTTTAAAGGCGGCAATGTTGCAAAATCCTTATATATCAAAAGTTGCTGCTGGGGTATTGTATAAGCTACTACGCAAAAGCTCGCGAAAAGTTTAGTGGGCCTGGAAGGAAGAATCTCTATTGCTAAGTTGGTGGGGACCGGTATCGAACTCGGAACCTTGCGATTCCTAATCAGGTGCTCTACCGACTGAGCTAAACCGGCCCCTAAAGTTACTAGTTACTACTCTATTGAAAAATGGAAGAACAACTGTCGCAAAAATTATGACATTAAGATGCTCGTCGTGTAATGGTCATCTTCGTAGAAAATCGACATGTCGACCCGTGTTCAAACACCCAAACGAGGCTAATATCCGTGAGAAATGGCATGTATCCATCTAATCTTCCCCCAGCTTTGGGTATGTATTAGGGAAAACTGCACTGTTCAACCTTGGTATGGCAAGCAGTTTAGTAGATGGAAAACTCCGAATTCAAACCTGTTAAAATCCGCATAAAATTAACCTTATGTCACATCCTGCTCGTTTGGATGGGTTTGTAAAACATTAAGTGACTATAAAATCGAATTCCCTCTTTCCAACAACGATAGTTTATACATAAGTACTGGGTGCAAGTATTTAAGTTTTAATCTAATAAAATATATCAAATTAGAAAGGCTAATGAAACTAAATAAGAATGCAGATAAAAGAATTTGAAATAGAAATATAGAACAACTGATACTTACTCTTCCATCACTCTCATCTTTCATTGCTAAATTTTCTTGATTTAACTATTTAGTTGAAATATGAAGTAAAGAATAAAATTAGTTATTTCTTCTTCTTAATCGATTTCTTTTAAGATCTATCCCCATGATTTTTGCTCATATTCATTCAGATAAAACCAAACAATTAAAAATCAAAAATACCAGGCACATATTTATTAAAATCAGATGTTAAATATCAATATGTAAATTAGCCTTCCCATTCACTCTGTAAACCGCTATTTTATTGTATAGATATATAAATAAAATTGCATGTTATCAATATGTAGATATGGCTAACAGTATTAATTATGTAAAGCACTTTATCAATTATTGGGTGTTTAAAAATAAAATCATGGAGGATGTTACTTAAATAACCCAAGGCAGTAGTCCCCAACCTTTTTTGTGCCACGGACCGGTTTCATCTAAGACAATATTTTCATTGACCGGCTTTCATATGTTCCGGCCGACATTTGCTCGATAATCGTTAATGACGTAATCTAATAATAAATCATCCGCAGTGGTCTTATGTCAAATGCAAACATCAACAGACAATAAACAACTTTTTGTTCATAAATTAATAATCAACAACATCTCTGTAAACGAAAATATTTATCTTAGAACGAAAATCCTTTCTAATAAGAAATAATTAAGAAAAATTCCAAACACTCTGTGCGACCCGGTACCGAGGTCGCGACCCGGTGTTGGGGACCGCTGACCTAAGGGAATTGTGACTTGAGAAGAGATATATTTGGTTACAGACAGACAAACACACAATCTCCATTATAATAACTAGTACAAAATTAAAAAGCACCTCCGGGCGATGTAAAAATAGATTTTTGAAACATATTGCCTGAGGGATGGGAGTAAAGAATTCAATGTCAGCGAGTTTGTACTCTAAGTAAGTAAAATCATCAATTCATTAAAGGATTAAAAAATAAAACAATTTGAAATGTAAACTTTGAATCTGTATTAAAATAAAACAAACTATATATAGATATATAATACCAGTCATGTATTTATTAAAACTTGTTTTAAAAAACAATGAGGACTGTTTAATGATGCATGTTCAAATTTTGAGTGTATTTATTCTATGTTATGACGATTTCGGATAATATTACGTAAGCAGTGACGTAATTTTTGTTACAGACAAAAACTAGAAGCGAATCTCCATTATTAATAGATATGTAGATACTTTATGTTAAACAATGTTAAGTAAATCAATCAAGCAAGCAAGTTTTAAATTAAATTTCTTTTTGTATTTTCTTTCTTATATCTAGTTGGCATTTCGGGACTTTGGTAATCATTTTTATTTTATTTTGCTGTTGATATCTCGCTCGTGAAACGCAGCACCTCACATGTGATGTCTTTCCTTCAATAGACCTGATCTTTTATTTAGTTTGACCGATTTTTGGATTTATGATAGTTGAGAATGTTATTTGATAGCCGGACAGGCCTAACCTATTTGCAAATATAAGTAGCATTTTTTTTAATTCAACAAGAGACTATTTTAATATTAACTGAACGATTTTAAATCCGATGTCTCATCAGGTGACACATTTGATTCGTTGGTTATTTTTCCTTTATTTGGAGAAATATTGCATTTACTTGTTATATTTGTGTATATACTGGCCAATTGGGATTTTCTATTGTTGATTCATTTCAATGTATACATCTACTGCCTTTTGTCTGCCAGCTTTCAGTTTTGAGATCTTAATAGACTGATAGCTTCAATGACCACTGAAGGGACATATCACCAACTCAACCAAAATAAATTATGAAATACGAAAGTGAATATTATTTTCATAAACGTGTCTCAGGAAATAAATAATCCAGTAAGAAAAAGACAGGAATGAAAAGACTTGAAAACTAGTGATAGGAACAATTATAAAAACGCTACTACAAAGGATATTGTTATTCTTAATTTAATTTGTAAATTGGCTGGAGCTCTGAATTAATTATATTAAATGTGTTTGTTGCATAGTGTAATTATTATACTATTATTATTATTATTATTATTATTATTATTATTATTATTATTATTATTATTATTGTTGTTGTTGTTGTGTATTATATTATTTATTTACTCCTTTTGAGTTTTCACATCAGCATTAGCTGATGGTATTTCACTGGAGCTGAGTGACAGCAAGTCTCCTCAGGTCTCCATGACTCTCTGAGTATTCTGGCAGATTGCAACAGCGCAGTGTCTGAATGTTTCAATCCTTCCTCTGATATCCAAACGTTCAAAAACCTTTTGTAATCCTTTTGGGACTGTTCCAAGTGCACCAACCACAATTGGTATCCCTTTCACTTTCATATTCCATAACTTTACAGTTCTCTGGCAAGGTCCAGATATTTGTCAATTTTTCCATTTTCCTTTGCTTCACCCTTGATCTGCTGGCACTGCAAAATCCACCAGTTGACAAGTTCTTTCTCTTTTGTTTATCAACACTAGGTATGGTCTTCTTTATGGATAAGGTGATCTTTTATCTGCTTTTGTCTCTGCCAATTCTTTGCTTGCAAGCTTGTGTTCTCTGATTTATTGTCATCTGTGCGTCTTGGGTTGTCTTGCCTGTTTCTCTGGTTGTATCTCCCGCGTCCATTTTGTTCTTAATTATGAACTCGAAGACATAATTCCGTTTTTGAACTCTTTCTTACTCGAGACACAATACTTCACCACGTGGAGAAGAATTCAGAGGACGCCAATTTTGCGTCTGGTCAGCAGGCCGTTAGCAATTCAATTCACTAAACAGCTAAACTTTCCACAGATTTCGTCCTCACGTGACATTCTTGACCAATGAGATGTCCTGCAACAAGTAAATCAGGGTCAAAAGTTTTCAGTAAAAAACCTCAGTGATTTTCAATAAGTTTCTTACAGTTAAGCAGAAACCGTTGAATTTAGATATTTTACAATATATCACAAAATGAATAGGCTACCCTTTTCATTAATGTAACATATGCTATATGAAAGATGTAACGAATTTTAAATGTATATTCAGTCTCTTGATATTGAAAGAATTGAACACGCGGAACGTTGACATATCCAATTTTAACCTGAATTGGTAAGTATCCTGGGTATGGAACTAACCTATATCTGATGGTAAGGCCCCAGTTCTAGAAATCTGAGGAATGTGTAGTACCACTTCTTTGCCATTACTCCCAAATTCACTCTGATCCGGAGTGGTAGTAACTGTCATAGTCCCATTTATGGGTCAAACACATCTGTTTAAAAATTATTCGTATTCGATAGAACAGTGAGCGAAAAACACAAAAAAACACTTACGAATAAATGTACAAGAAAAGCTAATCCCTAACCCTTAGGCATAAGATAACCCTAGTTGAGTTCAAATCTATTAATAATGGAGATTCGCTTCCGGTTTTTTGTCTGTAACCAAAAATTACGTCACTGCTTACGTCACATTACACGAAATGGTCATAATATAGAATAAATACACTCAAAATTTGAACATGAAACATTAAACAGTCCACATTGTTTTTAAAACAAGTTTTAATAGATACATGACTGGTTTATATATATATGTATAGTTTTTTGTTTTAATACATATTTAAAGTTACATTTCAAATTGTTTTTTTTCAATCCTTTAATGAATTTGATGATTTTACTTATTTAGGTACAAACTCGTTGACATTGAATTTTACTCCCACCCATCAGGCAATATGTTTCAAAAATCTATTTTTTACATCGCCCGAGGGTGTTTTTTTATTTTTTTACTAGTATTATTAAATTCCATAAATCTTCATGAATCAAATTTCAAAATATTACTATAGAAAATTGCATGGAGAAAAAAACTCAACGGGAAAATGAAGAAATCCCAAAAAATTCACTTCCATTTTCAATTTACACACACACACACACACACACACACACACACACACACAAACACAAACACACGTACATATATAATATATAAGAATATATATATATATATATATATATATATATATATATATATATATATATATGAGAAGTAAATACACAACGATGTGTTTTGATATGGTTTTTTTAGCCGACAATTTTTGGTAGAATATGTGCTTAATTGAAGTTGTACCTAATTTTGAAAGTAAATTAAACTAATAATAATTAATTAGTCGGGCATACCTATTCAAATGTAAGGCTAAACAAATCGAGAAAAATCATCTCTGTATGTACATTTCGGCCTAGTTAGGCCTCATCAGCAGATATATATATATATATAATATATATATAATATATATATATAATATATATATATTATAACCTCATATAGTGGAAGAGTTACCGATCTAGGATAGAAGACATAAATAGTGAGTTCCTATCCATACATATGGCCCAGTGCCAAACTAATCTTATCGATAACAAAATAGATAGATAGATAGATAGATAGATAGATAGATATGAGAGAATTGCATTGAAATGAGAGGGAGATCAATAAGAGTGGTGAAGAGTCGATATAAATTTCAGTATAGCCATCATACTGGTTAGACTTGATTTAAAAATGCACAATGTAAATATTTTTACACAGCCCATCCAATTCGCGTTTGTCCCTTTAACATTCTGACTTAGATAAAGATAACTTGACTCTGCTAAAAGAATTTTGTCACATGTTACATGATTTAATTTTTTTTTTTCCTTTTCTCTGGAGGCACCCTAATGTGCTCTATGTGCACATATTGCTGTGGAAAATGTACGTATTTTCAACGTTTTTATTATGATTTAAGTTGCTTTTAACACCCCAGCAACATTCACACTTTTTTGTTATGCTTGCAATGACAAAGATCCAACTTGAATAAACACATGTAAATAGTATGGCTGTTGTGGGTATTATATATATATATTATATATAAATTATATATATATATATATATATATAGTGTGTGGTTGTGTGGTGTGTGTGTGTTGTGTTGTGTCATATGTATGCAATGTAGGGAGTAGGGAGAGGGAGAGCCTAGTTGGCGCGAATTTTATTTACCTATCTGCAATTTAAGGTTCAGGCTTAGTAGACCGTACAAATGTGTATACATGTATTTAACGTCAAAATCGAACTAAACGCCACAAGCTTGGAGAGAAGAAAAATGTCAAGAGTTAGATATAAGGATCGGGCTTGAATGTACAATCTATTGGTACAGTGAAATATATAGATATTTCGTAAAAGAGTTTAGTCCCTAGACCATAAAGATTTTCTTACATTTTAAATGAATTCCCTAATGCCGCAAATCCGTCGATTTACCTTTACCGCGTATTGCCAAGGTGTCAGCAAGGTTCCCAGCTTGATACCGGCTCTCGAAACTCAGTGGCCATGAGTACCACAGATTAATTCTTGTGCGGAAGGTAAGAGCTGATGGTAGGTGTAGTGATCCACCCCAGACGCAAAAAAACAATCCCTGGCGTAGCGCAACTGAAAGGGAATAAATTGTCGGGTTGATACCGGCAACAGCCTATCGCACGAAAAATGACGCAACGATAGCAAGGGTCTGGATAACGTCTTTAATGATTAGATTAATCTTGATTATTCGGACTCTTGTCCTCATCCTATATTGTTATCTGTACAACGACTCGGTCCAATTGCCTACGGCCTTCTTCAGGTATTTCTTGTCGAACCGGGAACCCTTTTCGAACTCGGAAACTTGTCGTAATTCGGGAGTCTACACAATTCAACCCTGGTTTGTTTCAGAACTGCATCGGAAACAGGCTCCATCTGTTGAACTCGACAAATGTCGCATTCGACGTCCCAATCCCACATGACAACCAGGTTCCTTTTTTAAGGAGTGAACATTTCGTTCCTAAGTTTCGGTCCATCTTGTTTGTTCGCGCAAGAGTCAACTTCCATGACTTCCGCATGGAAATTGTTTCATTACAGACAACGCACACTTTTTTTATCTATTCATTTAACCAAATAAGCCGATTCAATTACAACTGCTGTACTAGATCTTTTCCCGTGTCAACATCAGTAGTCTGAAATAAAATAATTCCAGAACTTCAATAATTGTTGAGTTATGGAGATTGAGAACGGGGAAATATGTATGTACACAGGACAGGCAGACAGATCAACTTATGACCTTTATCGATATGGCACGTGGTGGTAACGATTATTGGCCTGACGCAATGGACACGGTGAGATTAAAATTATAAAGATAAAAATTAATTTCAAAATTAATAACGAGTAACTATACCATTAAATGTTGCTCTACAAAGACACTAAGAACTTTTCGGCTCACCGAATGGACACTGATTTTCTTGGACCATTTTCGTGGAGTCCCTAAAAGGAGATACATTGCACTATTTTTAATTCATAATCTATCTCGTTAACGTAATAACTACGGTCAATCTAAGAAAATGGATTCACACTAAAAACGACCAGAAGAAAAGATATTCCACATACTGATATATCTAAAATCTCATAATTAAAGTCCAACATTTATTAATTAATTTCTTACATTGAGTTTAATACCCATTCAATAAATGGTTAATTCGAGGTTAAGCTTGAATGATTTAGTGAATATCCTCAATGAGTTTATGATGAAATGGTGCCAATATGTAGCAAGATGAGTCTTTCCGATACTGTCATAAAAAGTTGACAAATGAAAAAAAAACAAACGACAAAATCAATACTGTAAAGGTGAGTTGAAACGTTCTCTTTTGTCAGATGGTTGGTATAGACAATAGTTTTACCAAACATATATATAGTGTTAATTTCTGTAATATGTACATAATAACGTAAAAATGTTTAGTATTCTTTTTAAATGCTTATTTGCATTCAGTCCTAAAATTCATGTCAAGAAATAAAAGCTAATTTACAAATCGGGAAACTTCTTATTATCATTTCTTGTTCGGCTTAGAGAATCTTCGGTAGTTGGACCTGCTTCTCTCGTAAATATACAGATTTGTAGGTGCATTCGTCGTGCAACTGGTATCTGTATGGAGTTGGATGCTACCCTTTCCCAAGTGTTTTTTATTAATCATGAAATGAAAAATAAGCATCGTCCAGTATTTTGCGAACTCGCTCGCCGTGTCCATTTCTTAGGCCAATAAATCGTTCAACAACCACGTGCCTTCATATAGGTCATAAGTTATCTATCTGTCTTCCCTTTGTCCTTGTTTCTGCCTCTCTCTCTTCTCTCTCTCTCTATAATATATTTATATTTATAATAATAATATAATATATATATATATATAAAGGGCAATTTGAAAACAACAATTCTAAGAAAGCATCTCTAACCAAAAATTCATTATAAATTGTATAAGACATTGAAACAAAGTAGGTGGAAAACATATGTAGCTGAAGTCAAAACCTACTGGAGCGTGTTTGGTGCTACTTACTACAGAACGACAGAATTAAATAACGTGGTTGTAGGTACAGAGTAAAAAATCCAAAATAATTAGATTTATATACACAACGCGCGTGGGCAGTAGACCCTGAGTTAACGGAGCAAACCAATAGATCCGGAATTTTTTTCTTCCCGGAAATGCGACAATAATCCTAAAGGAAAAACATTTCTGAATTACGTGACTTATAGTCAGGGAATATTATCAAGATGGAAAAGGTAAACTTGCAGTATTTCTCTAATAAAATTGAGTATCTGGGAATGTCGATATTTAATAATTGGTTTTTAAAAGTTTCGATAACAGCATATCGCGGGGCTGGTGGGGTGTCATTATCTAAATGTTCCTTTTTTAAGTGTTGGAAACACTTTCTTTTCTTTTGTATTTCTCTGTTGATCATTAGCATCACATTTTAGGATGATAATTGATATCCCTATCACTGGCACACGATCAACTTGGGGATTGTTGTA